>VWZN01007082.1:77193-107175 GCA_013396955.1 Regulus satrapa | reverse complement strand
CGCCTCTTGCCCAAGGTGCCCATGCCGGTTGCAGCCGCGCCTCCGCCGCCAGGCTGGCTGGCTGTGCGGGGCTGCGCGGGAAGGAGGAGGCCGGGCGGAGCGGCGCGGCCCCGAGCATCGCCTCCTCCCTCCCGCTCCCGTCTCGCTCCGGGAGGAGTCTGAAACCGATTCAAGTAGGGCACGACGGCGGGGCGGTCGCCACCCGTGACGAGCGCTGCCGAAGATCTTATCGGCAGGAGGAAGTACTGAGCTGGGGCCGCTCTTCTCTGAAGCCGCCGGCTTTACCAGGTACCCACACGCGCTCCTTGGGACTGAAGCCGCCACGACTTTTTTTTTTCTACGGCACCAGCTCGGCCCGGTAGCGCAGGGCACGGCAGGACAGGACCTGCCTTCCCCTCCCCTCCTGGCCGAGCGAGCGGGCTCCGAGCTCACCCCGCGGGAGCTCTGCGCCCTGCCGAGGTGCAGGCACGAAGCTCAGGTGCCCGCGCTGATGATTGCCAGTTTAAAAGGCTTATCAGGCACCTTGCGCTGTCCCCTCCAGTTTGACTGCAGAGCAAGGAAAGGGGGAGCCAGTGTTTTTCATGGTTCTTGTGTCGCGATGAGGAGTTTCTGAGAGCTCTTCCAACTCAACGTTGTCACCTTTTCCACTTCTGAGAAGAAAGGACCAGGCGAGAAGCCTGAAAGAGCAAAGTCGCCCTATATTTTGTAACCGAAATTTGCCCAAATGGTCTTTTTTTGAGAAATACACTCAACGGAGAAGTGCAAAATACTGGGTCCCAGAGATGCTGCATTATCAAGATCTTGCTTTAGAGCTTTCTAAACTTTACTTAGTCATTATAACGCCAATGTGCCTTGCACCAAGATTCAGACAGATTTCACAAATGGAATCTTTAGTTTTAAGACTAACTGACCAAGTTCAAATATTCAAAACAATCTTCTGCCAACGATCAGGGCATATTTCTCTTCAAGTTTCCAAAATTATCGATTTTGCTAACTGGCTTTTCTCAGAGCCAGGGATAAATACCGTTATCACAACAGGGACCAGGGCAACCTGACTTTTGCTTTGCAGAAGAATTCCAGGTAAAAGGAAAAACCCTACACATTCCTGGTAATCACATTCAGTAGGCCGCATTCTTTTCAGTAAGTTGTAAGGTCATTCCTAGCATAGAGCTTTGAAGGTCACTGTGGTTTAAGAAACACAAATACATTATAATATATATATCCAAAATCACATACCATATGCTGTGTGTCAGTTGTGCTGTTAATCCAATCTCCTGGCTGAATTGTATAGAGAAGTACATCCCAGCCATCTTTGCTTTTTCTTTAACATATTTTCAATGAGAAGTTCACATGCAAATAAATGGAGGTTTGACAAAAAGAGTAATTTCTGGCTTCGTGGCCTGAAGGTAATCCATAAATACACGATCTTATACAAATATCCAGTTTTAATTTATACGCAGCAGCAGTCTGACATACTGATCCTTGAATGGGACATTCTTCAGATAAAATGGTCTAGTGTAGAGTAGATTCATGCTTGGGTTGTGTTCTCAGAGGATCCAAGATATGTTCTATGGAAAAGCAAGATATTTCTTCTATTCTCAGAGCTCCAGAGAGTAGTTAATTGCTTTAAAGTATAACTTACAATACAAAGGCAGCATGCTAGCAGACTTGCAAGATGCTAATGGCTAGGATGGACAATATTGCTCCCAAGGGAACATGGCCAGCTAGGTATATTTGTACTCATGTGCTCAGATTCCTGGAAGATTTTGTAACAATAGTAACTTATAAATTGGATTTTACCATCAGAGCCAAGTGAAAGAACCATCCCACTGCCTCAGCTCAGACTGCATCTTTGGAGTTCAGTTGTTCTTCAGGATACACCTTTTTCCCTCCAAATTACTGCAAGTCCATAAACATGGCTTGGCCTTGGATCAGAATAAAAGTAATTTTCTGAAAGCTGTGCTTTCAAATATATTTTTAGCTTACTCAGTTTGCTATTCTTCCTGAGTCCATACCTGCTCTTTACAATGGGCCAACTAGTGTAGCAGGTACTACCATACAATGGGTTGAACACAAAAACTAATAAAAAATAAACTCAGATAACCTAAATAAAAATTATACATGTTTTGCCATACAGTACTAATTATTTAATTCATTTCACCACCCATTCATATTAGCTCAACTGCTGCCACAACCAAAGAGCAGCTTGAGACCATTTTTCCAGTAGCATTTGGTTAGATCTGTTTAACATAGATCATTGTTTGTTGATCTTTGCTTGTTTTGGTTTATTTGTTGTCTCTCATACTGCTCCTGTGCACTGCTGTGAAAACCTGGCTCCCTCTCAGTAGCCTTCTCAGAAGCAGTCAGTCTGCTGTTGCATCTCCCTAAGGCCATCTCTTTTCCAAGCTGAAAAGGCCTAGTTCCTTCAGCATGTCCCCTCAGGACAAGTGCTCTGGCTCCAGCACTCACAGTGGCCCTCTGGTGAAGGCAATCCAGTTTGTCCACGTCCTTCTTGTTCTGTGCTGCCCAGAACGGATCCATCTGGAGGTGGTGTAATCACTTCTCTCTCTCTGCTGGCTCTGTGCCTGTGAGTACAGCCTGGGGTGCTGTTGGCCCTCTCTGCTGTCAGGGCACACTGCTGGCTCGTGTGCAGCCTCTGCCTGGCAAAGCCTGCCCCTCCTTTCCAGCTGTGCTGCTTCCCTGCTTGCCAATACTCAGCCAATACCCCTGCAAGGGTCTCTTCCTCCCTAGGGGCAGCTCTGAGCATTTGTCCTTGGTCAGCCCATCCCTCCAGCCTCTCTAGGTCTCCATGCAGGGCAGCCCTGGCCTCAGGTGTACAGAATCATCATGCCAATTTGATGCTGCCTGCATCAGCTTGAGGAGAGAGCACTGCACTAGCTCCCCTGTTGCTCACTGCTGGCCTCCAGGTACAGTACAACACCTACTCCCAGAGCCTGACCATTCAAAATGCTTTTTACTAGTGGGTATCTAGTTGCCTATCCATCCAGGCTTCACAAACTGAATGCAAAATCATGTTGAAAGCTAAAATTTACTGAACTTAAAAACCAGCAACATCTGGAAATCTGTGTATTTTTACCTATATTATACTACCTGGTTTAATAAAACACATTATCTATACCTAAAAACCTTGTCTTGACTGTGTCCTTAAGCCATTGCAGTTATGACAGTGTAACCATGTAGAGAAGACCCTTGAGAACTTCAAAATTCATATCTCATGTGTATGGATTGTCAATATTGCCTTTAGCTATAAAACAAGGTATCATTTCTTTCATAGCACATTTGCTTCAATTTCAATCATAGTACGAACATGTAGTAGGGGCAAATAAAGAGACATACTGATGGGAGTTGCCATTTTCAACTGCTTTGGTTACAGAAATTAAATGGCTTGTAGTCACCAGGGAATGAGGACTGGAGAAGTAAAATTACTGTCTGATGATTGAGATAATTACTGTTATAATAGAAAACTCCTTGTGCATCTTCAATGGGCTATAGAGAGCTCCTTGCCCTTTAAGCAATGATGCTAAAAAGAGCTTTCCACATATTTATTTGCTGTATTCCTCAGGTGCTCAGTGTTTCTTGTTTTTGGGTTTTTTTTGTTTTTTTTTACAGGTAGAAATTGTAATCTAGAAAGAGAAAAAGGTAGAAATAGAAATCTGAGCATTCAATAATGAAAATTAAATACAAACCATGTTCTTCAAGCATGTAAAGTGCTAAGTAATGTTAATTAGTTTCTTGTAAAAAAATCCTCATCATCTCATTTTGAGTACTACAACATCTGTGGCACTTCCTTTGTGTGTCTGATCCCCCTTTTTACATGGGAAGAAAAACTCTCACTTTCCAGTGAGCAAAAAAGCAGTGAGCAAAAAAGTTTAAAAAGTTTTGGTTTTTTTATATGCAGTTCTGTTGGTAAATATTAATCCAATTGCATAGTAATATACTCTAAAAAGAATTGCATATGTGCTTGTGAAAGTGTTCACATATTCCAGGAATACGCATGAACCCATGATTTTGCAACCCAAATTAGAGGTTTTCTTATTCACTCCTGGAAATTTGAGACTGATAGATGCATAAATGCATCAGGCAGTACATATAGTACTCCAGTTTCATCAGTATCTTGATAGGGATTCTGAGCAGAGACAAATTCCCCCCAAAATGGCCAAATTCCTCTTCCCTTTTTCCTCTGTTGATGTAAATCTTACAATATGAAGTGAGCCAACACAGTAAAATTTAGGTCTTTCTAATTTTTAATAACTTAAACTTCTGTGTTTACTCTGGACTCCCTCACAGATTAAAAAGTCATCAGGGAGTCTAAAATCTACTTTAAGATCTATGCCTAAGTTTATCATTAGGTGAACATACAGATAATTTGCAAGCTGCTGATTGGAAACAGTCTTGCACTATCAACTATGTATAATTGAAACTTAGGTTTTGTTGTTGCTTTCAATCAAGAATATTTTAAACTAAAGTGGACTAATATCAGTTCTTCTAGTAAAATTTAGAAAAACCCCATAAACATATGTGGTTTGATGGTATATAACACATCAAGAGCTCTGATGAGGTGGCATTCTTCTGAGTAGATTCACACTGATTTGTGGGGCTTTCAGGCTCAGCTCCCCAGCCTTTCTATTGATTCGAGATGTTGATATTTTGCTATTTAGGAGAATGCTGAAATACTGTACACATTGATTATCTGCCTACCTTGCATGGATTTCAGAGGCAGCCCACAGTGGAGCAATATGCAGTGAAAGGTAATGATACTGCAAACTGAAATCTGTACTCTGTATCGATAAAATCACATTTAATTCTGGCATCAGAGAAAGACAAAAGTTTTTATTTACTATAACTGAGTCCAACAGCATTGTTATCATAACTTTTATTTCCCTCCAGTAGTCCATAGTGAAGTAGCTTTCTTTCCTTTACAACCTTTCAGAATAAACATATTTGGTTGCTTATATGTACATAGAGTTTACCTATTGATTTTTATGAGAATAGCACAAAACACCTTATTTCTTAAAACATATGTGTATAAAGTATGGATAGATAAGGTGAAAAACAGCTGGTATCCTTGAAATAACTGTCCAGAAACTCAAGATACAGAAAGGAAAAGCATAACAATACTACTAAGAATGCTTCTTTTTGGTTCACCATCTGATTTAAGAGAACAAAATAGCTACTTAAACAGGATGTAGATAACATCATCCCAAACTCCCTTTGTAAACATTTTCCAAGGAGACAGTGATTAGCTACTTCCTTTACAGGATATCTCTTGGTCAGCAGCAAGAGGCCAGACATCACTCTCTAGAAATATACTAAGTGTATTGTTTAAACATTTTTTAATTGGTTTCACAGTTAAATTGTTGTGCAGATAACAGTCTCTTTGAAAGTATAACAGGATGAAAGTTGGGCTCACAGAAGTGTTGTGGTTCCGTTATTTTAAATGTAATGTTTACTTTTTTTTTTCTAAAACTACACTGGTCCTTCAAGTTGGAAAGAAATGTAGACAGGGTTTCCACGTGCTTTGTTTCTAGAGCTGCTTCAAAATTTCTGAACTGAGTTGACAAAATTTAATTTTGCTGCTGCAGTGTTCAAGGTTAGTGATAATAATTTTGCCCTTGTTATTTGCAATGACAAAGTCAGTGGCAGAGGTTGTGTGAACAAGTAGGAGTGACAGCTCCTGCTGACTGTGAGGTGAGAAGAAATGAGGTGTAGTCATAGGGGTTTCACAGGACGTGGGTGTGGTACGAGGTGTTTCTCTGCCCCTCCTGATTTCACCTACAGAGAAGGAACCTTTCCCAAGGGGAGTTCTCCTTGAAATGCAAGGTTGTGCCGATTTGAACTGAGCACTGAACTGAATGCTGAAAATGATATGCCAGAGAGACGGGCCCCATTCTTCTCTACTGAGGGACTCTCTGGTTCCATCACTTTAAAGGAGAGGTTCTTCGCTCTTCTCACCAAGGTTTTGCTTGCCCCTCTCTCCGTTTTTCTGGTATGCTCATCATGTTAGTCAAATGGAGAACAAAGGGAGAGGACAGGGAAGGAAGAGCATGTTCCCTCAAACCCATTCCAGCAATTCATGGAGCCCATGGTTCTAGAGGCTCAGAAGGAGGCAGAACTGGGCTAAGAACATGTGGTTACAGGTAACGGTGGCTGCCAAGGGCTGAGTCTCTTCTGCTGTTATTGGTACAAGAACTAACAGCGAGTTGACAGTTATTTAAAAGGAAAAAATAACCAGTGTGGGCTGCAAACGGTAAATTTACCAGCTATGGGTGTGCCTGAAGGGAAAGATTAGGCTCTCTAGGAGTCCATTTATGGCTCACGTGTTCTCCTGTTCTCCGTTAGTCTGTATACTTACAGCTAAGCCTGGAGGCTCTTTGTTCCACCTGCCCAGGTGGAAGGGTGGTAATTTAACCCTAAACAATAATTTAATTGATGCCTTTTAAGTTGAAGAGAGCTGATATTTCATAATATATTTGGAGCTTTTTAGAAAAAAAATCCTGAGGGTTTTTTCAAAGCCATTTGCAAAACTGGTTACCCATCACAGTACTATGTTGAACTGCTGTGTTGTCCCTGAAGAATATCATCAGGACAGAGCAAGACACTGGTCAGTCTCTATAGGTCTTACAGTTATAGTGAAAATACCTTGAAGAGGTGGGGGAGAAAAACTGTTTTCAGACCCTTTATAGGAAAATGCTTAACACCCTTTTGTTGACACCATCAAAGTTATACTTACAGGAAGGGAATGTAAATCCTGTTCCTTAGTTTCCTAGATTTAATAGACACTTTGGAATAAATGCTGTTTGGAACAGGATCAGGAAAATTAATGCAGTAAAGAAAATTTTAAATAATCACAGAGAAAATGGATATTGGTGGTCCACTGTGGCTGGATGTGAAATGAATAGAGGGCAATGTCAATTACTTAGACCTATAATGCTGTAAATTTTCCTGAGCTCCTCAGATCCTTTCCTTTTCCCAATTTTACACCTCTTTATTTTTTCAACTTTAAAGCAATGTGTATGGTTTCTTGTTTTAGAGGACTACTCAGAATAGCAATATTGTTAAGTGTTACTGTCACTTTTCTGGATTAGAAGCCCTATTTATTGTTGGCTTCAGTTGTAGTCAGGTAGAGTAGCTGTAGCAGTACTGAACAAAATGAAATGGTGAATATGCACCACTATCAGTGTTGAGTAGCATATAAATAATTGAATCATTTGAAGGTATTTAGACAGCAATTTAGCAAATTCAGTGTATTCACATTTAAATGCACTCTTATTGCAAAATGCCAAACAGAGAGCTGAAAACTCATATGCTGAAAATGAATCTTGTTTGAAATATATTCTCATCTATTAAGAGCTTCCCTAGGGGCAATATTAAGGGGTCCTTGTAAAGCCCTAGCACAAGTATAGTTAAGTTCAAGATCTGTTTCTCTAATTATAGATGTCTCTGAATATCTAACTTAGAAAACAATTCCCAATTGTCAAGATATGCCAAAAACTTTTGGTGCTAATATTTCTGCTTGGCAGTCTGCAAGAGGGTTAGGCAAAGTATCCAAAGTTTTTTGTAGCTTCAAGTAGAAGTTCTTACAAAATTGTTAGTTTGCAGCTTTTTATTTTGCTTATTTAATAATTTGTGGAAAAGGTGACAGTACCTTTTTCTATCCCAGCTGAAACCAGGCCAAACACTTCTGAAAGGTTCTTAATTCTGTGGTATATACATGAACAGTGAAGTCTTGTGACAACCTGAAAATAATACAGTAGTGAAAGTTAAGGTTTCTGTTTCTGTCTGAAGAGTAGCTGTTTTTTGTGTGTTCTCTCTACCTATCTACCTGTCCTATTTTATCACTTCTTTGGAATTTTGAAAGCAAGATCTGTTAATGTTTGCTCAGAATGACTCACAGGTTTAAAAAAACTGTGCTATTTCTTTGCCAAATACAAGCACATTTTAAAATTTGTATTTAAACTTAGTATTATCTCTAAAAGTTCATAAAACAAAGAGAAGGGAAAAACATTGTCAGTAAACTGTGTGACTAATGAGTCAGTGTAACTGAACTAGTGTTCATAATGCAGATTGGTTTCTGTTGCTTTTAGGAGCTTGCCACACATTATTATTCTCAGCATTAGTTACAGAATATTATTTAAGACTGTAGACCCAAAATTAATTCATAGCTCTCTAGTGGAACAATAACAATAAAGAAATTGTAGTCTGATGGACATGCCAGATTCTATCAATATTCAATTCACTATTTTAAATGGTGGAAAGTATTTGTATTGAGATAGGAAAGTTGTTTAAGTGCTTTTTTATCAGTCTGTGGTTGTGACAAGAAAAAAATAGTTCAAACTTTTAAATAGAATAGGTCTATTTAACTCCTATAGCATGGGAGTTATTGCTTTTTGGGTTTCACCACCTTATACCTCTTTAAGCTGGCTTTGATCATTTCTCAGGCACTCAGTGGTAAGTGTGCACATGCCATACTGACTTCACAACATTGTTCATCACCACTAGAAGTCGGACAACTCTGTAGATATGCTAGACCATCTCATTTTCACGCAAATCTTCAAGACTATACTTTATTAACCATTGCAGTGACGTTCAGAGAAGCAGACATAATTTTAATATTTGACATGCTTCCCTAGGAAGTCATTCCTTTGGTGCTGTGTAGATTGCAGAACATGCTTATGTATACCATACGGAACTGAAAAGTTATTTAATTGATTTTTTCTTTTGTTTTTGTGTTTTATTTTAATTGCCTATATTTACTTATATACAGTATGAATTACTTTGCAGCCACCTTTGCAGGCATTGTTTGTAGCCCTCAAGCTCTTACCTAATTTCCCTTTTTTTCCTGTTTCTTGAACTCTAATCTCAATGGTTTTGGAACCACTAGAGATAAGAGGAAATTCAGGAAAGCACTTCAGCTATTTAAGAAGCTTATCTCAATCATGAGCCTTTTCTTTCTTCTTTTTGTCCCACTTATGTATCGATCAGAACATGTTGATTTGGGTTTTTTAAAACTTTATTTATCTGCTATGCAAATACCTCCTTTTCCTTTTTCATTTCTTTGTATCTCATCTGTCTCTGGCTCTCACAAGAAAAATTATTTTAGAAAGCAAACTATTTAAAGTTGGTTTATGGAATATGTTTTGAAAAACAGCAAAACATTCCCAATATACAAAGTCTTTGTGGTACCTGCTACCTTTTGAGTGATCAAACACTGTGTTTATCACAAGCTTAATTCTTTCAATATTTTTCATACTTTGAAAAATTGCTTTAAAAAATCTTCTAACTTAAAGCTGTTTGACCTTGCTAAATCTTTGTCAGTATATTTTATCATCCACAGTGGTAATTTCTGATTTTCTGACAATTTTAGTGTAGTCAATCACACGGAACCTGGGGTAATTAAGGAGCTACCAACATGGTCATTTTACTAATAAACAGCTGTTCAGCAGGATTGAAATATTATTCCATAGAGTATTTTGCCTTTTAAAATCTATAGATCCAAATTAAAATTATTAATACCCTGGCATAGCTGCTTCCTCAGTCTAGTGACATCTAAGCTCTGTTTCTGGTCAGGCTAGTAAGCCCCCCAAACAACCAAAACCCACTGGCTATTTGTTCCTCTGGGAATGTTGCTTGAATCTCCCCTTCCCAAGGAAGTGTTCTGGTCCTTGGCAGTGTTCATGTTTGTTGTGTGCATTCCCTATGCACACGAGGATTTTTAGTTATTGAATAGGAGAGTGAGAGCATCCTACCCTATAGCCTGGCATTTAAGACACTAAGATAAGATTTGAATTTTTACAAACAGTGGAAGGAATTAAGATAAGCATCTCATAGAATGATACAATGGGTGTCAGAGCATTCTCTATGGGTGAGAGAATCTCTATTAGGGCTCTCAGTATCTGAGCCCTTGAATTTAAGTACATTACAAAACCAGACTCTTAACTTCCTTTCCCTTTCAAGGGAATCCATCTTCAGAACAAATTCCATAACTTCAAATTAAAGGAAATGCCTCTTTCTAACAAAGACCTCTTCTGCACCTCAAATGATGTTTTAGAATATAACCTATCAGAAAGAATAACCACTTATTATGCTCATTTGCTCCCAACTCCCAGCAGTCTGTGGTCAATCTGAGTAACTTTAGGTTCTGGATTCNGTCAACTCTGTGTTTCATGGCTAAGGTCACAAAAGAAAGCTGTGCAAGAGAAAAATGCTGATTTTAATGTAAGAAGCTAATGAAAGTATGTTAACTAAGCCAGACTTCCTCTTTAAACTATTTCATCATAATCCAATAAACACATTTTAAGCATTCTGTTCACTTATGTGTCCATCTTTCCTTGATTACATCACTTTTTCACATTGCAGTTGTATTGCTACAGTTTGAAAGTACCACCCTTTTAAAATGTGTAGTCACAGTGATTGCACAATTAGCTGTATTCATTACTATAGCAACAGGAATAAAAACGTTTCCTAGCCCATCCCATGTATAAAGGTCTCTCACTGCATTTTATTATTGTGCTGAATGAATGTGTATGACACAATGGAAATTGTGCACTTTGGTTTAGTTGAAGGCTGCTCGCAGTGAGGTAAGGGGAAGCTGAATTTTGCTGGAACCCTTGTTTTAAAAGAGGAAATAAAATTTCTGATCTGCTCTGGAGTACTTAAGTGAAAGATATGTACTTGCTCTCCAGCTTCCATCACACCCTCCTGGCAGGGTATCTCACCAGCAGGACAGGGAGCAGTGCGTGTAGAGAAGCAAGTTCCAGCATGAGACACATTCTCAAACCGAATATTCCAATGTTAGAGCTTGAATAATTGCCTTCCTTGAGCCCTAGTAAGGCCTTGTCTATGCTGATATTTTTGATTAGATTTTGCCTGATTGTGGCATCTGAGATCACTATCATAAATGTTCTCCATCATGAACATCTTCATCCCTGTTTTCATCTGTTTCCTCTTTCTTCCTTTAACTACAGCAGTGAAGCTTTCTGCTGCCACCAGTTCTGCTCTTTGAAGGAAATTCTGGAAATCTGATGCCATCTATCCATGAGCAATTATTCTAGTTCATTATTTTATTATGAACAAAACTGTATTTGGCTTTCTTCTTTTAAGCCTCAGTTCATAATGTTGCATTGTTTTACAAGGTTTCATTTTGTTGTTGGGTTTTTAATTAATTAATTTTCAATACAGAGGAAAACTCTAAAACATAACTGGAGAAAGTGCATGATTCTGTTAATATCAAAATCACAGTAGTTTGATTACTATCATGTGAATTTTCATACTTTCGGGCTACAGCCTGGCATCTACAACTGTCCCCCTATTTTCGCAACATTTAGATAGCATTACCTTTGAGACCAAGAATTTTGAATTGCATTATCTATGAGACCAATACTTTGTGTCCAATTTGCGACAGTTTGCCAACAGGTTTGAAAGTTACTACCAGGACATGTGTGCAGCCACCCATACACACCCACCGTGATTGCACAAGTTTCATTTCCTTTCCAGACCAAAACCAAGACACAAAACCAGAGAACTCCTCAAAACTGTTTCTCCTAATCTAGTACAATATCCATATTCTAGTGAGTGAAGAAAATGGAGTATTTTATTTCCCCTATACACTGTACATGTAAAAGGCAGCTTCATTCCCTGCTTATCGGGCTTAAATGCAGCAAATCCTTTGTTTGCTATTAGTCAGTTGTGTAATTTGGGTCAAATTCTCATCTCCTTCATCTCATTTCCCTTTTTGCCTGTTTAGAAACAGTGTGGTCAAGGAGGAACAAGTAGTTTGTCCATGACTTTACAGTGTTTCACATGCTGATGCCCATGAAAGAGTGCAAAAATTAATTCAAAGAGCAGCATTCCTTTTGTTCATTATTGTATAATTTATCAAAACAGAAACAACATTTAGTCACCAAAACACTGAAAAATAAAGCCATTCACAGCTAACTTTTTGAAATCTTCCTGCAGATTAGAGGGGATTATTTTATTGACTGGCCAAATTTAAGATGGTACAAATTTTTTATGGATAATTTAAAAGAAAAAAAAATCAAATAAGCTTCTCTTTATGAATAATAAGCCTAAATGACTAGTTTCTTCTACTCTTAAGCACCCTTCCTAAGGATTCTTTTCTTAAGCAATCATTTATTTGACTATTTAGAATATGCCAGGATCCTAGGAAGGAAGGATCAGTGTCTTTTTTTTTTCTAAATTGAGATTAAAAACTACATTGATAAATTCTGTCTGGTTTTGGTGTTACTGGTGGTGCAAGTATTGATAACTGAAGTAAAATTTTTTAAGTTCAAAAGAAGCCAGACTTACTCAGTACCTTATTATAAACAGATGAAGGGAAGAGTTCTGTGATAAAATAGTAAGGGCACACCACACCCTACACCCAGTTATATCAGAAAAAGGGACAGGTTTTCATTCACAATGCTTCTCTGAGATGCTGTTTATCTCTGCTTTTCTTTCAGCACAGACTAAAACTATGGATTTGTGCCTTAGGTTTAATGTCTTTAAATAAGGGTTCTGAACTGTTAGAAAACTGATCTTGGTTTCACCTTAACTGTTGTAGTCTCATTTTGCATGAGAAATGTGTGCTGTGCTTTGGACTCACACAGCAGTGATCCCACAAAGCCTGTGTAAATTATGAGGGACAGTCAGTGGAACTTTAGCTTAGTTTGGATTAGATGTCCATCATTCTCAGTTTATGTTAAACCACATGTTAAGCCACAAGTTTTATATTGACAGAGTCACCTTCTTCCTCCAACTACTTTAAGATCTCTTTCTTCCATACAGTGTTTGCAAAGTCCTATTTTTCTTTCATGCACTATTTTTAGGTATTTCCAATGTTCTAAAACTTCTGATAATTTTTCCCATCTGATAGATTATGAATAAAAATTTCCTCCTGATTTATGATCTGAGTTAAAGAAAAAAGCTTTGACAATGAGATAGGACTATCTTACACAACATCAATTAACAGCCAATTACTAAACAATTCTTCTAATGTGGCATTAACTGATGCTGAATGCAAATTAGTACGGAACAGAGGAGCAATAAGTAGAGTTAAACTGAGGATTAAGGCCTGGAATAATGAGAAGTGCATATGTTGTCTGTGCTAGGAATATGAGAACTCTCATTCTAGAGTACATCGATGCTCGTTCCTTTGAACATTGAATCTTGAATTTTCATCATGTGTAGGCTTTATTGTAGGCTACTTTGTACTTAGACTGCTGCTTAGGAAAGAATCCCAAAGACCTAGAGTCCAAGATTGTGATGAATGTAACAGCACTACCATAAAACAGGACCTGTTCTGGTCCTCTAAATGGAAAAAAAAATCACTTTTGGTGTCAATTCTATTTCCACTGTTGTTTTTTTTCTTTTCAAGTGTCATGTGATCCTTGAGCCAGAACGTTGTGCAAGTTTTGTGCACTAACTACAGAACAGTCTGTTCTTAGAAAATGAATAATGCCTCACCAAAGAGCTGAAGTATCAGGAAACTGGCGTCAGAAAAGGCATAAAATACTGGCAGATATTTTCTGCCAGTTAGATGCTGTTAGAAACTTGTACCCACAAATCTGTACATGAAGCAGAGAAAACTTTTTTAGGTCTTGGACAAGATAAGAAAGATATGATATATGTTTTTAGGATAAATCCTTACACCTGAAATAAGTGAAGGTCATGTAGAAAATCTTCAGACAATAAATATGGGAAAAAACCTGAAAACATGGAAAATATTATTTAACATTCTTACGGGGGAAAAAAAGCACACATATTTATCCTTTCTTATCAGCAAATTTATGAAAAAATGTAATTTACTAAGCTTTGCATATTCAAAAAATCTAGCTCATATTTTACTGATTCTGCCATTTATTAAACATTCATCATTACACTTACTTCATATCTAAAAATGACTCATGCACTTGTATGCAGAATTTCAATAACATCCTGGTTGCTAGGATACATGTGATCACTCTGACATATAAAATATCTCTTAGAAATTGATTTTAAGTATATAATGTTCAAATTTGTACAATTTGTTTATTCAGTAAGTATTGCTGCCAGTAATTATGCAAAACAGCATGACATTTTATGCCTTTAAATAAATATTTAGTTGTATTGTGCACAATGTCTAACAGGCACATATGATTTTTTTTTTTTCCATTTCAGTAAACAACTTTTTAGTTCTGCCATATGCATGTGAAGGTGTAGTTTCCTGGGTGATTTTCCTTGGCTTGCTTTTTTCCCTCACTGTCCATGTCTGTCAATATTATTACTTGTCTCTAATTGTTTTCTTTTTTTTATTATTGCTTCAAGCTCCTCCTAGCTTTTTCTGAAGACCAGTTAAAAAAAAAAACCACCTCAGATATGCATGTGGGCTTTGGTACATGCTTCTATGTCTTCGTCATAGAAATACAGACTTGTTTATGCGCATGGCACTGAGTTTGTCCCTGCGTTTGGGACAGAGACTGGGTCAGAAATCCTGCCAGATTTCCTGGTGCTACCACTCCTCCATTAGTCCAACCTTCTCCAGAATTCATGCTCATGACAACATCTGAGCTTTGGGACCAGAGCTATTTCTGTCACACTACTATTTAATTTTAATTAGTGTCCTGAAAAACCTGGGGTAAAAGAACACTAAACCTACAAAGTTTGGTATTTGGGGTTGGTATTTGAGAACACCAGAACTCATGCTTTCTGTAAAACCAGATGTTGGTTAAATGAACTATGTTTTTTTGTTCTGTTGCAAAATCAAAACAATCAGAAAGTACATTCTTTCTATGTCAATCCAAAGTACTTTTTTTTTCTTCTAGCCAAAAATTTTTCTTAGTATGGATTCACAAAAGTACTTCATTGTGATTCTATTCATTTATTGCATGTAGCATTGGAAACATTTGGTCTTTTCCATTTTTTTTTTCTTAAATATAGTTCAGGCTTGATTTTTCAAAATGAAACTTCAGAAATAATTTCATAATTTATGAAACAAAATATCTTGCCTGAAGAATAGCAAAAAAAGATATTTTAATTCTTCTGCCTCTTGGTGTTTTCAGATTCAACTAGTGTTAGTACAGTAGAAAAAGATATTTTTTATTAATTTTAAAAAGTCCAACCTAGATTTATACAAATGATTATTTTGGTCTGTAGGTAAATGTGCATCAATAGACAGTGTGTACCTAAATAAGAACATATTATTTCTGCAGGACTCCTGCCTTGTGACTGTACGTTCAGTGCACATGGTAATCACTGCTCGCTAATTATTGAGAGGACAATATTGTGTGGGGGGACAGTGGCATTGAAAGGGAAAGTGCTGGTACGTGGTGTTGTTACTGGAGCTCTTAGAGGGTCAGTCTTCAAACCATATTTCTTTTGTCATTTCATTAAAAAGCTTAGTCAGGAGATACAGGAGTGTGATAATGGAGTTTTGCTGACAGCAAAATGTGTCTCTCTCCAACACAGAAGGCAGCTGCAATGTCCAGGAGGACCTGCATGGCTGCAAGAACTGGAATCATAGACAAGGGACAAAATTAATTCGTAGCAGGTACAAGTATTCTTCGGGACTAATACTGAGAGTTTCTGTTAATTGGTGAGCTTACTGACTGGAAACAGCTGTGGTGGAGACACAGTGGTTGACGACAGAGTGATTTATGAGTCACTGGTGTGATATGGCTGTAGGAGAGAAGTGTCCCAGGTGACACTGGCTACAGTAGTGATGGAAAGCATTTGAGTTCTTTGATGGGGAAGAGCTAGATCATCTGCAATAGCTCTAGGCATTCAAGCTCAAGAAAGATCATTTCAGAGCAAAACAAATGCTACTGATGGAGGTGTGCTGTTTCTCTGCTCTAGTCCAATCTGTCATACAATCCTTGTCCATTTAGCTGAATATATGAATATACAGCTATATATATTTCTAAAAGAAAAACACTAGCAGGAAAACAGAAACTTTCCATGATGCATATTAAGCATTAGATATTTCTGGCAAAATGGTCAGTAAAATCTGGAGATAAAAGGGTTATAGCTTTTCCAACTGTGGGCAAGCAATTCAGTAATCATTAGATCGATTTGGAACATTTAGGAAAATAATTAGATAATGTGGTAGCCTCAATTGCATCTTAGGTTTAGCGACCTCTAGCATAAATGTACTCCTTGTATGGTCCTACAAGGAGCTGGCTAGCAGTACACTGCCCCATGAATTATTTACAATTTATTGAATCCTGCACTGAATACGGGAATTAGCTTCCATTTTACAATTTCTGATGTTAATAATTAAATCTTGTAAAAGTTTTAAGAAAACCTGTTTATGTTGTGATAAAGAAAACCAAAGTATAAGAATAAAATGCAAGGAGTTAAATAATGTTGCATGTCCCATGTAAGATATCTATAATATTTTTTCCAAATATTTAGAAATTTATAATAAAATCATTAACTTCTGCTGAGGAAACTCAGCTCTGCTACAAGTCAGATCACAGGTGCCTTATTTTTTCTGTATCTTGAGTGATACTTAGATTGCAGAACTGTATGGAAGTGGCAATTTAATATAAAATCCTCCATTATGTTCTATAACTCTAGTTCAAGCTGTAGCAAAACACTGTATTTTTTTCCACCTGATTTGTCCTTATCAAATAGAGATGTTCTTGCAAGCAGTGCTTTATCTCAAGGTGACTGTTAAGGGTTGAAAGTGAAATGATGCAAAGATACAAGTTCTGCAAAGGACTTAACTAGGTTGAATTAGTATAATTTGATTGCTGCTCTGATCAGTCACTTTAATTTTCTGCCTGAGCCTCGGTTAGAGGATAAACCCATACAGGTTCTAATACCACTCTACAGGGTTTCAGTGGTAATGCCAGTCTGAGGCATTGTTGTCTTTGCCATGCCTGGCCCTCCATTACTCCAGTGCTCTGTTCCACATCCCCTGCCCATACCTGACTGTGGGACTGTGCTGTGAACAACGTCAGACAACTGCTATGCCTTGTTTGTGCATATTTTCTTCCTTTTTAACATAAATCCTTCAAGCCCCCTAGCTGACAGAATGACTCACACTGCTGCTGTGGCTTAACCTTGAAGGGGGGACATGCGTGACCACAAGTACAGGAATGATCAACTCCAATAATTCCTCATAGAGCAATGACTCACAGAGCATGACTATGTGGGACACTAGAGGTCTGACCACTGCCTGGGGAGACAAAAGAGTTTAACTGTGAAGTGCAGGTTGATAAAGGTGGCTGTAATCATTACAAAATTACCAGATGAAAATGATTTAAAACAGGGCAAGAAAATCCACACCATCACCTTGGAGAATTTAACAATGTCTGACAAGATTGATTGTAGGTTGTTCCTATGATTTTCAGTCTACACAGGTCTAGAACATAGACCACATTATGTATTTTTGCCCGATTTTAATCTCAGAGGTGGTTCTGTCTTTGTAGCTGAAATCTACAGAAATGCCCCGCTAGTAGCATGAAGAATTTAATCCCTAATATTTGCAGTTCAGTAGTTAAAAACAATAAAAAAAAAATCTTATTATGGAAAATCATAAGGATTAGAACACTTACAAAGTGACACTGCATGTATAAGTGCTTCTAAAAATTGTGATCTTTGTAAGTGCTCTTAAAATGGGATTCTGGGAAATCTTTGTGCCTGACAGGTAGTGATTTTGTAGAATCTGACAAAATGAGAACATTAACCTCATCACCAGATAGCAGTTTCTTCTTCAACTTTCTTTCTCAGTCATGTGCAGGTTTAGTCAGAATTCCTGAACAGTCAAACCCGAACTATCCTCACACTAAAGGGCTGCAGGTTGCACACATGCATTTGAGAAGTTTTCTCTCAGATGTTCATTGAAGTCTTGGATTTGAGCCCTACATATTCAAGGGACAATCTCCACTATGCTTGGAAAAAGCAATTTTCAGAGATTACTACAGATGAGTACATAAAGTTTCAGATGTTATCAGTGGTGTTTCTGACATTTGTAATTCTTGATTAAAGAAGCTATGTCATTCAGCACTGACCCAAAGAAAAATACATATTCTTCGGTTCTGAGTAGATCTTAAATAGATGTTCCCTTTGCAGCCTAAGTATGTGTTGGAACTAAAATGAAAAAAGAGAAAAGATATTACCACATTTTAATTTTTGCATTATAAACATTTGAGAATATCTGAATATGCAAAAAAATATTAATAAAATATGCCATAGCATGCAGAAATACAAATATAAGAGTAAGTTCCTGGTTTATTTTTCTCAGTTCTGATTTTTGTTTTGAATTGCTGTTTTAAAGCTCTGAATATTTGCCAGGGGACCAACAACTCATATTTTACTGGAAGAAACAAGCTATCTATAAAAATAACTAGAATGTGGGTCATACTGAAGGCCATATATCCCTCATTGAATTTATTAGAATTGATATTTTACAAGTGCACAAAGGAAAGAATCGAATTTATTTTTAAAAAATTTGCATGTTTTTTGTCCAGGTGACACATGACTGGTGAGATGAAAGACTGCTTTGTTCTTCATAAGACTTGTCCAAGTCACTGAATAGAATGAATATCATGTCCTTTTGGTAGATCATGTCTGCATCTTCACCTTGATGAGGAAGCTGGGAACAAACTTGGACAAATGACATAGGAACCAGAAGCCATGACTGTGTTGGCTATGGCCCATCAAGCAAACCCAGCAAAATCTTGTTTGACTTGGAAGCAAACACTAGGAACCAGAGAGAAAGGTGTATCAGTACCAGTGGCCACAAGATCAGAAGGTTGTCATTTAGGAATGAGTTGAACTCCACCCAGAATGCAGAGACACTTGGTGGTTTCTGCTGGTTGCTTTATTCTCTCTGAAAACAGGTTCGGGTAGGGTTTGCTTTTTGTTTTGTTTTGGTTTGTTTTTTGTTTTTTGGTTTTTTTTTTTGGGGGGGGGAACAAACTGTGTGAATTATGAACATTTTTCAATTATATTTCAAGAGAAATTTCTGTTTATATTGTCTTATGCCAAGTTTATGGTACACCTCCTTGGAACAATATGCCAACATGACGTTTTCAGAACCTGGCTAATTGAAAACTTCCCAAGCTCTTGCACAGGAGTGACACACA
Source organism: Regulus satrapa (assembly GCA_013396955.1). Taxonomy (NCBI): domain Eukaryota; kingdom Metazoa; phylum Chordata; class Aves; order Passeriformes; family Regulidae; genus Regulus; species Regulus satrapa. The sequence continues at coordinate 88,087 of VWZN01007082.1, read as the reverse complement.
CACAGCAGAAGGATCACTTAGCTAGGACAGGGATTGCACTCGGTTGACACAAATTTATTCACTTCCAACTCAAAAAACAGGTAAGAGTTTGCCAAGAGTCATCTTGGTTAAGAATCTGCAGAACAAGAAAAACTCTCACGGTGTAAACTTCTCAGATATTGCCTGAAATTACCACATTTCTGAGCGTGGGCTCTTATACTTTGACAACACCGAGTGGCATTGCACAATATGGGACTCTATAAAGTAATAGAATATGTACACAGACTTTTACAAGTTTATCATCTTCTGCATCATCTTCCAGCCCTCAGGTTGTAAAAATACTGTGAGGAACTCACAGCTAGCTTAGACACATACTTGTGCAGCAGTTTTGAGCACACAGATGGACCTGATGACTTTGTGTTTCCTCTCAAAGGAAGTGTTCATGTATACTTTGAAAATAATTAGTTCCACTATGAAGAAGACTTTAGAAGAGAAAGATTTGGTTCTCTTGTTAAACTTGTGGTTCACGGGGGGGTGAATGGGTTGGTAGTGAGATAGAAGAGAGGATTTTGTACTTAGTCATAAGCCGTGCTGGGAGCAACTAAAACCATTAGTATAGACTGGCTCTGTGTGGGATTCCATTACCAGCACAGAAGGAGATATTCACAAACGGAGAGTGGTTTCACAGAAATGTCACAGGGTGGAAACTTCGTTCCTTTCCAAGCTCTGAACCTAGGAGCTCATTTTCCATTAGGGAACAAGAAAGAAGAATAGTAAATTTCCATGCAGAGAAACACCCCCTGTGCATCGAATAACACAATTAGACAGAGACATGAACTACACTCCTGATGGTGAGTGAAATTTGTTTTCCTGGCAGTTATGTGATATTTTATATCTGTCAAGAACTTCGGCATTAAATTATACTAAAGAGGCACATAGGCAAGTTCAGTATAAACACTACAAACAGTATAAATTTAAGGGAATTATTTGTTTTTAAGGAAATCAATTGAATTATTATGTAGATAATCTGAAAAACAAGTGAGAAATAAAATCAGGTATCTTACTTCTCTGTCTTTTTTCGCTATCTATGTGGTTTTACCTCATATAGTTTTAATGCTTATTTCTCCTCTTGCTGTATAAAGTATGGCATAATCGGAAGGACCCACTGGACTAAATATTTGATATATATCTGACAAGTCTTGATATATATCTGATATTTCAGCAAGTAATATACAGCAAAACAAAGAAAACCTCCGTCTTACATTTCCAGTGGTAGCTAAAAATAGAGACAAGAAGCTATTCAAGTTGCAAGATGGCTTTAATAGGATGCTATTTCTTAGGACACTACAAAGTGAGAAGGATTTTAATGGGGTGGCTGATGATTTACAAATTAATTAGGCTCATAATCAATAAAAATAATGAAATAGAGAGAATCATGATAATAATGGATAAGAAACATTTTCATATCCACAGACAGGAATTTTGAAAATCTTTATATGAGTGAAAACAAAGCATTTAAAACCTTAAATCTACAACTAGACTTTGTTTTTAAAAGCAGCCATCAGTGGGAGTATTGCTATTTTGACCGCACTTGATTGGAAAATCCAGGTCTCCGGGGTGCTTATTCACGGCTACATCAGTTATTCTTGGTTGTGACTATTACTGTGCATCAGATCCCACATATTTTGAGAATATCAGTCAAAATGGCATTTAAATGCAAACAGGTCCTAAACACTATGGCCTTTATTTTAAATATTAAATTCTATTCCAGCCAACTTTGTGGAATCCATTTAACTTAAGGGCACGGGTGTCAGTAGCAGAAGTTAAGCTGTAACAGTCTGACTGTACTGACACATGAGCCTGCAAGCAGCGTGTCCCTGTGTCCAAGAGAGCCAAGGGGATCCTGGGCTGCATTGGGAGGAGCATGGCCAGCAGGTGGAGGGAGGGGATCCTGCCCCTCTACTCAGCCCTGGTGAGCCTCACCTGGAGCACTGTGTCTGCTCTGGGCTCCTCAGGACAAGAGAGACAAGGGGGCTACTGGAACAGGTCTAGTGAAGGGCAACAAAGAGTGTGAGGGGATTGGAATAGGTCACTTATGAGGAAAGGCTGAGGGAGCTGGGCCTGTTAATCCTGGAGAAAACTGAGAGGGGATGTTATCAATATGTACAAGTATCTGAAGGGTGAATGTCAAGAGGATGGAGCCAGGCTCTTCTGGATGTTGCCAAGTAATAGGACAAGCAACACAGGAAATTCCACCTGAACATGAGGGAGAACTTCTCTACTGTGCAGGTGGCCAAGTGCTGGAACAGATTGCCAAGAGAGTTGTGCTCTCCCTCACTGGAGATACTCAACACCTACCTGGATACACTCCTGAATAACATGCTCTAAGGGACCCTGCTTGAGCAGGGAGGTTGGAGTAGATGATCTCCAGTGGTCTTTTCCAACCTTAAACATTCTGTGATTATATGATTCTGTGACAGTGGCCAGTGAGATAATTTCCAGCACCTGAAGCCCTGTAACTCCTGTTCTTCTCTCCTGTGTACACCTTGCCCTTGTACCCTGTCCCTCAGCTGGCCATGTAAAGCCAACAGAGCTACTCCATCCCATGCAGAAGCCGTGTCCCTACAGCATGGGACTGTACTTCAGAGGTGCAGGAAGTGCTGATGGGTCAAAAGTCAGGACCAGCAAGCCATGGAGATAACTCTGCTTGGCTTCCTGTGCTCAAACCCTTCACTCACAGACAGGTTTCAAGAACATAAGGAGCAGGAGAGGGAGACAGCTTGGCAACATGACTGCCTTATGACCCTGGCATGATGCAAAATTCCTGGGGATTGGATTTGGAATCCTTTTGTGTGGACAATAAGAAGGTCTGGGTTTAAAGACATTCTATCATATGTGACACAGGCCTAGAAGCACTAAACACAATGTGCTGACATACTTTTAGAAACTAACATAACAAAGTCATTTTCTGAGCATTTGCTTTTAAGGTTTTAAAGTCTAAAATATTTTTATTAATTAATTTTAATTATGGAGAAATTTGAGCTTAAATTGTACATTAAATACTCTGAAAATACATATTGGAAAAATCATTCGAAAACTAGGAGTCATCATCAATGGAAAATGAAAAAAAAAAAATCAATCTATTTTACTTTAAGAAAAACCCAAACCACACGAAACAAATCTGTTAAGGATGACAACTTACCTGTTGCTTTCTTCATGTTGTTCTTTTCTTAGTCATGTAACAGACATTAGCCTGGCATCATGGGTTTGAATCTCAGTAAAACTGACTTGAAGAGAGTGGGAAGGATTTTATTTAAAAAAAAAAAAACAACAAAAAACAAAATTAAAAAAAAAACCCAAACAAACAAAACCAAACAAACAAAAAAAAACCCAAACAAAAAAAAACAAACAAAAAAACCCCAGCAGGAGCAGGTGGAAAGTATGACAGCTGACTTAAAAAAAAGAAAAAAAAAAAAAGAAGAAAGCAGCCGCCTACCCTTTACCCAAATGCCTACTCCTTGGAACAGCTGAAATTGAACAGTTTGACAGTAAAAGATGCAGCTTGTTTCCCTTCATGCTCTATCATCAGTATTAGCAGCAGACATCAACCAGACATCAACAAAGAACATCATAAACATTTACAAGTTGCTCGGCATCAGATTCACTGTAATGCACTAACTGCTGAAATTCGAAGACCTCTCCAAATGTGCCTTTTGTTTTGCAATTATCTTATGGTTTCTCAAGCAGGAAGTCAGCTTCAGGGGTGGTGGTTTTTCTGCAGCTAAGATAATCAACATAGGAATTGTCTGATCTTCATAGATTTTTAAACAGATATTTTTGTGCAGTCGATGGATAGAGTTAAGTATGTCTGACACTACATGAAAATTTCTCATAAAGTTACAAATAAGTGAATGTAGAAACTACTAATGATAAGTTCTTCACATTCCAACGTTATGGAGTTTTTTCAGTCTGTATGTTTTAATTCTGTCTTGCTTATTTGTATATTTATAAATTATTGAAACCAAACAGAAGAAATAGTATTTATATATAATACTTATGCAGTAATATACTAACAACTATACCTTCTCTTGTCTTGGTTTCAGCTGGGGCAGAGCTCATTTTCTTCCAGTAGCTGATGCAGTGCTGTGTTTTGGATTCAGTAGGAGAATAATGTGAATAAAACACTGATATTTTGGTGTGGCTAAGTCGTACTTACCCTAAGTCAAGGACTCCTCACTCTGCTCTGCACTGGTGTGGCCTCACCTGGAGTCCAATCTGCAATTTGCTCACCGCAATATAAGAAAGACATTAGGCTACTAGAGAGAGTCCAGGGTAGGTCAACAAAAATGGTGCAGAGCCTTGAGGGACAGCCATACGGCTCAGGTCACTTGGCTTGGTCAGGCTGCAGAGGATCCCTGAGAAGGAACCTCATCACAGCCCCGTGAGGAGAGCAGGAGGGCAGGCACTGATCTCTTCGCTGTGGTAACCAGTGACAGGACACGAGGGAATGAGCTGAAGTTGTGCCAGAGAAAGTTTAGGTTAGATATTAGGGAAAGGCTCTTCAGCCAGAGGATGGCTGGTCACTGGAACAGGCTTCCCAGGGAAGTGGTCACAGCATTGAGCCTGGCAGAGTTCAAAAACCATTTGGACAATACTGTCAGGCACATGCTGCGACTCTTGGGGATGGCGCTGTGCAGCAACTGGAGTTGGACCTGATGTTCCCTGTGTATCCCTTCCAATTCAGCCTATTCTGCAATTCTGGACTTTTCAGTGTCTCATGCTCTGCCAGTGAGGAGGCACACAAAAGTTGGGAGGGAGCCTTGTTGGGACAGCTGACCAAACTCCCCAAAGAGATATTCCATAATGTAAAAAGCTATGCCCAATATATAAACTGGAGGGAGTTATCTGTAAGGGCCAGTTGTGGCTCAGGAATGGGCTGGGCATTGATCAACAAGTGGTGAGAGACTGTATTGTCAGCACTCATCTTTCTTGTGCTTTATCTCCCTCTCTCTCTTTCATTTATTATTATTATTATTACTATTATTATTATTGTTGTTGTTGTTGTTAATAATAATAATAATAATAATAATAATAATAATAATAATAATAATAATAATTTGTTTCAATTAATAAACTATTCTTATCTCAACCCATGAGTTCTATTCTCTTTTCTTTCCTGACTCTCCTCCCCATCCCATCAGTCGGTGGAAGGGGAAGTGAGTGAGTAGCTGTGTGGTGCTTTGTTACCGACTGGGGCTAAACCGTGAGCATGGGAAGGTTTGCTTGTTTGAAGATTACACAATGTAGGTTATTTAAATAAGTATCTGACTGGTAAGAGAAAAATTCCTGCAGCAGTCCTACAGCTGTGACACTGGAGCTGGTGGATGCCAGTCTTCCATTCCTGGCAAAATTTCTTCCAAGAACATTTGCAATTCATATCCTGTTTCTGTTGGAAATGTCTCACTCTCCTTTTCTCTACTCCCTTCTGCCAAAAAAAAAAATGCAACAATCTGAAAAGTGAAGTATTGCATTTTTTTGTTGTATTCCTTTTTTATAATTCCTTATTTATTTTTGAAGGAAATATGGATTATAAACATTTGCTTGCTAGAATACAGGACTCACAAGATACTGTGGCAACTTAAGAGTAAATTAAAATTGGATGTAGCGTGGGAAGCTAGGATGACACATAGTGTTTTCACCTTGACAGCCTTTCACTGGAGGTGGCACAGCAAAAGATCTTGACACATCTTGACATCAGCATGAATGCCTTCAAGTGGAAGGCAGGTAAGGCAAGTAATTGTTTTCAACGCAGTAAGAATCTAAACTGATCAGCAGTCATGAGACAAATTTTTTTTAAAAAAAGAAGAGTTTCTGTATTTCCTAGATAAGTGCTGATCTTATGCGTATTTTTAGAGGGAAAGTAAGTAGCTAAAAATAAAATAAATTTTAAAATAACATGTATAAAAATAGGTACATATATATATAATTAGAACTGCTTTTCCTAGTAGAGTAAAGATGTGGAAAAAGTCCAGCATGGCAGTTTGAAAATTTGAAATATGTGGAAATGCCATTATAAAAACAGTGCAAAATTCCAGAGATCACAAACAATGGAAGAAATTTAAGTATACAGCAGTAGGTTCTATTTGCATGTTTCATTAAATGTCTCATAAGCTTTTCTGTTCTTTTTTCTTATGAGTTGTTGCCTTCTCATTCTTAATGTATTTAGCCTTTTTCAGTAATAGATGAGCAGACAAGTCTAATATTTTAAAATAAACAGATTTTACACATGAAATTTCAAGTTTATTTTGGGGGATTGCTGATTATGTTACATTAAAACATTCAGTTATCATTTATCTAAGATGAAGAGAGATACAACACAGTTAAAATAAAATTAATGCAATATTCAGGTAATAAAGCCACACAGAAAGCTGGCCTGAGCCTCTCTGCACTCAAAACATGCCAAGTCTGTAAAACAGATAAAGATCCACCCACAGATAATAGAAAGGTATCTATATGTATGAGAGTTTTCAGAATTGTGACTCTGTAAGTAACAGGATTGTTTCGAAACTACATTTACATACATCCCTCATGACTGTGAGATGTCGGGGCTTTCTGAAAAGGTAACTGTCATGAAAACAGGAATAAGAAATGTGACCATTCTGCTGCCAGCTACAATAATACTGCACGTTTGTGTCTGGTTTTCCATAAAAGTTTGTCGGTAGACTAATTCAGATCCAAAAATGGGTGATAAAGAAGTTATATTGTGGTCTCTTAAAACAATTGCCATTGTCTAAATCGACGTCTGGTTTTATTCCATATTAACCAACCAACCCCTACCTGTGAAAATGTATGTTGAACATTTTCTGAATGTTGGCTGAACAGTTTGTGTAGGCTTATTTGAAGATCTGTTCTCTTTGCTGATTTGCTTTCCAATATGAGCTGGACTCCAGAGCCATTAGAGGTCTTTGTACTTATTATAAAGGTAAAAGGATCAGGTCATACAGGAGCCTATATGGTATGTCTAAGTCACACAGTACAAACTTCTACTGAGTTAGAATTACTGATGCTTTAGGTAAAAAGAGGTTGTGTAGGTCAGTATGTGGTTAAAGGAACTGAACTCCAAGAGATTCTATATTTAGCTTAGCAATTGACCTTCCCAGACAAGCCATATCATTGACCTCTGCCTCTTCTACCTCGTAATACCCTCACTGTCTAGCTGGCTTGGATCCCAAGCTTTTCCTAATAGATTCTATTTCTTATTGTATTTACTAAGCACCTATCATAGGGAGGCGAAAATGCTAGCTAAGTCCAGCGGGCACATTTGTAATATAAATGTGCTGGAAGAAAGGGAAGGGGGAAAAAGGAAGTAACAAAAATAACAGTGAAAATTCTTTTTCCTATGCAATTATCTTTTCTACTGTAGGAAAGAAAAACAAGTGAATTTACATCAAAGAATTAGATGAAAGCAACTCCAAAGATGGGCACTGGGGTATCATAACAACCCCACAATGAACAAATGTGTAATTGATGAGTATAGGATGACTAGGGGGGAAACTAAGAAAGGAAACCCTGTGTATGCTCTTCAAAGTAAATTAGCTCAAAACTACACACCAGGTTGCTGTTCCTAGGCCAAGGAGTACACTTAGACATGCACAGCAGAGCCCTCCAGTGACATGTACCTCACTGTATAGTCTATGAAATGAAACAATATTATATGTAGATTTTATTTCTTCAAATGCTCTCCCTGTTGGAATATTTTAACAGCTTATTTCTGCCTCTCTGCACACATGAAAATCTCACTGCATAAGAGAAACAGAGAACGGAGTTAAAGAAAGGGAATCTGTGGCTTCTGTTCTCTGCTGTTTTCCAGTTCTCTTTTGAATTAGCAAAAGAAATGTGGTTACTTCTTGTTTTTGTCTAACCTAGCTCTAGCCCTAGAATAAAGCAGCACAACCCTCAAGTCTGCACTGAGTTCCTAAAACTACACACATTCCATTGCAAAATGATCTAGTGATCATTCTACCTAGCAATACATTACATTTGTAATTTGTTTAAATTCTGAGGCTATTGTGACAGTACTTTGATACTACTGATGTGTAGTGATGAACAATACTCCTGTAACATTTAAATCCTTTAGCACCTTTCAAATGTTCAAAAAACCAAAGGACATTAATCGTGTAGGCATTGCTTTAAGCTTAAAAACCTTTTTATGCAAGAAATTAAGTCTTCATCAAGAAAATAACTGTTGAAATCTTAATACCTTTCAATGACATCCACATTTGAAGAGCAATTTTACAGCATAATGATCCTTGTTGCATAATTTGGACAGACTTTTGTTCTCATTTTAATTTCCCATACACTGCTTGCTTTACCATCTCTCCTTCCCACGCTGATTAAAAGGGAGAGATCAAAAGTCAGAGGAGAAAAAACATCAAGTTTGGGCCTAGAGTTAAACTTCTAAAGGCTTGAGCACAGCTCCTACTTCAGACATGCCATGGGCATATCTGGCCAAAGCACTGGGTGACTGGGTGTTCAAAGAAGACTTGGGCAGCTGCATTCCACCTGAGATGCCACTGCAGACACGAGTCCAAAAGAGCAATTTTAAACTCCCGCTGACCTTCCACCCAGGACTAGAATAACTAAACCTCCTGTTCCTCGATTTTTATGTTTTAGAGGCATCTAAAATACAAACCTAGCCAAATGATATGCCAGAAGAGGAGGCATTTTTCTTCCTATTTTACCTCATAATTAATTAATCAATCTGTTCCACCATGGACAGCAGCAACAAATGGATAGTTTGCTTCACCTTGGTCTTCACATGGACTACCAGGAGATTTCCCAGTGCCTGGAGCACCACCTCCCCTGCTTCTTCAATGACTGTGGTGTCTGTGGAGCTGTTTCCTTCACTTATCTTCCACCTTTGTCTCCAGCTACTGCTGTGCAGCAGTTTTTTCACCCATTTGAAATACATTATCCCAGAGGCATTACAGCTATTGCTGATGGGCTCAGCCAGAGGCAGTTCCATCTTGGAGGTGATTGGCAGTGGTTCTATCAGACATGAGGGAAGTTTCTAGCAGTTTCTCAGAGAAACCTCCATGGAACCCCCCTGCTGACAAAGTCTTCCCATGAAAACCCAGTAGAGGTGAGTAATTTTTCCTGCTCTACTTGCAAATAAAACAGAAACATGCTAAAATAGTCCCCTAAAGAATATTAAAATATTTGGCAAATGTGCTGGCAAAATTTGGATAATGCTGTCACTTTAAGTATCTCCTGAAAAAGCTAAAAAAATTACCCACACCCCTTTTTTTCAGTTAAAAAAGCAGTTCCTGCTATCATGTGTTTCTTCTTAAGTGAATATTGAACAGAAAATACTCAATATGAAAAGTTCTGATATATTTATCCAGTCACAGCTCCCTCTTGTGTAATTCATCATTACTACAAAAAACTAACTTGGAATAGAGATTGTTTAAATTAAATGTCGTTGTAGCTATTTACTTGATTCCTTTACTTTTATTTTTCCTCATATTTAGAGAAATTTTGGGGTATTTTAGGGTTGAAATTTTGTATTTTCATGCCATTTCAATGCCAGGATATTACAATGTAAAAATAATAATTTTTACAGTAAGATTACACTAAAACCACATTTAGAGCAATATTACTTTTGTACAATGACATGATTTTGATATCCATAGTCCAAATCATGGAGGTTTACTTAAGAAAAAGTGTATCTTATCTGCTTTATATCACTGCTGTTTTTCTTCTACATAATTTTTTAAAGGTTTTTTTTCCCATTGCTGACATTTGGAAAAATTCTGTATAATAAGAAGAGAAGCTGTTCTCTTCTTATTCTCTAGCTTTTGTGTCCCTAAATGTTCAGAGCACTGTAACGAGCTTGCTATCATTCTGTGTCTAACTTTGTGGCAATCCAAGCCTTTCTCCCAGCAAGGTAAGTCTCCCTTTAGAACTAGTAATAGAATACTTATAAAGAAAAAGATGGAAAGCTTATTTTGGGTACAGTGTTTTTTTCTGACTACTCAGAAAGACTGCATTTGGTTAACTGTAGTGTTGTTGTTGGCACTTGAAGAGTTACTTCGGAATAGGGGAAAAAACCCAAAAACAACTCCCCCCCCAAAAAAAAACCAAACAAAACAAAACAACCAGGAAACAAACGAAACAAACCCCTAAAAAAACAAAACAAAAAATAGCACGGAAAAAAGGAAGCAGTTCTTCCTATAATAACAGAGTGAAAAGCCCAAAATGACTCTGCTGCAGGAGGTGTCTGAGTTCACTGTACCGAACGGGCAAGGGAACCCAAATTTAGAAAGTACAAGCCAAACTTGGTGCTGATGGTTCAAGTGCCTCTTGAGCTGCGGAATGTGGCTTTGTCAGCAGAAAATTATGGAAATAATGGATCACCTCGGGCACACCTGCACAGTGCCCAGGTAACGCAGGGGAAAGCAAGGCCAAGGATGGAAGCAGATGGAAGGAACCTTGACGTTTTATCTGTGCCGATCTGGCATTCCCTGGCCACCAGGTACAGTGGAAGAGCCCAGTTTACCCAGAAAACCTGTGGGCACCTGTTCTTATTTGAAACTTATTTCCGGAGAAAGAGACACTTGTTTCCAAGTGACCAACAGACTGAACAATCCCCAAACTCTGCACCGCTGGCCCGACACTTGTGGGGGCGAGGGGCGGGCACATTTTGGGGATGAGGGTGATGCGGGGATGGAGCTGAGGGCGATGAGGGGAAGGATGGAGCTGAGGGCAATGTGGAGATGGAGCTGAGGGCGATAAGGGGATGGATGGAGTTGAGGGCAATCTGGAGATGGAGCTGAGGGCGATGAGGGATGGAGCTGAGGGCGCTCCCCAGCTCCCCCCCGCGGGCCCTCAGGCGGGCGGCAGGCGCGGCGAGCGG
>VWZN01007082.1:21488-77184 GCA_013396955.1 Regulus satrapa | reverse complement strand
CAAAGGCGGAGGCTGGTGCGGCTGGCGGTGCTGGAGCAGCTCCGCGCTTCGTACGGGATCAAGGTGAAGAGCGGGAGCTGCCTGGCGGCGGCCAAGGCGCCGGGAGCAGCGGCGGAGGTGAGCGGGGCGGGGGAGCTCAGAGGGCTCCGCTGCCGGGCCGGGCAGCGCCGAGGCTCGCACGGGTCCAGGGGCTGGAGCTGTCTCCGGAGCGCTGGTTCCCGCAATGCAGCGGCTCCTGCCAGCCTCTCACAGGGCATCACCTCCCGTCACGGGAAAGAGAGCTTTTTCCCCCTTTTCTTTCAGCGTGCAAATGCTCCAGGGGGCCATTACATGGCCGTGTTAGGATCCCGGAAGGCAATGGCTCAGTGCTGCCCGCGGCAGTTTGGGAGTCGCCTGTTCCGGGCAGGCCAGATGGCCAAGGGGACCTGTTCCTCTTTTGTCCCTGGACTTGCTGGCCACCGCACGCTCGCCTCTGATCCCTGCAAGAGCCTTTTATGCTTCACTGAGACTGATGCCGCTCACCACGGAATTCAAATCTTAGTAGTTGTATTGTTTCTCGGAATATAGCTGCGGTGTCGTTCCTAAAAGCTGCGTGTCTTTTACTCGATTTCTTAGATTTTTTTTTTTTAAGGGCTTTTATTTGCATGGTTTCTTAGTATAAGGCATGACTAAGTATTTTGGCCCCGACAGCTCTTGCCTTGATATGACAGTGGTCCAGGAATGAAATCTCCCATTACCTTAAAAACCTGCTTTGGATTTGATGAAGGGAAAAAAGTAATTTTTGTCTCAGGGCTTTATTTAAAACTGAACTATTATGATGGATGCCAGCAGTGAAGTCCTTTTCAGAGCACTGATCTTCTGGTAGACTCTTTAATTTAAAAAGTGTGGACCACGGTCGAGTCCTAAACAAGATCTCTGTGCGAGTGGTGTGGCACAGAGCTGAACTTCCTGTAAGGCTGAGAAGACATTTCACAATACTGCAGTAATCCTCGGTCAGGATAAACCAAAGAAGCTGGGAAGACGAGCTTGAGTTGGGTTGTTTGGAAAGGGAAAATTTAGCAAGAGTAAAGTTAGAATATGATACATCGTATGATGTACGTCGATATGATACATATGGTTCTAGACTTTCCATTTAAAGGGAGGATAATAAGAACTGTGAACAATAGATGTATGTCTTGTAAAAGATCTCTACGTTGCTGTCTGTAGTGCTTAAATTGTATTCAAGGAAAAAACGTGTACTTAACAACTGAGCAAGGGAGGAAAAGCTACAGAATAACATCTTGGCTTTGCCAAGAGATGTCTTATTTCTGTTATGAGGGAACAGACATAAATGTATTGGCTTTATTACTTATTAAATAAGAAATTGAACCACAACTTCTGATACTTCAAACAAAACCTAGTGAGGTGAGCATATCAGTTAGGAATTTTAAATGCTGAATGCTAAACCACTGGAATTTTCTAGTATGTAATCTTGTACATACAGGAAAAACATTCTCTCTTGGATTTAATCTTTTGGTAGTTTTAGTAGCAACGTGGAGCACAATGGCAGATGTGTTGCTTCTCTTTCCTGGCTGTGTTATGTTTGTTTTCTGTAGGACAGATTAGATTTGGTCTGATCGGTTAGTTACTGATTAACTGTTTTCTTAACGTGGGCAGCACGATCAATTTCGGCTCTGAATGACTAAGAGTTTGCATTCAGCTCTAAGAAAAAGTTCGGCATGGTCCCAGTCCTCTTGTGGTTGGGAGAGGGACTGGCAAAAAAAAAAAAAATAGAGGATGTTGATGCTGCAGGTGAACATCAGTAGTAATTTGATGAGATTTACTTATTTTCTAACAGGTAACATACTCAGACAAAATTATTTTAGAAGAAAGTTATTTCAATTGCCTTGTGTTGATTTTTAAGAAAAATAGGATATAGCCAATTTGAAAAACTAAGGTGAGATTCCAAAACAATCTGGTTAATATCCCTACTGATGTGTGAGTCCTATAAGAAAATCAACTTCTTGTAAAATAAGAAGTGTAAAACATACTGCAGAAAAACTTTCTACTGTTTCACAATGATCCAGGGTGTTACCTGTAACTAGGATCTCTGGAGATGACAGTGTTTTTCCAGACAATAGCCCTTATCTGTCTTATCTGAAAGACTTTGGTTTTTGTCTTAACTACCTTATATCTACTTGTGGAATGTGTGCTTCTTTGATAATTATATCAACTTTTAAATGACGTGATTTGAATTTTGTATTTCAGGGTAAAATCTTTGGAATATCTTTTCATGCATTGCCACAATCACTTGTGCCAGAATATGGTTATATTCCAAGGTAAATTGCAGTGTGTTTTTAGATTTTATGCTTACTTTGCTCTCTTTATGGTATTGAACCCTTGTCAGAAGAAGGAATGTCATATTTGTTCCATGCCTGCTAGAGGTTCTGGGGGATATAAGAATAGTTCCGGGTGGAAAGGGAGGGATGCAGAAGTTAGACAGGGAATTCAGAGCTCTTATTCAATTGTATTTCTTTATACTCTTGTCATTGGGGGAAATTATCTATTAAGTTTTACTAAACAAGGTGAAATAGTTTTTGTGGAAAAAACCCAAGCTTTATTTGAGCATTAGAGCAATGTTACTGTTCTTTTCTCAGCTTTCTCGTTGATACATGTGAATATTTGGAAGGACATGTTCATACTGAGGGACTCTTCAGAAAGTCTGGATCTCTTGCTCGCTTAAAAGCTTTAAAGGTACTCTCTGAAGCTGCTCTTTTTTTTCTTAATAGAAAGCTGCATTTTACTTGAACATGTTTTAATGTTTGAACTCTTTTCAGTCATATTCAAGTTTTAATACTGGAAGTAGATTGGGTTACATTGTCTGCTTTAGAAATTATAGGAGATCTAGTCCAGAAGCTGACAGTCTTCCCCCCCCAAGACTTTTTTATTTGTTGTTGTTGTGTTTTTTGGTTTTTTTTTTAAATATTTTGCCTTCCAGATGATGAGTATAGTTTGGGACTGAACAAACTCATTAGCAATTGTGCACTGGAAGATATGAGGATATTTGTTTAGCGATGTTCTCCTGGCAGAGGGAAGAAGAGAAGCCTGTAAATTAACTCAGGTGGTCTGACAGCCTTGCCTGTGCCTCATTGTATGTAGATAATGTAGTTGGGTAAAACGTGACAGGGCTGACTGACTGTGGGGACAGTATGACTGTCGTGGTGTGACATGGGCTAGAGCATTACTGCTTAAATTTAGAAACCTGGCAATAAGTTGAAGACCTTAAATCGTGTTTCTTATGAAATATTTCAGAGCAAACTGGATCAAGGCGAAAACTGCCTCTCAGCTGCACTGCCGTGTGATGTTGCAGGGCTTCTCAAACAGTTCTTTAGGGAGCTGCCAGAACCCATCCTTCCACCTCACCTGCAGGAAGGCCTATTCAAAGCTCAGCAGCTCGGAAATGAGAAGAAAACTGCGACGGTGTTGTTGTCCTGTGTGATGGCTGACAGAACAATTGCAGCTTTGAGATACTTTTTTAACTTTCTGAGAGCCGTGTCCTTAAGGTCAGTGTAAAAGGGTGTGCTTGTAAACAGCTCTGAATTCCCTTAACCACCTCCCTGTCCGGGCAAGTGTTGTGACTTTCTGTGAACGGTTTGCCATTTTAAACTTTTATATCTGCAGATATTCACTAAATTCAGCCGTACTCTTGTATTTCATAAACCCCAAATTTTCTTTATGAAAACTTAATTAACAGGAGACTTGACTTTGTTCAAGCTTTGTTCAGCAGAGTTACCATCATTTGATACTTTGCCTTCCCTAGAACTGAAGGGGAATGCAACTGTAACTTCTTGATTTCAGTAGCGTAGTTGTGCAATTATCTGGCCTGGAAATGCATAAATCTGTACATTAATCTTGTTATGTGAGCACTCCAGTGAAGGAGTCCATTTTTATTTTTTAACTGCATTTGTGTTATTTGGTCTTTTCTTTCTCCAATGCTTATGTTCTGATAATTTGAATTTAAAAAGCCTTTTCTTCTTAAGATCCGACGAAAACAGAATGGATAGCAGTAATCTGGCAGTGATTTTTGCTCCCAACCTCTTTCACTCAAATGAAAATGAAAAGATGTCTGCTAGTACAGAAAAAAAAATCCGCTTGCAAGCGGCTGTCGTGGAAACACTGATTGACCATGCGGCAGAAATTGGTAAGATGATAAGGGCTTATCAACATGTCTCGATGCACCAACCTGTGTACAGCTTTTCTTTTCAACCTTTAAGAATAATTAAAAAAAAATTATATATTTCTCGACTACTCCAGGACAAGTACCGGAGTTTATCTTGGAAAAGATTCCTTCAATGCTAGGTGTTGATGTCTTTCAATCTACTCCCTCACTGTGGGGCCACGAAGACAGTGAAAATGAATCTCCCAGTGAATGTAAGAGGAGGAGGCACCGAAGTGTTGGGGGTAGGTGTGTTTTGTGAGACTTTCAAATCCAAAAAGAGAATTGAAGCTTCAGGTAGTCTGATCCTAAGCACTTGCTTCTTCCAC
The DNA here is from genome assembly GCA_013396955.1 of Regulus satrapa. Taxonomy (NCBI): domain Eukaryota; kingdom Metazoa; phylum Chordata; class Aves; order Passeriformes; family Regulidae; genus Regulus; species Regulus satrapa. The sequence goes on along the minus strand of VWZN01007082.1, from coordinate 72,660 downwards.
AAGTAGAACAACAGATGTCTTCCAAACTGGTTTGGTTTGATTTGCAAAATCTATGTAAGACTTCAGTCATCACATTATTGTATATTTACTCAGAGTTGTCTAGTCTGTTGTCTGCTAAAGAAGCTTTTTTGGATTTGTATTGCCAAATTAATATCCTGGCTTTTTGTTGAGTCAACTTCAGATCCTGTTGCAGAAGGCTGAAGAATTGGTTGGTTTGTTTGTTTGTTATTTATTGTAGTTGCTAATTTTGAGATGGTATTCTAATATATACATTAAGAAGTCAGGTCATGAGAAAGCAGGGATGCAAATGGCAAGTGTGTTTTGAATTAGAGTGTTTAATTTATGTTTTGAAGTGTAAATATGAATTTGATATTGTGCTCTGGTATCATGGAACTGGGATTTTGGGGGACATTTTTTCAGTTTTCAAAGGGTTGAGTTGGGTTTTTTTGCCAGATATGGACAATCAAATGGTACATTCTCAATTCTGCACACTCTTAGAGGAAATACAGTGGAAAATGTAAGATTGACTTCATTGAAATCCACTGCAAAGGAATATTTTATGTATTGCTATAAAATCATAGGTATTTATTTAGCTCATGTACCTGGAGTATTAAACCTTACAGTAGGTGAAACTAAGGCTGTATGATTGTATGTTTAGCCGTGGCATGGTTTTTTGTGTATTGTACTTCTCTGCTCTGCTTGGTTGGTTGGTTTTTTTTGTTTGTTTTAAAAAAATTATTTTAAGGAAAATAGATTTTTCAACTATTGTGAAAGCAATAAAAGCTATGTTGGTGGGAAGATCATTATGATATTCTGTACATAAAACAACCGTTTAAACTGATTTGCTTTCTTCCTGAAAAAAAATACAAGTTAAACTTGAGTTGAAAACAGAGCAAGACAAGCTTCACACTTAAATTTGATTGCTCGGTGTGTCTTGCATTTCAGATATTGTTAGTGGAGCATTGAATAAATTTAAATCTAACAGAACACCCTCCACTACACCTCAACAAGACAAAAGCGGTAGGTATTGGTGTATTTGTACTGAGTAAAGCCCATGCAGTATCTTCTGGATTTGTTAACTATATTCAACAATTTTTTTAAACTAAAGAATTAGAGCTTAGTTGAAGGTAAGTGATTAAATTGTTTAAAATGGAATATAGATACATATTTATTGAGGATACTGCATTTACTCTAATTCTTGGAGCAGCTACAATCACTGCAGTGGTGGGCTGTGTGGTTTAGCTCTGTGGGGCTTACCCAACCAAACTTGTGCTTTTTAGCTAATGAACCACTAAGGCTTCAGTGCAGCAGTGAGCGTTTTATCATCTGGAATGAATCCGCGAGGACTGAAATTCTTCACGCTTACTGTCTCTAAAACTTACAGAGGATGATTATACATTTACTCCTAATACCTATAATGCTTTATTGGTGTGTGGGTTTGGATTTTCCTCTCTGGTACTCTAAAGTTGCAAAAAACCAAACCCTAAGCTATACTGATTGCTTTGCCTGTTCAAAATGCATGCACTTTGGCTAAGCTTTTGCAACAAGTTTTTTTTCCAAGTTAAAAAAAAACCCAAAACAATCATTTACTTTACTAAACTCTCCTAACTTTTAAGCTATTACTGCAAATTTGACTTTCTTAATTTCAGTCCTTTCATCAGTGACTCCGGTGGTTCTTACTCCAAGTACCAAGCGGAAACTTCCAACTGATTGCTCTCAGGGCTTGTCCAGCAAGAAGAGACGATCTTTCAAGCACAGCTTTGCCTTTGAGTTTTTGCCAAGTAGCATATTCAACAGCAGCTCAACACCAGCGTCAGGTACAGTGCCATCACTTTCTCCTTGCTGCTTGAAGTGGTTGTTGGTGGCTTTTAATTTAAGAGTGGAGCCGTTTGTTCTGGTTAGACAGTCATTGATGCTACTGATGCTCATTGCTGAAGTGTTCTTGCACTGCTTCCCCATCTTGGTAAATCGTGTGTGTTAATGTTCATTGGTGACTCGTGTTACCTGGATTGAGCAAAAACCAAATTCTCTTTTTTGTTTTTTTGTTCTATAAACCTCATACTTGCAATCCTGATGTCCTAGCTTTTTTTACTCCCTGTGTATCACTCAGGTTATACTCCTATTTCTTTCTTGGCACACAAATCCATGAAGACTGCCTATGTTTCCAACCTTTTGAAAGTTGTAGCTTTCTGTCTCCTAAATGCTTAAATAGCTGATCTTAGCTCTGTGTGAAATATAATTGATGCTTTTATAAAGCTTCTTTCTTGTGTCCTATCACCTATTCTTTTTCCTCTAGATGTTACATGTGAAACTCTAGAGAAAATTCTACAATTTGACAATGCTATAGTACCACTTTATTCTACTAGAGTGTTTCCAACCATCAGGCTATTCTGAAAATCCTCTTTTATTTTAATTTGGCTTTTTAATATGCTGCCAATTAAAGTTAGAGTGGAAGGATATTTCTAGATTCGCTGTTTTGCTTTATTTTTTTTTTCCCTCAAATAAATGTTATAATATTTAGTGCTTTTCTTATTAAATAATTTCATGTTCTCCATTAAATTCTCATTTCTATGGATAAGCAAACCAAAGCAATCACATTTTATAAAGATAGCAGTGATGTGGTTTATAAAGTTTCCAGCAGTAAAAAAAGCAACTCTTTTCATCATTGTTGCTTTAGCTGTTCTGGCTAGATATGTAAAAACAGCACACTACAAATAATAATGAGATTATATCTAATTTTTCTTCTTGAGCTCTTAAATTTGAGGAACTGATCTAATGATAATAGTGTGGAAACTTATTTGAAGTAGTGATATCAGTAGTATGTAATTAATTGCTTTCCAGCCACTTTTATGGATGCTGCAAGCTCCAGCTCTGTGTAATTTTAAAGTGGAAGTCAAAGTAATTTCAAACCAGCACTCTACAAAATAGGCAAAAAAAAAAAAGTGCTGTTTAAAGAACTGTTCTTCACTGTGTTAACTTGTAAGTCTTTATCTGAAAAAATATGACTATTTTAAGTTCATATCAATATAATTTTGTCCCTGTAGTTCAGTTTGAAGCAAGTCCTTGTGTGTGTCTTGAGTCATCACAAACCTCGCTATCTCCTTCAACTGTGGGTGAAAATCATGTGTCCAGTTCAGGGAATAGAAGAAGTAAAAGACTTGCAAACAAAAAACTATACAGGTAATTAACTCTCAAAACCAAAATATAAATTGGAAAGATGTATCTAGACCCCTTGAATAATGATGGCAATCTGTCTCTAAAATTATTGGTCTTGGTAAATTTTTATAGTAAACTTCAAATCACCAGATCTTCTGATGTCTCAAACTTGAGCTCAAATCTAAATAAGAATCTGGTGTACTAGCTGTCTGTGCCTATTAAATAAAGGTGGGCAAGAAGGCAATGAAATAAGTAAAACTGGAGGAAATAACTGTAAATAAGTGACAGGATATTTTCATTGGTCTCCTAAAGAGTTGATGTCCCTTCTTCCCTTGTGTCCTTCCAGGGCTGAGTCAGGAAAGACGGGTTGCTTTTCTCCAAAGATAAGCCGAAAAGAAATGGTTCGTAGGTCTTTACGCTTGAAATTTGGTTTGGGGAAAAGCAACAGAGAAATGGTAAGTACCCAGTCCTCTCGTTAAACAGCAGATTTTAATCCAAAGTTTGAGGCACTGCTTTTCAGGAACAGGAAGGATGTATTTTGTAATGGAGGGATTGTGTTAGTTGAAGCTGCTTGCTGTCAACTACAAGAAGCTTGAGGTTTATTTCCTTAGCAGTAACTGATCAGCTTGTACTGTGTTGGGCTGGCATGGGGCAAGATGCTGAGGGGGAGGGAGTAGCTGACCTGAATTGACCAAGCAGCAATTCCACACCATGTAATGTTAAGCTCACCAGTAAAACTGGGGTGGGGATAACTGATGGAGGGTAGCCACTGCACAGAGGCTTGCTGAGCATTGGTCTGATTGTTGTAGGTGATGATCATATGTGAGTTTGGGTTGCATCGTATGTGAGTTTGGGTTTTTTTGTCTCTGGTATGTGTCTTTTAATCTTTCCAAATCTCTCCCTCATCCTGCTGGGGACTGGGGGAAGTGAGCATGTGGCTGGATGAGAGCTTGCCTCTTTGTTGGGATCAACCCACCATACCTGTGATGAGTGGGTCTCACAATTCCCACTAGCAGAGCCGGTGCACAGAGTCACTCTGTTCACACTCTGATGAAGTCTGCCTGACTGCAGGGAGGCTGTTCCTTACCTGGGTCTGTAGAGAATCAAGGCAAGAGGAAGGAAGTATGGCTAAGAAAAGGTGCTGTGGCTGATTTGCATAGCGGTTTCCTGAAGCTTCCTCTGTAAATGACATTCCAAGTTACAAGTTTATATGAAAGCAATTAACACTTTTTGTTTGTTCAAGAATATTGTATCAGGATGTGCAGCTGGCAATAGATCAGAAAATATTGGAAGGCGTCTTGCAAGTCAGCAAGGTTTGGAAAGCAGAACTGAATGTGCAAAAAGAGATGTACTCTTCAGCCCATATGTCAGCGAAAAATTCCCTAAGAAAGGTAATTGCCTAACCAAATATATTAGATGGGGAAAGCTTCTTTTTTTTTACTTTGCAAAAGCAACTTTATGGGTAAAAGTATAAAAGCAATTGGATTAAAAGTATGCTTCTAGCTAAATCAAAAGTCACTTGTATGTTAATGGCTTCTTGGGAAAAAGAATTGGTTTAGAACAAACTTGTTTGTGTTTCTAGTGTATTTTAATAGCTCCTTGGTTAAACGAGAGGAGATGCACAATTTCACTTCATAGTATAACCTCTTTTTACATTTCTGAAATTTAAGGACATAATGGCATCTTTAAATTCAGTGCTGCTTTGATAATTATTTTTAGTAAGAATTTTGTCTGTAGTTATTAAAATCACAATAAATTATTCTTAAACACTGTGATATTTATTTTAAGGTTCAAGAAACGTAAGCAAGTCAGAAGAAAACTTGCTGACTCCGAAATCTCACAATACAGTAGTTCACCGAATGTCATGGAATAGTCCTGCTGTTAGCGATTCTCAGGTGGTCAGCAAGAATGAGCAAATCCTGCCTGGACACTCTGAAATGGGAGTCAGCTCTTCAGAATCCGGTTTGATATTTGGAAAGCCACCAGTTATTCCTGTTGAATTCAAATCTGCAGCTGTAAGCAAACAAGACAACAACTTGGAACTTGTGCTTTGTGAAGACGAAAGTAATTCAACTGCAGAAACATTACTGAAAGTCAAGCAAGCCTTCTCTGCATCTGGGAGTATTCTTCACGATTTGATAGGTGATAAGAAGTCATCCCTCTCAGTTGTAGCAAGTGAAATATTAAATGAAACTCCATGTCCCTTAGGGCCTAGTTCGGCGAAAGAGTTGTTAGCGGAAGAAGTTTCTGAAAATCTAGCAAATGTAAAATCCAGAGAGCTGATGCACCATTTTCATCAGTCTTCTGCTGAAGAGCAAAAGACTGATAAACAGCAATCAAAAAAAGAGGAAATTGATGTTTTGGAGAAAAGAAACTTCAAAACTTCTATTGAGATTGAACTTCAGGTTCCAAAACCAGATGTAAAAAAACTTGCTATGCCTCACGTGCTAGCTGAGGAAGATAAGTTTACTCTTGAGAAGAGCTCAATAAAAGATGACTTAGACAAATCAGAATTCCCTGGAAGAAAAGAGGAAATAGAATTAATACACTCAGAAACAGCTGAAAACTGTACAGTAAAGTGCTGCAGTTTGGAAGAGGGTGCTGCTAAGCCTTCTTTGGCAGGACAGCTGCCTCCTTCGCAGTTGCCTAAATCACAAAATGAAGTGGGCCACCAGTACTTGAAAGCAGAAAATTCAGATAAAGTTTTAACTAAAACATCGACTGTTTCTGACCGTGGCAAGGTTTCTGACCACATACAGTGGTTCAACCAGCTGTCATTGAATGATCCAAATTCTGCAAGCAAAACGAAACCACCCCCGAAATTTCAACGTACTCCAGTTAGACAGTCTGTAAGAAGAATGAATTCCCTTCTGGAGGCAAACAGACAATCTGTCAGCTCTCAGACAGTTAAGTCAAGTGGTGTTGGTCCACTTGTTAAATCTTTGAGCTATGATTCTGCCCTATTCCCCTGCACAGAAAAACCCTCAGAGAATTCCATGCTTTTGCCACGCAGGAGTGAAAGCACACGTGACCAGGTTTCTGTAGCTCATAAGCAGCTAGACTTAACATCCAAATCATGTTGCAGGCCATTAAATCCATCAGACAGGGGTGGTATTTCTGTCAGAACTGTTGGAATCCATGAGCAAAAAGCAACTGTTCATCCATCAAAGTCTGTTCTAGAAGATCTAACCAATTATGAAATGGTTAAATCCAATTTGAAAGGTAATGCAAATATAAATATTCCAGTTGCTGCTCCAGAAAAATCTGTGATCACAAGAAGTGCTTCAGGAAAAGAAAGAGTTCGTTATAGAGGTTCTCCAAAGAATCCAATATCTGAAGTAAAACTGCTACCAACTGCAAAACCAGTAGACTTATAAGATCAAATATGATGGCTAAATGGGTTCTTTGTAACTTGGTTAACCTTTGGAAAAATCTAAATTTGTATGATTTTTTTTTTCCTAGCTCTTTTTATTTGTAATTTTTCATTTGTTTTAAATGAAAGAGTTGTGAAGCTGTACAAATGGCAATTTGTTTCATGTTGAGGTTTTCTTCATTTACTGAAACTTCTGTAAATGCTAGTCAATTCAACTAAATGCATTTGAGTTATAAAACAAAAATAATATGGTAATCTGTAAATAATCTAACACAAATGTTTGTGTTAGATCTCAAGTTTTGATTATCTCAGCTTCTAAAAACATGCTGCCTCTCCCAAAACTGTTCTTGCAGTATTTAGAGTAAGTATCAAGTTTAAAAACAATTTCTCAAATATTTAAAACAGATTTTGCAGACATATGAAATTGTTTTGATGTTGAGTATTAGTAGTTAAATTTATTTACTTTTTAGTTTTAAGTATATTATAGCACCCCTTGATACTACTAAGCTGACCTCATATGAGCTCTATTTCTTTTGAGACAATGTTTTTTATTTTTGTTGGAGTAAGTTGGGAGTGTATTTTACTTGTTGAGTAGGTAAATGTCAAAATATAATCCATGTGTGCACACTCACTGGAGAATTATTAGAACACATGGAAAGAAAATGTGCGGTTTATTCAGGAATTGAAAAGTCTTAAAACTTCATCCAGTGTTGTGTTCTGCAGTAGGTACCAAGGATTTTCAGTTAGGAGTAATAAAAGGTTTTATCCTAATATGAGAGGGGAGTTTTAACTTATTTTTTGAGCTGTAGAATTATGTTAACTAAGTGGTGCCGAAGATGCGTTTAGATGCTGAAAGTGTTGCAAGAGACGAATGTAAGAAGCCATAGCGTGTTACAGGTTGATTTGCACAAGCAAATGTTTACATCTTTTGGATTGAAAACTGTTTGTCTGTCATCAGTTGTAAAATTATTTAAGAGTAAACACTTGAAACTGTTCATTAGCTTTTTATATGTGTGAATTGCTTATTGGCAAAATGTTAGAGCTGAAGCACTGGATACTTTTGGTTTTAATAAAACCATTGTTTTTTCCCTTTTCTGAGCTTGTTCCTCTCTAATGACTTGGAAAGTTAGATTATGCTGTTATATGCAGACTCTAGACATTAAAATTAGTAAGTTTGAGAATACTGAAGCCAGAAGAAACTCTGTTCTGGCTGTCCCTTTTGTTCGTTTCAGCTACATGTTGGTAATTCTCACAACTAGCAAAAGGCATAGGTTATCAACAGTAGCCTTCTGAGCTTCCTAAAAGGGTATGTTACTCAAAAGAATAGCTCTTTTCTGTTCCCCGTCTCCTTCCCCATGTATCCTCCTGCCTCACTCCTGCTGTGTTACTGTGAGTCAGTACCCGGGAGCCAGCCCTGGGGAGATGTTAGCCAGATTGCTTGGTGCTGTGGTTAACAACGAGATTCCCATCTGTGAAAGAGTGCACGTGGCAGTTCACCACCATCCAGAGAGATAGCTCCTACCCTCTGCCTTTCACTGCTGCTGCTGCCAGATCCCGCAGTATTTATCCCGCAGGCACCAGAGCACCGTGCTCTGCATCGTCTCCCGGGGTAACTAGGGATCAGCAAAACAACTTCCAGCTGTCACGGCTGATGCAAGGAGGTTAAGAGCTGGAAATGGGACAGAAGGAGATAAAGGCGGTGTCCAGAAGAAAATGAAGTCTGACTCCTGTAATAGTGAGGTGTCACACTGATTTTTGTTTGGAAGACTGAGACTTGAGGTTGTCCAAGCTGCATTAGTATTCAGAGTATTTGGTACATATTAAAAAATGTGTCCTATGTGGATCAGTAAGCTACTTTTGATCACCCATGCAAGCTAGTCTGGAAGCGTCTAAACTTTCTTAGGGGGAATTTGGTAGGGCCCTGACAAACCTGTAGCAGAAAATAAATTGCTAAAGAACGTTTAAGTTGTGTTTTTAGAGGTTTTGTGTAACAGTTTGGACATAGATCCCTTTATATAAAGTGGATTATGGATTATGTTTTGCAGAAAAAAACACTGGATGCCAAGTGAAAGTCCCTACTGCTTAATACTGCAAGTTACAGCTTGCATAATTTATCAGAGACCAGGAAAAAAAAATCTTTTACATGTGCAAGTGTAATTCATGGGACTGTTGTGGTTTATAGGGTATAATCCCAGAGTTTTTCTGTGGATAGCTGGGATGTGATGCATTCCTGTCGGTAGCAATAAAGGTGTGGAACATAAAATAACCTTTAAAAGCTACCGTTTTGCCAAGAGCTGTGTTAATGAGAAAGAGACTTTGGTAGTCAGTTATCCTCTTGGTAACCTCCGCTCTGGATGATGTGTCTAGATTTGCCTAATCTGGAGCCATTTACCTGCAAGTCCTTGGAGACGGTGTTGCTATCCTGTAAACCTGCAGTTAGGCAACACTATCATCCCGTAAGCAAACCTTAGATCACATCCTAGAGACAGAAATCCCAGCAGGAAGGCGGATACCCTCCCAGGAATAAGTAATATCTTATTTCTGACACCGTTAACGCATCCAAAACCCTTCCGTTGTATTTTTGGACTGTTAAGCCAGACGGGGAGGTTTTCTNGGAGCGGGAGGCGAGCGGGGCTGCCACTGCCGCCGGAGGGGCCGCCGCAGGGAGCGGGTGGCGGCGGTAGGTTCTGCGAAAAGCAGATTTTTAAAATTTTTTTTTTAATATTTTTTCCCTCGAAACGGAGGCTGCAGCGGCCGGTGGAGCGGGAGGGCTGCGGGAGGAGCGTGGTGCGGTGGGGGGAGCCGCGCACAGGCGTAGCGGGGAATATTCCCAGCATTGGGGTTTTCAGCCATTTTTGCCTCGAAGACGTTTCCAGGTGCCTTGCGCCGGAGGCTGGAGCGTTGGAGCATCTTTAAACGTCTGGCGTGAAGAAATCGGGCAGCTGTGCGTGCGTTGAAGAAGACAAGGGGAATTCGAGGGGGTTTTGTTTATCCAGGGGACTGGAAGTGATGCAATTTAATTAGTCTCTGATGTGAGGGGGAAAGGAGCTTTAAGAAAACAAGCATTCTGATTAGAATTCAGCCTATCAGAGGACAGTAAGTGGTACTTGCTTGTTGTGGTTTTGTTGTTGTTGTTGGCGGCTTTGGGATTTCTTTTTCCCCTAATTAAACTACACTGTGCGGCCATTTAGTGAAAGTGATTCAAGAAAACAAATGAAACCTCTTTGCTTCAGGTGGGAAAGACAGTGCATGTGAAGTCGGAAGCCTTTTGTCTTAAGGTGCAAACAAAACATATCCAGGTTGTTCGGCAGTCTCTTGTTATTGATTTTTCAGGCAATGCAGGAATAGAGACTGGAAAACACAGTTCCTGGATGAAGGAGAAGTTCTTCGGGTTTTTAGACCAGAGCTGTATAAATAGCATAATAAACATGGAGGGGGTGGAGGGGTGGATGGTGTAGTGGATGACGTATTCTCATCAAATGAAAAAGTGGATTCATTTTGTTTGCAGTGACTGTAAACTAATGTTATCAGGAAAAGCAAATCAGCAAATTAATTTCTTCAGTTTGTGGCTTAATATTTCTTTTAGAAGAACATATCCACCCTACACCCTCCCTGGCTCCCCCCACCCTATTTCTATCTGGCTAGACTTCCAGCTGCCCCTAAAACCTGTGGTAGTAAACTGTAAAGCCCAATAGTAGGATCAGATGTTATTTCCACCNNCGCCATATTTAGCGGACTTCCCCTCCCCCCCCCCCCAAAATAATTTATAACCAAATTCCTTTCTTTTTGACAGAATGAAAGTGGCTTCCACTATGATAACCACCTTGCTTTGCAACATGATATTTCTGCTGGCATTTGGATTGGCTTCAGCTTTTAGCCACAGCCCTAGGACACCTGACAGGGTTACTGAAGCAGATATTCAGAGGCTCCTCCATGGGGTTATGGAGCAATTGGGCATTGCCAGACCCCGGGTAGAATATCCAGCACACCAGGCTACGAACCTTGTTGGTCCACAGAGCATTGAAGGTAGCTAATTTCTATTTTGAGTTATGATTGATTTATTAGTATGCTTTGGTCATAATTAATGGGTTTTTTTATATATACAGAAAGAGTATCCTGAGCTTAAAGTCATAGACTTCTTCACCATGTTGTTGCTTGATATTTGTTTTAAAATCACCATCCATCTTCACCTTCCGTAATGTGATTTTTTTTTGCAGAAATAGTGGGGTTTTTTTATTGTGCAGGCTTTGCAGAAAAAGTTTTGCTGTCTTGGCATTGTCTGATCTCCAGTGTCTCAAAACAATGGGTTTGCTAAATTATTCCTGAATATTATGTATAGGTATATTGCCTACATATTTCACATGAAACAAGCATTTTCTACAGAGCCCGAATTCAATGGATTTTTAGAAGAGATCAAGTGTTTGTGGTGCCGTGTGGGATAAAGGGATAAACCTTACACTGGGGGTGCTCCTCTCCCTGTCCACATGTAGCACCTCAAAACCATGTTGCAGGGATGAATGCTCTGGGCTCAAATTAATTTTTTTTTTTTGCCAATACCTCTGATCTCACACTAGGAAAGCTGTCCTCGGAATTAGTCTTTTATAGCTATATAAATAATTTGAAATATCTGGCTCAAATGTTAGGATATAGGGATACTGTTTCAGTGTGTTGCTATTTTACCTGAACAAACCAGCTTTTATTTTGGCATGACAGCAAAAGGTTGGAGATACGAAACTCCAAATATTATTGCTTATGAGTAAACATCAAAACAGGGCAGAAGCCCTCAACCTTCCTCTCAGAATTAAATAAATCTGACACAGTGCAGTGAGACTCCACAGCTCCTAAGTCTGTGTTCTCTATTTTATCCTCATTCTGATCTACAGACTGTCCTAGCCAAACAGATACAGTTGCTTTAATGGAGGCTGAGGAGAGGATTAAAACTCAATAGTTTATTTCTACCAGATAATTGCAGACCTAAGTTAATATATTTCCCAAAGAAACCTTGATGGACACAGTTTTTTCTGCAAACTTAAATAAAAAAGACTAAGTTTAAAGAGCATAATTTGGTCTGTAGCCTTTTCTCCTTTATGAATGTTCATACATAGAGAAATTTGGACAGATGGTAGAAATGAGTAATTTTATTCTCCATTTTCTTCTTTTCTCTAGATATTTTTTTAAAAAGAGAAACCTTAGTAAATATAAGCCTGAATTTCTGGCAAATATTTACTCTCAGATGTTTGATGTTACTTTCTTTTACAGTTCTAGCAAAATCAGGCTATGCCTCTCTTTTTGTAAGTGTCAAAAGCTTTCTAGTGTTTGTGAGGCTGAAGTAATGTTAGTTTTCCAGTCATCCATGCAGTCTTCCATAAATACAGATTGGACAAATATTTTTGTTTCTCATATTCTTTTTTTAAATTAAAAAAAAAAATCCATCTGTGTATGTAACAGTAAAACTGAAAGGGGATAAATCCAGTTGATTTATCATATTTAACTTTCCTCTCTTGCTCAAATGAGGATGATTCTTGTTCTTTTTTTCTTTCTGTTTTTCAAGTCTACCATGAATATTTAACAGCCTATTGAAAAATTTCTGCAAAAGCAAACTGGTCTTGTGGGGAGAACGCTATCAGTCAGTGTGGAAATAGCCAAATGAGACCTTTGTATCAAATGTTGCTTTTTATAGAGTATTCTGTGGTGTGTTTTTCAGGTAGAAATCACTTTACTCCTTCTTGGTTTCCTGTGGTAATGGGTCTATCTATAGATAAATACATCTAAAAGTATCTGATTAAAAACTTTGGCCTAAGAAAGTGTTGTTTGCAGTTTCAAGGTTAATGTGGTCTTACATCATTGAACACAATATTTTCTCATACTGCTTTTAAAAATAATATATATAATTAAGTGAATTTTCACCACTAATCTACTTTTAAATATAGACCATGAATTATAGGATAGCTAATCCATCAAAACTAGTGTTTCATTCTGAAAAAATAAGTCCATATATTTTTAAATAGCATCAGTACAAGGTTTTACATTCTGAAGAATTCATCTATGGACATAACATATTCACACTGTTACCACTGGCTAATAATTCCATGTGCAAGTGCTTAAAAATTCTTCATGGTAATAGAAAAGAAAACTAAGGGGGAAGGAAAGAAAGGTTTTAGAATTATTAGAATGTCACAGCAAAACAGGGTTTTCATCATAAATATCATCATGGCAATTTACCAACTACTCTTCTGAACTACTCTTCTGTCTTCATTGGGATTTTTTGCCTGAAAGTAATGGACAGTGAGGTTGGGTATGAAATGCTTATTATTTATCAGAAATTCTGATCTGCCAGAAGAGTTAACTTCCAACCACTTTTCAGACCGCAGGTTTCAGTGACCAGTGTAAAAAATTTAAAACCAGGTTCATTTCATGCCTGCATTCTCATCATTAAGGCCCTGACTGCTCCGGGGTGCATTTGTTTCTCATTCTGGCTAGGTACCGCATCGCAGCATAAAAACAACTCTCTGTCAATTAGACCTTAACAAATTTAGAATGTTCCTACAGAAAACGGGTTTAATTAACCAAAGATTTTTGTCAGAAATAGCCCCAGCAGCACAGACCTGGAGCACTGTTGATAGCTGCCACTGCCATCAGCTTCAGCTGAGCCACAGTTCCAGAGGTACCACTGACTCAAAAGGCCAAGATTTTACCCATTGCATGTGTACACTTGCAAGCAACACGCTGTCAGGAGAAATTAACTTTTGGAATTTGGAAACAAATTTAGGCTGCCATAATATAAACAAGTTGACTCTATCAAGCTGATTCTAATTAAGTGTTTGCAAATTTGAGTGATTATTATAATAACATTTTCTATTTTATTATTATTTCCATGAATAAGAGCTTAATAATTTAATACACAAGAAAAATATTATTGTTGTTAGCTCTCAAGCAGATTTCCTGATCATGCTTATTTTCCATCTCAGCTTTCTACATTTTTTCTGGTGTTACTCATTCTATTTTGACTTTGAAATGCTAAAAACGAGAGGGTGGATGTGTTGCAAGGAGCTGTACATGATCATTCCCACCCTTACCTTCACACCCACCCTATCCCTTCCCCCCAGAACAAGTTTAGGGCTGACTTGGCTGTAGGAAGTTCTGACACAAACATATTCTATACCAAAGAAAACTAAAAAAAAGGACACTTTTCAGAAAATACATTTAGTAGCATATGCTCTTTTTGAAGTGACCAGGTAGTTTTCTTGTTGGTGGATTTAAAAAAAAATAAAATACAGCTTGTTAATTGAAAGAAATTTCTGCCTTTTCTTATTTTAAAATCAATAAACACCTGTTTGTTTGTTTGTTTTAATCTTCTAAACTTTGCACTTATCAATTTACTGTTATTCACGTCAGGCTGCTAAAACAGGACTAGTGTCAGATAAGAAGGGGACTGCATCTATGTTAAAAAAGAGTAAGAGAATAAAATAAAGAAATGCATTCAACCTTTCAAAAAGCGTAGAAATTAATTTTTCTGTCTGGCAGGGCATTTTTGAAGTAAGAGACCACACTTTTTCTTTCCTTGCATGCTTACAAATTTGTGCTAATATTTAAGGCTTTTTTGTTGTTCTTCTTGTTATTGTTTCGTTTCCAGTTGTTTTCCTTTCAGGCGCCTATAATACCCTGCATAGGACAACAGTAAAAATCTCACTGAAACACACGGGGGCACCAGTAGCTCATCTTGAGCAGTTTATAGCACTTAACTTCATCATTGGAAACGTGAAGTCCCATTTTCCTTCTGCAAATATCATTGCCTGCCATAAATTCAGTATAACAGAAAACCACTTGTGTGGTTTGTTTGTGTTTGATTTAGTTGTTTTTATTTCTTAAAACCACTTCAAAGGAAATAATTGTTGGTAAAGGTACTGGCATGACAGCCCAAAGTCTGAAGTCTTCAGTCTGCAGAAGAGGCGTAATGCTGCCAACCTCAGTGACAACATTAAATTAAGTCTCTTAAATTGTGATTGTTTGTAGGTATAAGGAAATTTTTAAAATACAATGCCTCTTAGGGAGGTTTTTGATTCTCCTGCAGAGACTACTCATAGCTACTGGAAACAGGCTGGGGTTTGTTAGATTATTTTGAAAGGAAATTAGTATGTTTATTGTTTTAGAAAAATGTAGTTACTGTTTGTCAGATTGAGATGATAAAATTTGGCCTGTAACATCCTTGATTCCATATGAATTTATAAGCCATGACCAGCAGTGAACAATAAGAAAGCCAGGCTGGTGTTGCTGTGTGGAGGTCACACCAGGTTACCTCAATGTGTTTCACAACTTTCCCTCTTGAGGAGCCAAGGGCAGGATCCAGCAAAGGCAGTAGGTGTCACCACTGTGAGCTCTGCCATGACTGAACTTTGGGAACTGCCCTTCCTCAATGTCCCAGAGCTGCTGGAGTGATGCAGGTGCTACTCCTGTGTTCTCAGGGTGGTTGGGAACATCAGGGGAAATTTCTCAAATCCAGTGTGCTTGTCAGAGAAGTCAGTCAATGGAGAAGACAAGAAGAAAAGAATATTAATCCCCGTTTCTCTCTAGATCTCTGTTATTTGCAGGTGGATCTGAGTAACCTAATTAGATCTGAGACTCAGAAATCTTAAAACATCCTCCTCTTGTGATTGCAGGAGATGCTGCACACATCACACATCATGCAGGTTCCTCTGCAGAGGAACCCGGAAGATAAAGTGACTCCAACCCTTAGAAGCTCCTACTAATCCCTGTTGTGTGGCACAGATTACTGCTGCTGTTCATAAAGTCAGCTTTAAAAGCTGCCACCAAAGGAGAAAGAGTCCCATGTCAAGCAGTTTTTGGGAAAGCATGATGTCTGTAGGGACTTAGAATTAAGTAGATTGTCAGGTACCTAGAGATAATTAATCAATTATAATGGGATTTGTAGCTGCAATTATTTTTTTATGCATGTTAGTAGAAGGAAAAATCCAGTAAGAGAGGTAAGAAACCTGGAGAGGAAATATGATAGCTTCTGTATTGTTTGATGCTTTATAGTAACTGTATTTTCTAATATTGGCAGGAGGCAGAGAGAAATTTAATATGAATCTGTAAAATTCCGTCTACCGCTGGAATATGATCCCAAAGTGAAGATTGGCCAAATTATGATGAGCTCTTGTTTTCAAAGGTTTTTTTCCCTGCTTGTCTCTCGTGAGGAGACTGAGGGGAGACCTCGTTGCAGGTACAAATTCCTCACGATGGGAAGAGGTGGGACAGGTGCTGATTTTTCCTCTGTGGTGAGCAGTGACCCAAGGGAATGGACTGAGGTTGTCACTAGGTTGGATAGGATTAGGGAAAGGTTCTTCACCCAGAGGGTGTTTGGGCAGTGGAACAGGCTCCCAGTGAAGTGGTCACAGCAGCAAGCCTGAGGGAGTTCAAGAAGCTTCTGGACACTGCTCTTGGGTGCGTGGTGTGACTCTTGGGGATGGTGCTGTGCAGGGCCAGGAGTTGAACTCAGTTATCCCTGTGGATCTCTTCCAACTCAGGATATTCTGTGATTCTGCATTTGTTCTCAAAATCAGCCACATTTCCCATGCTCCCACCTGAATTTTAAATTAACTTGCAGTAAGAAAATACTTTCAGGTTTATTCAGTTCTATGAAGAGATTTTAGAAATCTAGGGAAAGAAGAAACTCTTACTCTTCTTGATTTTGGTCTTGTGCCAGGAGATAGGATCTCTGGCACTCCCCAAAGGTTTCCAAGCTTTTCTCCCTGTGCTTGCCATGGTTTGTGCACTTCACAGTGCTCTCAGCTGCAGGGATGAGTGAGAATAAGAATGGTCAGCTGGAGAAGCTGGTTCTTTCCCTAGGGATGCTTTAGTACTCACATTAGCTGATCTGAGTCCATTTTGCAGTACCAAAGAGCACCATCAGGCCTGGCCTTACCCACCAGGGCTCTTCATCTCCCCATTCTACTGCATCTCTGTTGTGTGTCAATGCTTTTATCCAAGTGTAGAAGAAGCCTCATCCTGACTGGGGGTGGTTTTGCATGGCAAGGCCTCTCTGGTTTTGGAGTTCTGAGGTAATACTGGCTCACCAGGACCAGCTCCACACTGGGAATGCTCACAAGGAGGTTGTTTGGGGCAGTTGGGAAATCTGCCTTGTAGCAGCTGTCAGACAGGCATGGGAAGGTTTTAAATCTGCTGTTGAACCAGCTGGCACTTCGAGCCATCTGCATGGCAAATGGAATTGAATACAGATCAATGGGGGGATGAACACAGAAGATTTTCTGAAGTTCAGTGGAGCAGTAAAGACCAAACATGGATGTTCTGGATGTTTCTGGTGCATCCAGGCTTCACATTACAGGAGTGAAAGGAGCTCTTTTCTCTGAATGTGTTGACACTGATGGAGAATTTGGACTTCTCATGCAGCTGGTGTCAAGTGAATAAAGTACCAGTGGATAAAGTGTTACAGTCTTTTGTTGGCACATTTACATTTATAGGATTGAATAGGGTCCCATCCCTCATGGAATAAAGGAGGTCACTGTTTTCCCTTCGTTGCCCTGTTTCCCAGAACCACGTGCTGCACACGTGCTCAGTAGCGAGGTTGTGCTGTGGCAGTGACAGCAGGGTGCAATTTTCTGGCTTTGCTTTGTCTTATTTTTTTCACTCTGCTGGTGTGTGATGGCTGCAAGGCAGGGTGGCAGAGGGGCCCCTGGCTGTGTGCTGCTCGATGAACTGTGTGTGTAAAAAGGGTCAGCTTATCCACACGGTGAAGTGCAAACACCACTGCTCAGCTGAAGGACAAGTTAATATAGTCCATCAGAGAGCTGTTCAACCAAGGCAGGCATAGAAGGGTTTTTGTTTGGTTTTTGTTGTTTTGGGGTTTTTTTTTTTGTTTGTTTGGTTTTTTTTTTTGGTTTTTTTGTCAGCAAGTGGGCTGCTGGAATTTTTTATTGTGCATGTAATTTGAATAATAATGGCATATAAGCTACTGTTATAAATTTATTGTGAGAGGCATGGGCATTACTTTGGTCCTAACTATTTCACAATAAGAGCCTTTAATATCTTAAATATTTGTACTGTTTGTAATTAAAATATTGGATAAAACTGAATTATTTGCTGAAAACAAGGTCAGTAATTGTGTGATGTGTGTGCTTAAAGCTTTAGAAAAAATTGTCCCTCTGCAGAGAAATAGAAAATTAGTCTTTATAGTTTTAAGAAGCTTTGTCTCCTTAAGGAGAAGACAAGCTGACTCTGGAAGCTGGGATGCCTGAGCATGTATAGCTGTAGTGTTTTTGTGTTTCTTGAGGCATGCTCTTGAATGGTTAAGGAAATTGGCTAGGTTTGCATTTTTCCATTCTTTGTTCTATGCTTTTTCTCTTTCCCTGTTCTCTTAGCAACTTCTGTGGAATAGACAAAATGTGATAATCTATAATTTATTTTCAGTTCTTCTCATTTCCTGAGCTTAATCAATTTCAGCAAGCAGGATAGGACTCTCTAAGAGGAAGGTAGCAGAATTATAATTACAGCATTTGGGCAGTAAAGCCTTTAGATAAGTTAGAAAGGATAAGGAAAATGTAAATGCTTTTTCTGCATTCAGGATTTTTTGAGAGTTTACATGATGGGTGGTCCTGCAGATAGTAAAAGAAAAAGTAAGTTAGTGGATGGTGTCCTAGTTTAATATATAAGAGCACTGGGAAATGTTCTTCAAACCTGCCTTCAACTGGGAAGATGTTCCTTTTGAATGCCAAAGCATGACATGCACTGACACATGACACACAAATGTAGATACAGCAAAATGACTGGGCAGGAAAGTGCAGGATAGTATGGGAAGCTGACACTGTGGAAGGAAAAAGAGGTATTTCTGATTTGTTGAGGAGACACTGTAAACAATCTTGAAGATTTTTTTTCCCAGTGATAAGAACAAATAGTGCAGATTAACAAAAGATTTTGCCAAGTAGGAAATATGGTATTACATCTCTGATTAATATGTACTTGCTCCCTCAGGAACCTTGGGCAAAGGGGTGAGATAAGCTATACCAGGCTTCCCTTGCAGCTCACGTTTGCTTGGAGTTTGTACAGGTCCAGATAAGAGATGGGATTTTTGTTCAGGGAGATGATTCCCCTGTGAATCTGTGAGGGGCTTGGACACTCTGGGGTACCTAGTATGACTCACTTAGTAAAGGGCTTTAACTTGGGATTTGGGATTTATTTCCTCACAACACATACTCATGATCCTTCCTATTTTGTATCTCTATGCTGATTGGCCAGACTGTCTCTTTTCTGAATTTGTAATTGGGGCAACTCTATCTACACTGTGGCATGGGAAATTGTTTCAATAAGACTGAAAGGCAAATTTGTTATCTTGTTTCTCTTTAAATGTTCTGCAATAATTTTTTACTTTTGAAAATTCATTCTCATTGACTTTCTTAAACTGACTCTTCTGGGGGACAACACTGCCTCTTTGTATTTAACGTGGAAGATTGCTCCAACAGATTTGTTCCCACTGTGCTTTACACTACCAATAGATGGGTAGCAGCAGCTAAAACTTCATTGGACTAAAAGCATTTCCATTGGATATATTTGATCAGGAAAATATCCAATACCTGTGAGAAATTAGTTGTCTTTATTTTTCTTTTCCTTTTATTTTGTCCTCCAATGGAGTGATCATGTTGTCTGCATGGGTGGGAAACCCATACAGACAGTATTGCTCTTACAAAGAAATGAGCTCAAATGCATGCACTTTAAACTTTTAATCATTCCAGGGATCTCTGAATGAAATCAGTTGATTAAATTCTTTTCCAGAATTATAATGATGGTGAGAGGCATTGTTCTTGTTTGGTTTTCCACCTTGCAACAGTTCAAGATGAGTGCTAAATGAGTACATATATACATATATTTTAAATGAAACTCAAAACTTACTTAGGACAATGCTGATTGTAGCCCTGGAGACCTAAACCTTGAGTTCATCCTGTAGGAATGCGAAATACCTAGTAATAAATGCTCACAAAAATCCTGCATGTGAAAGGAAGCTGATTGTTTTGGAGTGCTTTCTTTGCTAGTATGTGGCTCAGAAAAGCCTTGTTCATATAAGTAAGGAGATATGGAGAAAAAGCATAGATTTATCTAGCTCATCCTTTCTCAGTACAAGAGTGTTGTCTGCACTACTCTGGATTTTTGGTAGTCCAAGTTAGAAAAATTTAACAATGATGTGTCTCATTATTCCTTTGGATAGGAAGTTATGAAAAGTTTCTCAGTATTTAGTAGCTTTGTCTTTTTATTTCAGGCTCTGCCTCAAGGTTCAGGAAACTGATCTTAAGCTATTTTTGTAGCTGACTGTATATGCTTGTTTCCCAATATTTTGATTGGAAGCTGCAGTGTATTTAATCATAATATGTTTCTTTAAATCAGTAATGTTATACTACCAAAACTAATGCTACTAATGAGAGTTACTGTACATAATACCCCTACTTTTTTATATTCCTAGCATTTAATTTTTATTATTGTAGTCTTTGCTGAGTGCATTATTTATCAGAGTTTATAAGGAATGAGTTTTGCTGATGCTATTAAATCACTCAAGCATGCTAAATTATGGCACGAGAGCAGGTGCTGTTGTCTGCAGCTCTTTTGGAAGGAAAGGAGAAACCCTCAAATGATCGTGGACATTTATACCTAAAGAGAACAATCCTTTATATTAATATAAAAAGTTTGGTTTGTACGCAGTCAAGGGAATTCTTGGCAGTGGGTTTAAGCTTACATGTATATATAGCACACTGGAGCCTGCTAAGTACCTCTTTTTCCTTCATGGATGGAGCTTTGGTGCCAAGAGGTCTGTACCACATGCAGGCACAGATAGGCTTCCTTCTGCCTGATGGACTGTCCCAATGTAGTGAACCACATTGTATACAGGATGTTCAAACATGTATTGATTATGTGGGTACGTGGTTTACAGCACAGTCGTAACCTGATGCTTTTAAGTACATGTATGCAATCAATCTTCATGTGAAGAAACTCAGGACAAAAGAAGTATTTTGTGCTACATATTAGGCATGATATTAAATTATATTAGATTAAATGTATGTCATACTTTTTTTTTAACTGCATCACCGGGACATTATTGTGCCATGAGCGTCATCTTTGTGTGGGCTATGGACTAAAGGTATAATAAAGTTCAGAGTGGGTATAATGCTGTTCTGGTTTTAGCCAGCTAAACCCCCATATAGCAGAGATGCAACTTGAAAATTTTCATAGGGGTAGTTTTATGTTTGTTACTTATCTATCAAACTTTTCTGCAACACTCCATCAAAGAGTAAGAGACTTGTACTTGAGGGGGAAAATTAGCACACCAATTAGATTTTAGTCCATTGAGCAAATAAAATGGGAATATATGTGCTTATAGATTTCTTTGCTTTACTATAATGCCAACATCCAATTGATCACTTGCAAAATTAATCTGCAGATTTGCCTCAACTGCCACTTCTAAATGTAGAAATGAATACAAAATTTGAATTTAGTATTTGAGTGCCTTCTGTTAGCAATTTTTGCAAGTGATTATGTTAGCTTACAGTGTTTGACTGTATAAAAGATGATTTGGGCTGGTAATGTTTATTTGTAATTTGGGACAAGAGTACTTGAATTATTCTTTTAGAGCAACTTGCAGGTTCAGAGGCTTTATCCACATCTTCTGGATCTATGAGAAATATGAAAATTTAAAATAAGACTATTTGGTGATAATATGGTTATGTTGCTATTTACCCAAGCAGTTGTGTCTGCGTTCACTCTTTAACTCATATTTTCCAATTGTTCAAATTCCTTTTCCTCTCAATTCATTGTTAGTAGAATTTACATGTTGACTGTATGTTGTTATCCCTCATTATATAGGGTTTTGAAAAAATCTTTCTTTGCTGTCACACAACCATCTCCATTGCTGCAGTGTGTGTGGTGGCTGTCTTTGTCAGGGAAAAAGAACATGCTTGAAACTAACATTTTATTTGTCTGAAATTCAAAAGAATAGTGTACAATAGTATTTTTAAAACTCCACAAGCAGCTGGGGTTTAGCCTGTGGATGCATTTGGCCAGTAAGGCATGCAGAAAAAAATCTGGGACAGATAATTATTTGTAGAGAGGCATAGAGAAAGAGAGTGGCCTGAGCTTGGTTCCCAGATCTTAAGTGGGAGACCCCCACTTGTCAAAGGCAAGGCACCCAGCTGAGGCGTGTGGGAGGTGGCTGCAGCACATCAGTTTTGGGGGCAGTTGCCCAAGCACAGCAGGCCCATGGTTATGTCCCCTGCCAGGGTTACAAAACCTTCTGCACACAGCTGCTGCAACCCTGCAGTGATGGTGCTCTGGGTGCCACAGGGAAGAGGTAATCCTGGATGGAAAGGTGTGACCTCACTGCCTGGCATGCTTTGTAACACTTCGACTACTGGGGAGGTGATATATATGTGAAGAAGATTTCCCATGAACAACAGGGACTCCTCACCACTTTTCATCATTACAAAAGGAAATGCGAAATTACATTTAAGAATTGATTTAATTTAAAAATAAATTTTGTAGTGTATCCAACCGCATTAGCTAGAATACCCCGAGTCCCCAAGGACCTGAATATCTTAAGCTCCCTCGGGACTTCATTTATTAATGTAGTTCTAGGCTGTGCAAGCAGTATTTCTTTCTACAGTGTCATTAACATTGTCTTCCTGCCATAAGACTATCTTGCCATATCTTCTATTGTTAATTGCTATAATGAATGGAAATAGTATCATGACTGAGGACGATTGTGCTTTTAAATGTATCTGCTTTCATTATTTCTTTTTCTTTACATTTTCTTGCCTAAAACTTTCATAGTTAAGGGAAAAAAACAACCCTAAGACTAATAATATGTGTCTGCTTTTGTTTGCTAGTTTCCTTTTTAATTATCTAAACTACTGAATTTAGGTCACATGGTTATGTTTCTAAAAGAGATGCTTGAAATCTAAACTTGGATTTGTCTCTAAAACAGTTATATATATAGAGAGAGATTATATTTTAAATTGAAGTCTAGATTACTTGCACCAGCTAAAGTATTTACACTTTTAATCTCGTAAAAAGACTGTGCATAAATTGTCTTTGCTAGGTGGTGCACATGAGGGTCTCCAGCACTTGGGGCCTTACGGCAATATCCCAAACATCGTGGCTGAGCTGACAGGAGATAACATACCAAAGGACTTCAGTGAAGATCAAGGATATCCTGACCCTCCAAATCCCTGCCCTATTGGAAAAACAGGTAATTCAGCTGTAGCCTTTGTACCTCTGTCTTCACTGTAGTTCTTCCTTTCAGCACTGTACAGCCCATGATCAGAAAAGAGGGTTGTTTTCATTCTCTACCCCAGGAGAAGATCTGTTGAGAAACTGGCTGTTTTAGTGTTTCAGATGAGCTTTTTTTTTTTTAATTTATTTTTTAAAATGTGTTGTACCTCCTGTATTGCTATATGATACTGGAGAAGGTCACGTGAAAGAAATCATCTTGATCTCAGAGCAGAAGATAGTGAGTTTTATGAGAGCATCATGTTCCCGAGGGAACATAAATTTTAAGATGAACCCTGAAAAAAACGTTACTCTGTACAGATGAGATTTACTGTTAATTTAAAGACTTTCATTGTGCCAAGAGGAATGAAACTGCCTGCCCTGATCTCGAACCAGACCGTGAGTCAATATTTAAGATACCTTGGCTCCAATCTTTATAGTGCACGGAGGGTGCATCTGTGCCAAGAAGTGGGAGCTCCAGGGATGTGCTGTAGGGCATAGCATGAGGCTGGCTCTGGCAGAGGGGCACACAGCCCCAGAGAGCAGAGCCTGCCCAGGACGCATGGGGTGTCCCCAACCTGCCACCCACCACGCAGGTACCGAGCCCGCAGGGGCCAGGGCTGACTGATATACACATATCCTGAGAGAACGGATCTCTCTCCTTTTCTTTGAGCCAAGGAATTATTTCCAGTACTGAGAGCAGTAGTAAAACACCCATTGGCTGCCTTGGGACCTGGAACTGGGAATGAGCACTCTTATTTTTCTCTCATTTTTTATTTGTGAGCTAAGAGGTCCCTTCAAAATGTTTTCTGTTTAGTCTTCTTTCATGTTATTTGGATAATGCAGAACAGTTGTCTGTATTCTTATTTTAAAATGCTCTAACTAGCTTAGAATTCATCAAAAAATAATATTTGTTATGAAAAGTTTTGTGAAGTGTTTTTGAATTTCATTCAAAAATTTGACAAAATTTCAAATAGTCCTTCCTTACTGTTTTCTATTACAGCCCATTTGGTGATGATGCCTTCATCTCTTCTGAAATAATACCTCATCTTCCAATTTGTTCACTATAGCTGTTGTCTGATAAATTGCACTTTATGGGTTTAAATTTTCTTACACACTAGCACACACATGGACTTCCTGTCTTCCGTGCTTGCCCATTAGACTTCTGTTCGTGATTAGATAAATAAATTAAAAATATGCATCCAGGGAAATGCCTTTGAAAATCCCTTCAATTTTTCTTTCTTAGGTGAAATAAAAGTTGTTAGCTAAAGTCAGATCTGAACACAGGGGGAATTTGCAGGGAAGTGCTGCCCGCTCAGATAAATGGCTCTGTCATAGGTATGCTGTGAGTGAAGATAGTATCTGCTAGGATTAGAGTAAAATGTTTTTCAGAGCCTTAAATGGAAATTGAAGTGGTGACTGTATTATGCATACAAATTACCAGAGGCCTTCCTCAATCAGATCTGTGGATTTGCTTAATGGAAAACAATTTTTCCAGTCACTGTCTACATATGCACATTCCACAGCAGGAATACATAAGCCTGGAGCACTTGAGTTGAAGACTTTTGGATTAGCAGTCATAAAGGACACCCATGTGTGCATCTGCCCTTTGTTTTTTCTACCAAAAGACACAAATGCTCTGAGGTCTACCACACTTCTGGTGTCACCTGTTTCTCTCTTATTATAACCTTGTCCCTTGCTGAGACTGAAATTATTTCCCAGTGTTTTAATGGTTTTCGAGTTACTTAGCCAGTACGAAACCCTGTTTTCTACTGGCAATTTTATTTTTTCCCAATCCCAAAGAGAAAAGAGCTGGATCTGTTGAACTCAGAATAACCTCCTCAGGTCATTGAATCAACTCAGTTTTAAGTCAAGTCTTTACTGTTTCCCACATCTGAGGGCAAAAGATAATCCATCTGCAAATCTTTTTACATGATGACACACAAGGACAGAAGGGAAAGTCCACAGGTGTGTGCTCTGGAGTGCCTGTGTTCTGGCAGATGCAGCTGTTTGAATGCCCAGCATCATGCCCTGGCTGGTAGGATCTCCTTGAGTATGTCTGAGAGGAACTTGGACTGCAAGCTCCCCATGCTGGCAAAGCAGTGGGAGCTCCAGGAGCAGACTCTATCCAAAAAAGCTACTCTGCCCTGAAACTTTGCTTAAGTTGCTGAAACTTTGTTTAAGCTAAAGATTACTTATTTGGTAAAAAAGACCCTAAATTGATTTTTAAAATGATATTATCTTGATGTGACATTGTCTGCAAAACCATCCATTGTGGTTAAAGGAGGTTTCTAGAACAATCAGATTAGTTACCAATCTACAGAAATGTCTTCATCGTAAAACGTCTGCTACATAGCATTTTTACGAGCTCTTACGATGCAGAAATGATTTTCAGCCAATTTGAACATAGTAGAAAACCAGAAATGGAGCTCCAGGAAGAGCTCCTCAGTGAAAGAAATTGTCTTTGCTCACAGCACTGTTTTACCATGACCTTCAAAAGTATTGCCTTATCAATTTCAAGAATATCCCTTCTGAATCAGAACAGCATGCAGTTCTAGATATAATCAAGTGCATTGATTAAAATAAAAACATAAAGGTGGGAAAGAGCCTAGAAAGTAAATTCCTTCAGTATTGAAGTTTCCTTGTTAGGGAATTGTTAGGATTTGGTTTTTTTTAAAAAGAAATACATTCTGACAAATTGGTTTTGAAAGAAATAAAACCCCCTGTATTTTCTAGTCATCCAGGTTTGTTTTTGTTTTGGTTTGGTTTTTTTTATGCATGATTGCATTAGTTTGCTGAGTAATGTGACACGTATTTTGTGTTTCAAAGCTACTGAGCACTGAGTGCTTTCTTTTGCAGTTGATGATGGGTGTCTAGAAAACACCCCAGACACAGCGGAGTTCAGCAGGGAATACCAACTGCACCAACACCTTTTTGATCCAGAGCATGACTATCCCAACAGGGGCAAGTGGGTGAGTACATGCTTCCTGCTTATTTTTGTTGCAGTGAAACTGGGTGTTGTTGCTGTGTGGGACACTAAGAAACCATGAGGACAATACTTGTCCTTAATGCTGGAAAAATTACCACCCAAAGCAAAACTTCTCAAAAAGGTGAACTTACCCTGAAAAATAGAAATAGTGCTTGTGATTGATAAACATCCCAGAAAAACAGAAAGTATAAAACCTTGTTCTGTTACCTGTTCAAAAGCACGACAGCTTGAGAAATGCAGAAAACCACATTTCAAACTAGAGTGAACATGTGGCCAAAATGAGTGCTGATCTTAAGATTTGAAAACATAAAATGGCCCTAATCTGAAAGAATACCCAAGTTCAGTGACTATTTGCTGTTCAGCTACACATATAAAAAATAGAAAGTAAATACAGATAAGGTCAGACAACTTGTTTTAAGGAATCCTCCCGCCTTAAGGATTTTGGAGGACTTGATGTTGCTTCTTCATCTAGTCAGGTATTATGTTGAAAACCTGTTAGACACACTGCATATAATAAGCACAGTGAGCTACACTAAGGGCAAAAATCTTGCTTTGAGCATACAAGGACTTTAATAACTGCAGCTAGACTATTTCTGCAGGCTAGAGGCTCCAAAGAAAGCTCTGCCACTTAATCTTGGATTACATCAGTTAAAATGTCCAATCCCAAATCCATTTTCAGGCGCCAGGAAAACAATAACAATGACCATAATTTATGCTTGTAGAGCAAATAATGAAATCTCATTTTACATTGTTATAACACTTCACTTAAGATTGCCCTAAACCAGTGCTCTGTAAGCATATATCGATAAATGGACATGTTTGGCAGTCTCTTCTGCTGTAATTTTGAGACAATGATTCATCTTCATAATCAAACCAGTGTAAGATTTATAGTCTTAATTACTTATGTGAGTGCTAAATTTCTGGAGAGAATCATGCCAAAAATCCAAATTTTGGAAACTTCTTGCATTCGAAGTAATTACCATCAAAGATTTTAATTTAAAAAACACCAGATGGTGAACTTTCTTATTTATGCCAGATAAGGCTGTTAGCTTTCTTATTATTCATGAGTAATTTACTTTCATAATACCATTCTGAAAACTACAAAAGCACTTCTGTAAATCTTTGGCCTATAGCAATATTTCAGAATCAAGCATACATACTGTGTTGTCATCAGCAACATACATACTTAATAAATGATAGTAAATCATTAGTGAGTCCTGGGCTTTTTTGTATCTCCATCCATCACTACTAATTCAGGAGAAAAAGCTGCTCATGTATGGATTAAAACACCCTTAGGTACTAAACAGTAATCATATCTAGCTGCAGCTTAGCCAATTCCAGATATATTTTATTAGAAATGAAACAGCTGCTCATATGCATGAGCAAATATTCTACTGAGATCCAGAAGAACAGCCCTGATCATCTCCTATTATTACCTACCAATATTACCAGATGGTAAAAATATAAATAGAGCAGTATCTTTCTGTGGCTGGAGTTTTTGAGTTCTCTAGGAAAATCAGGTAAACTCTCTAAAAGTTAGCTGTTTGAGACCTTACAAAGCAAGTAGATCAGATCTTTTAGGGGCTCACCGTTATCTGCATTAAGTTGTTGACCGACACAGCTGGCTGTGGGCTGCCCAGTGGGTAACTGTGCATCCTCATTTTCCATCTGCTCCCAGCACCTCAGTTTCCCTCTGCCCACAGCAGTTGGTTCCTGTTTCTCCTGTTGAAGAGCCTAGGACCACATGTCCAGGGGCTGTGGTGGCTGTGAGCTTACAGACTGTTTCCACCAGCTCTTGCAAGCTGAGTAGGCACCAGGCTGTCATCACCAGTTGCAGTTCTTGCAGCCAGCATCTCCTGGACCCATGGAGTCCCCCAGCTCTTGCGGGAGCTTCTCCCCAACCTTTTCCTACCTCTCTGCGGTTGAGAAAGCGTTACAGTTCCCAGTGACTTGTCCTTTCCAGAAGCCAACATGAATTCTTTAGTGTAACCACAGAAAAACCCAGATTACATTAGCAGGTGAGAAAAAAGGATCTGCTTGTCCTACTGGGACAGAAACAGGTTGGTTGTTTTGGTGACAGACCAGCACAGCTTGCAAAGCTGTGTGACCTCTGCAATATCCCGTGAATAGCAGACACATTTTATAAGGGTCAAGCAAGTCTAGAAGCTGTCTCATGCAGCAAAGTGTAGGGTTATGTAGATGCTAAATATTATGTGTAAATGCTGCTAGTACATCTGCAGATTCAAACCTATAAATTATCATAAATATATGCTGGGTTAGGAGTGGAAAGAAAGGGGAAGAATTTTTCTGTCTTTGGGACAACTCCCCATATAGAAATGTGCTAATCTGTGAGAAGTCTCAGGAAGAGACTGTTTACAGAGCAAGATCCACAGCTTATACTCTTCTCCCCTCTCCTCATATATGGAAAACATACAGGGGACCATGGAAAGAGTAGGATAAGTGACATTTGGAGTGTTCTATCCTTGTGTACAACTATAGTTTCTAAGATTCCAGAGTTTTTTTCCCAGTTCAGACTTTTCCTTATAGGACACACATACTTTCTGAGTGTGCCTTTCTTGCATCTTGCAAATTGGTTCTTTAGATGGTTTGAAGAAGTGTTGTTGGCATCCAGAAAGACTCGCACAAAACAATATACAATTTACAATCAAATCTGAAAACCTCTTACATATTTGGTTGATAGCATTTCAACTTCTGATTTTTTTCCACCCAAATCCCAGCCTGTAATACTCTAATCCAAGGAGCTAAAAGGATGCAAAAGAAGCTCCAAGAGTGAGGGAAAAGTAGCAAATCACATGCAGTGTGTCTCTACATGCAGTATATCTTTAACTGAAGAAAACTCAGTGCCTTCATTCTTAACCTCTTGGTGAAGGATGAAGACCTCAGGGGCAGATTTTGGTGGCTGATGAGGTTAGGCCATTACGCAGTGGAACATATTTTCAGGATTGCTATTATCATACAAATATGTTCTTAGCTCATGCTCTACAACCGTATTTGCTTTGTACTCCACATGTCTACAGTAGTACTTAGGGTCTTAAAACATTCTCAGACTAAACAAAATATGGTTTCCTTGAGCAGGAACATTTCAATTGTAGAGAATTTTTCAGAATGACGGAAATTCTAGCTCTAGTAATTAATTGAATTCTTTTTATTTCAGAACCACCCCCTTTTCCTCTCATGAAAGTGTAAGGTCAAATACTTTAAAAAGAGAAGCTCTGATGGTGCTTTGTTTCCTAAGGAGAATAATCAATGCATCCTTGAGTTTCTTTAAAATGTTAAATTTAAGTTTTCCTGAAGTGAGTTTGCATAAATTACTAGCCAAGAATGTTCCCCTTGGCCAACTTCATCTCTGTTCCTTTTTGGAACAGCTCAGGCAAAATAACTGAGGTTGGACAAAAGATAGGCCTTGTGAATTTGAGCTTTAAGAAACACAAGAAGTACATAACAGACAATTTTGGCAGATTTAATTGTAACACTTGAAAATGTTTGTTTTTTCTCATATCAAGGCTGCAGAGAGAGTTAGAAGTGTTTGGTGAATTTGTCTTGTGCTAGAATTACACTTTCTATTTATATAATCAATGTTAGGTCAGTTGTTTATAGTAGAATTAATGGTCTTGTTTATATAGTCTTCTGCTTTTATACACGTAATTCTTCTCTCCTTCCATTTTCAGGTTAGGGTTTGGTTTTGGTTTTCTTCATAACACAGAATTGAAACAAAATGTGTTGAACATGTGTGTGTTATTCCAGACTTTATTAGAATTCACTACTTATAAGAAATACAACAATATGTGGATGCACTTATGTAAACTATGGTCAGAGGGGGTTTTTTGTGTTGGTTTTTTTCTTCTTTTTTCTTTTCTCATCATCATAACTTTCTCTTCTGCCAAGATGTTTTTGGCAGTTTTTAAAAGGTTTGCCATTAAAAATGTTATAGACCAAATGGTTTTTAGAAACTTTATTGAGGGCACTACTTAAACAAAGGAAGAGTTGGCGCTGAACTCCTTTCAGCAGACTTTGCACTGGGAAGTGTTGATATCTGGAAGGGAATAAACAAAGAAAACAAAACAGTAGGAATGACGCCTCATTTCTGTTTTTAAAAGGAATTAGAAAATCCCTTGTAAAACAAATACTTTTTGCTCCTGTTCTTGTGTCACCTCAAATGTATAGAAAGATATACCAGAGGCAGGACTCCTGCTTCCTCTCCCTCACATTTTTATTTTTATTTTTCCTTTCTTCTTTTCTTAAAAAAAAAACAAACAAAACCAAGCAAATATATATATATATATGTATGTATGAATGTATGTATTTATATCATGTATCACATGATGGGGAACATCCAGACTTTACAGCACCTACTTGAAACAGTTATTGCCTGAACAGGGGGCATAACACAGTGGAAAATTACTGGCTTTTAAATAATTGATAAGGATGTGACTGCTCCTGAAGAACTGAAAATCTTAGTAGGAATCACAAATACTTAGTTGTGGTTTATTTATCCCGTGAAACTACACACTCCTCTAGACTTGATGGTATTTAATAGCAGTAGTATTTTAAAAGAAGAGTAATGGATTTCATGGCTATGTTTTTGTTGTTTTTTTTCCCTTCCAGAGCAAGAATTTACTCTTTGAGAAAATCAGTGGTGGTCCAAAAAGAAGAAAGAGGGTAACTATCAGAATATTTCATAGCCCCTATATAATCTAGAGACCTAATAAAAATTAAAATAATCTTGTTGAAATGACAAGGTAGTCTAAAGCATTTGTATTATACTTTAGATTGTGTGTAAAGTCAGGGACTCTCTGTGATAAACTACTATGGCCAGCTTTAGGACTGAACCCAGGGTACAAGATTTATTCCTCAAAATCGCCTCTTACTTTCAAAAGATACATTTAAGTGTAGAACATAAAAAAACATATTATCTCTCTTTTAAAATTGATTCTATTTGCTTAAAACAATTTAAAATTATTTAAAGATTTCTAAAATAAAATTTGAAATTTGCTACTGAAATATTAGTAAATTTAATTACCACTATCTGTTTGAATATGTTTTTGGGTGTAAATAACACTAGAGATGGTTCTTTATCTGATCTACCTCAGATGAAACTCCTATCTCTGCATCCCACTTGCTTGAAAGATAAAGATGAAAGGGTGTTCATTGTTCTGCTTCTGTAACAAGGAAGGGAACCCAGAGAGAGAGATTCTACACAATCTGTCTCACTACTCTCTCTTTTTTCTAGTGTCAGCCTTTTTTTATTAAAAAAAAAAAAAAATCACTTTCAGGGAGACTCGATGTCTTCAGCTTTACTGCTGGTGTATTATTTTTGCAAAAAGGAAAAGTCTAGCTCTCTGCCAGAAAGTAGCTTTTCAAAATATGACAGCACAGTTTATATTGTAAATGAAGTAAATATAATTTAAAATAACAAGCATAAGCAAAGATTATTTATTTATTAACTCTCAAACTTTAAGTCTTTGATAGAAAGGGAGAGGAAGTTGATTTCTTACTGAGAAATCACTGGCAGTTGACACTTCAACTGTAAGTTAATGGTCTGACCTGAGCTTAGTATCTGCTTCATGCTTACATTTGATTTTTGAGCTTGAAAAGTAAAATGGGTAGGCACCTGACTTTAATTTTTAAGTTAGAATTTACTCTGGAAATACTTTGGCAGAATATTAATAGCTAGAACAGCATGTTAAAGTGGACATATACATGAGGGGGAAAAAAATTTTAAAAGGATAATTTTCTTTCTGTGAGTTGACTGATGTAATTGGATGCAAAAGAAGTACTAGCTGGAGACACCTGACAGTTCTATGGCCAGGGGTAGCCTAGAATTTTGAAGGTGACTTGCTTTAGAGACTTTTTTTTCCTAGCACCAACATGTCACTTAATGCTACATTCATAAGAATTTAAATTATTTTAGTGTAATACCATAATGATTACTAATGCTTTAAGGAACAATTCAGAATTTCCACTTTATGAGCAGAAGAGTAACCTAGAACTGTCAGCAGCAGAGCACGTTTTTCTACAAATCAAAAAGTCCACAGGACTCCCCTCCTGCCTTTTGCGCTTCCTGCTACTCCTCCATGCCTTTCTGCACAGACACAGTTTTGGGATCTGGCAACAGATGGATTTTTTTTGCATCTGAATGTCCCCATTTGAGGTTAAAACAAGTCCTGTGTAACAGTGTACGCGGTAACCCTCTTGTGTCTAGATAGGGCTATAGTGAAACAGTCACAGAGGCACTAGTGGAGTCTAGAAAACTTCTAGCTAGAAGAAAACCACCTCTTCTAAGCCTGTGTGTGCATTCCTGTATTTATATGTACCTCTGTAAGCACACATGCAAGCATGCATGCACATAATCAGGGTGCACAGCAAGGGAATGTATTCACCAGTTGCAGCTGTGTCAGTTTCTCTGCAGCACGCGCAGTGCAAGACAAGAACGTTTACAGTGACATCTAATTTTAATTAGCAGTTTTCCCCTCTTTTAAAATTTTATGCTTGCAGACAGCCCTGTCCAAAAGTGTCAGGACCACTTCTGTGATGATTAAGTTGCTCTGGGCTCAGAGCTGTGTCCCAAGGTGCTTTGGAACTTGCATTACTTTTAATTCTGCACGGCTGTATAGGATTAAATGTATTTTAGTCAAAATACATTATTTTAGTCAAAATACAGCCAAAGTATTTTGCATTATATTTTGTGTTTGCTTTTGTTGGTTAAGAAGGATTCAAAATTTTATTTAGTCTCATTCTCTTCTACTTTATTTCAAAAAGTAGCAAGCGAGTACCATTCCAAAAAAAAGACCAATTAATCTTCCCAGGAATCTTCAAATAATTCCTAGAAGTTTATGCAACAGTTGAATTTCACTAAATTAACATTAAACAGAACTTCTTTAAACAAACACAAACAAATCATTTACATATGTCTTATTTCTAACAATTTAAAGCATTGGAGTTAGTTTATTTTCAAAAACTTTTCCACATCCATTTCTGGTTCTTAATATTTTTATGTTTTCACTTGCAGCAAGCAAAACACCCAAAACCCAACAGAAGTAAGCAAAAGGGCTGCTCTGTGCTATGACTAAGTATTAATGATAGCATCCACAAATCTGGAGAAACCCAAGGGCTTAAACTTGAAGACAGATAAACTCCAAATATTTGGCAAATACTTGGGATAGCTGAAAATAAATATTTCAGATATTTCAGGCCCATTCCGAATGCCTTTTTTTTTTTTTTTAAATTTTTAAATTTTGGCGAAAGAAGCACAGAAATATCTCAAGAAAAGTAATTTCTGTGACACTGTCAGCCTGACAAGAATCAGAAGATACCAGACAATTCACATTCCTCTGAAGTTTGTCCTTAGGCAAACAGTTGTTATTAGCATCCCAAAACATTCATGCTAGAATTTTTGACTGGATCTGTGTGAGGGAGACAATATACACTTGAATTGTGCTTACACTGACACTGTAACAGGAGGTGAAAAATGATAATACCAAAGCTCCACTTAACTGCTTGCCACTTGCAAATACAGTAAATGTATTTTACTCCATTGGTACAGATAAAATTAAAGCATAGGCTTTCTACGTTACTCCATCTACGAGCTTCAAGCAGTTTTGAGACAGGATCTGTTAATCTTCAGCCTCACGTTGTGCTGCTTGCATGGTGCAAAGTGAAGCTAAACCCTCTCCAGGAATCTTCTTTCCAGCATTCCCTTGTTCTGGCAGTACTGTGAAGAGCCTTTTCTATGCCAAAACCCTGTTTGGCTCCACTTCTTTGCCAGCAGTTTTTTATCTCAGCATCAAGAGAGGAAGCAAGGAGGGGTTTCCTGGAGAGGAGACAGGCTGAACAAGGGGCTTTGGTCAAAATGGTATTGTGGTCTCTAATTCACACCCCAGCACAACGCCCATCAGGGCTGGTGATTTAAGCTAAAGCTTACCTGTACTTCTCTAACAAGTTCTGTCCTGCCTCAGGAATTAGGAAGTTAGAATTGCTGCTGCTTCTCTGCTGAGCTGAGGAAAGGAGTGGAGCAAAAAGGTAGTGTTTAATTCAGGTCGTTCCATATTCCTGATAGTCCTCCTTCACTTGTATTCCTTTCAGTGAATTGAATTAAATTCTTGCCCCCCAAAAAACAACACTAGAAATAAAACACTGACTGACTTTTAGATTTAATTGCTGGAAGCTATTTTTTCCCAAGTCCGTAAATATATGACAGGTAAGAAATACATATTTATGTTCACTAATTCTAACTACCCTTTTATGTTTTCTTTTTTCTAAATAATTTTGAACTTTTTCAGAGTGTGAACCCATATCTGCAAGGACAGCGACTGGATAATGTTGTAGCAAAGAAGTCTGTTCCACAATTTTCAGATGAAGACACAAGTCCTAAATAAGTACAATAAAAAGGAAAGATAAAAACTCATACCCTCCTCTTCTAGATCATGATATTGCTTATATATAATCATTTATTAAAATCCTTGTGAATGGCAGCATGCTTATTATTTATATAATTGTAGATGAAAAACAGCTGTATTTATAACAGCATGTTCTCCTAGATGATAAAAGTATGGTTCTGCTTTTTGTTAAGTTATGGTAAAAGGGCATTTCTTGTTGTTTTTATTTTAGTCATGGAGCAAACTTTAAAAATCTTAGTCATTTTGATAGCTAATGTGAGGTAAATGGTCTTAATGAGAAGCTTGTAAATAGGAAGATAAAAAAAATGCCAAGTCTGATTCCAACATTTAATCTTAAATGTTACTATGTTTGACACATGAAAATTATAGTTTTATGTTTTGTTCACAAATATTGTTACTTAGCAAAGACAAAGTATTTATTTTACGCAGAGAATTTTGGCTTTTGGTCCATTTTAATAAACATTTAAGCAATCTACAAGGTTTGCAGAGTGACATTTTCCAAAATATTTCAGAGGCTCGTTTGTCTCTGTTATTGCTGTGCAAATTCAAAAATTAAAGAACTGCTTTCTGACTGTATTTACTGGAATATTTTTCTGTTAGTTTTAATCATCCCATGCCCACAACTTTCCTGAACACTTGAACATCTTCCTTCCTTATCAATGGAACTGTTATGTGAAAATTAATCTCCCCCGCTGTTCTTTGTCTTAGCAACTGCAGCATTTGTGCATTATAGTGCTGTTAAGTTTTAAGTAAAGATGGAGACATTTGTCTGTGTTAATAAGGTTGTGTCAACAACCTCTGAATCTAAATCCAGGATATGAAGGTCATTACAGTTGATCTTCTGAAAAAATATGCTACTCTAAAACACTGGGAGTCTAAAACATCATTGCTCTTGAAGTTGTTCTGGGAAGCTTAAATTGCCTTCTTGCCCCTAGGATATTGAATAGCTATATTCTAGGGTTCTCCCTTTCTGAATGACGAGAATACACCTGAATATTTCAAGCCATGAGAATGGAGCACTGGAGTGATGGAAAACAGCACTAGCTTGCAGCTAATGTTACAAATCTGTGGGGAAAAAAAGTAGTTTCCTTTCCCATCCTATAGAAAGACACAGGAAAATAATGATGATCTCTTAGAGGGAAAAAAAAAATTAAGGTTCCTAGCTACATAAAATTAAAGTTAATAGGATGGCATAAATACAACTGCCACTGGCATTTGCTTTTTTTGTCCCACCACTTAGTAATTTTTAATTAGTTATGTATGTGGAGAATTGGTCCTCTCATGCCATTTATGGGCAGATTTCAAAATTCTAACATTTTCTGAACAGAGTATTATGTCTTTAATCATACATCCTCTTTAAAAAAAAATCTTGACGAGAAAATGGAATAGTATGTCATGAAGTGGGGTTTATTCTCACACATGACACAAAAATGAAGAATTTCTATGAATCACAGAGCTCTTTTGGCTTTCAGTGTCTGGAACACGATGGGAGCAATCTAACTCTTCACGAGACAGAACTTGCATTCTCTGCATCTTAAACTTACTCTTTTTATCTGCTCTCTTGCTCAGTCTTCACACAGGTATTGAAAGCTGCAAAGCTACAAAGACTGCTCCAAAACCAACAAGGAGTCTATGTATATCATGGCATAAATCTAACATTAAACCCTACTTATGCCCAGTGGCCCAGTGTGTGAAATGGTCGCTCCTTCCATCTAACCCTGCTGCCAGCCACTGGTGTAGCTATGAGGCTTCCAGGTAGCTGGAGGCTACACCGCCAGTCCTAAGAAATTGGTGTTTCTTCAGCCCCTTTGAGTGTTCCATTGACATTTCTAAAGTAATCTGAGTTACAGCCTGTCCTTACAGCTTTGAAAATCGATTCGAATCACAAAAATGAAACAACCATGATGGCAATTTATTTGATTTTTTTAAGCTCTTCTTAGGGACAAGTGCATAATAAAAGGAGGCATGTACAGGAAATAGGGGGCTTGTAAAGGAAGGGCAAAGAAGCACTGCTTGCTTAATAGTATCAGTAATCCCACATGCAATTTTGTGAAGCACTCCAGGTCACTCCAACCCTGTGAGGGGATGTGAAATCCAGCACTGCAAAGTGGCCAAAACAGGGATATCCAGCAGGCTGCATTGCAGACTGCATGTGGCCAGAGAAGCTGCCCTCCTGTGTATGACAGATCTGCACTGTGCAGGCAAAGGAAAAACATCACAATTCCAACCTGCTTTTGTCCTTAAATGCAAGCAGAAAAAAAAAAATTACACTGCCCAAAACAGTGATGTGTCTTACAGGAACTGTCTGCTGGAACAAGTCTAATGTGTGGCGGTGAGCAGCTGTCTGCTGAGTTCATCAGGCAGCTTGAGTGTTTCACCAGGAAGACTCAGCAGGACTATTGTGAAATTTAAATAAAATATAGCTATTGCACCACGATAATGAGATTCATTATTCTAATTTCAGTTTTTCAGTTTCATGGTAGAGCTGTCTTTTGGTACTGGGATTGACTAGACCCATATTGATTAAAAAAAAAAAAAAAAAAGAAGCAAAATTCCTTGTTCCTCCTACTGTTCCAACAATAGCCCAAACATATATATGTCGTTTTTCAAACAGAATAATCACAGTGCTGGTCTTTCAGAGTCAATGAACAAAGCTACCAATTATTTCTCCTCAGTCAGAGTTCACCACATCAATATTTACAGGAATGTAAACTGCTGCACAGGTGTAACTGCCCTTTTACCTTAATGATGCATGTGAAATAAGGAGCATGTGTATTGATACTGTTGTTTAGAATTTTCATTAAATTAAAACCTTTTAGAGTATTTTAAAATTTGCAAGTGTGTTAATTACCTCTAACGCATTAGAGACAAAATGTGCTTGAAGGAAGCTATACAAAATAAAGTGTATTGCCCTGAAACATTGGTTTTGTCTGGTAAAGAAATATTTATTACTCTAGTTTTAAAAAAAGCACTGTGTAACTGATGAGAGTATTTGGTTTGTGACACAAAACTTACTCTGGGGGTGCATGTGCATATATACATATTAATACACTTTTAAAAATATAATACAGCCTGATAATAAACTCATTAGTAAAGAATATAATGATGCTAACCCAGA
Source organism: Regulus satrapa (assembly GCA_013396955.1). NCBI lineage: Eukaryota > Metazoa > Chordata > Aves > Passeriformes > Regulidae > Regulus > Regulus satrapa. Next base: position 35,347 of record VWZN01007082.1, on the reverse strand, counting down.
GAAGAAAGTAATATAAAACTGCTTAATGAATTGCTAAGGAGGGGAAACAGTGACATGCTTCTAATTACTGGCATGTTTGCATTCACCAAATGCAATAAAACCATACGGCTATCTGTGCAGCAACTCGGGAGCAATCCAAGGAGCTGGCTACTAATTCTCTGATGTTAGAGTTCTGAGAGTCACTTACAGGATTGCAAGTAAAGCTGACCTGAAACTTACTTTGTCAAAATGGGATGAAGCCTATCTTATTTGTTAAACTGAGGAAGGGCACAGGGAGAAAGACGCCTAAATCAGTTAGGTTTCTGGCTTTGTTGTCAACAGAGTAACACTCAAGCCCCTTTCTTCCCAAATGTCAGTAGTTGAGGAAGAAGACAAGTAGCTTTCTCACGATGAAGAGGAGACTTGCCTTCAAATCAGGCCTGTAAACAGTAGCTCTATGGAGGTTTTGAAAAGGCTTTGTTTTCATTTTCTTGATCTTTTAAATTTTTTGGAAAAAGCCCACAACAATATCAACCCAAATCAAACTTGGAATCTGCCGGCCTGTTTGCTGGTAAGCTCACTAAACCACTTCTCATTTCACCTTGTAATGTGATATATTTTTTATGCAATTACTTCTTTCTTGATGCAACTAGACAATGCCTGGATCTGTAGGACAAAGACCTTAAAGACAACTTCTCAGTTCTTTGAAATCACACTCAGATTTATGGAAGGAGAAGGGCAAGGTAGGGAGATTCAGAGGATGCTACTACAATCCCACAAAAACTGAACATGTCCAGAGAAAGGCCAGTTCCACATGATCCACAAAGGATAAGTATGTTCATTATTTTATTAGCCAAGTGTTACTCTGTAGGATTTAAGGTACCTCTCTATCCAAGCCAGAAGCTATCAAGTCTGTCAGGGAGAGGGCATTATCTCCAATTTTGAGACACCTGAATCCAATATTTCAGGCTAATGGAACTGACAAAAAGATTAAATTATATTTCTGCCATGTTTGATATTAATAGGATGGCAATGTGATATGCCCTAAAGAAAGGACAGCAACAACAAAAACCCAACAGATTGATTCCACTGCCATATCAATACATATGCATACACTTAAAAACTCTCTTTTTTTGAAGGCATGCAATTACCTTCAATATTCTCTTTACAAAGAATCATATTCAGGAAGTATCTCGAAGAAGAAGCGTACTTTTTAAATAAAGAATTACTGTCCCTTAAAAGTGCCAGTTTGTCAACAGCAGATTCCAACCATGAGCAAAGAACGAGTTCCCTTGAAAGGTTCAGCCACTGACAGTGACCTGCTTACAAACTTGGTGCAAACAAAAACTGACAACAATTGTAAGCAAAGGATGTGGAACTGCCATCGTGAAGGTCCCTATCACTCATGACTGTGGGTGACCACCATAAGATTGGAAACCAAGCCAAGAGCTTCAAACACAACAAGAGAATGAAAAGGTCAAAGGAACCACTATCCAAGTACACTCATGGTATAGGTCTACCATGCTCAAGCCTTTTGCTGTTAGGTGGAGAATGGCACTGAGCTCCAGTTCATCATCTGAGTTTACCATGAGAAGGAAATAATAGTTTCAGTTGTCACGTTTGCTTTATTTATGATGATGACTGCTTTGCTGTGACTACATGAGTCCTGATGGTTAGGGGACTAGACACATGGGAACGTAACAAACATTAAATATGAGTGTCAGGATGGTAACATTATCAACTGAAACTAAAAGAGCTAAAAAAAAAATCCCATTTTATTAATGAGGTCTGTATTTGTATGTAGGGCAGAGGTAGAGATGGTAGAAATTGAGAACGGTTTCAGATTTTAAAGATTAGGTAGATCTGAATAACCTTTTAAAAATTTTGTTCAGTGGTTCCCATTACCAAAACACACAGAATGCAGCTCCTAATGCAATGCATGGTTGTCTTTTACTTTACTCACTGTGTTTCTTCATCCTATTCTTCAAGAAAAACAGTGGTGGGAGTCTGTGGCTGAATTTCATGGTAAACTGAGTGAGGCAAAGAAGGGAGCACAGAAAAAAAAGAAAAAAAGTGCTACTTGTTCCTAGTCTCAAACTTTCCCTCCTTCCCTAACACTTCCCTCCAGTGTCATTCAGGTGGAGACCATTACATGTAAAAATGACTATCTTCTTTTACTCCAGATCTTTGCTCTGAACCGAACCGCCATTCAATGTTACTTTCCTGGGAACCACTAAAGATCTCATTTACAGAGGACAGAGATTTTTGGGTCTGGGCATATTTGCTAGATCACAGAAGGCACATTTGGCTTTGATGCTGAATTCAGACACCTTTTAACTAATTCCTTATTCTGAGAAACGAAACTAAACCCCCAAACCCAAGCAGTTCTTTCAGTGCAATATCTATATTCTAATGCTCCAAAGTTCTCTAAAGTGGCTGAAATTCAAGTGGGACAGGCCTGTATGAGGAAATACAGTTTTGATTCCTCAACTCAACAGAGAACACCCTTCTACACTGGAAATATAAAATACCACACTGTGACATTTTATAATTTTAAATGGACAAAACAGACTCACGAAAGAACAGGTTAGGCCATCCAAAGAAGCACTCATAATTCACCACTGGTTATTTTTTCCCTTTCTTAAACCACGCTGCAAACAGTGACTAAGAAAATTGCAAAACTTTGATTCCAATGAGTAGTGGCAATGGCACTTGCAGCAATGGCTGTAAGATTTATGGTCTTGAAAGCTGTGTTATGGCAATTGAAGAAACTTCTTTTTAATGCTGCATAAACTATTTTTTTTTTTTAAAAAGGATGTTAAGTAAATTCTTTAAAAGTCACTGCTGTAACAGATAACCACGGCTGTCACAGTTCATATACAGACCCTGGCTATTGGTTGAAATCCCAAATACTATGACTGAGCTGACACTGAGGATTCTGTGCATGTGTGGGTAATGTATGTGTGCACAGTTGAAAAAGCAGAAAAGTATGTCCTGCTTCTAATTCTTTATAACTTCATCCTGCTAATCCCACAGTGTCTCCAGCTTTGCTGCAGCCTTTCTGGTTGTAACTGCTCTGAAGCTTATGGTGTCTTAGAAGACTTCTTTTCAGGGACTCTCTTGAGTGCTAAGTTATCCAGCAGGCAAGCAATATGCGCCATAATGATATACATTTTGTTCAGTTAAAAATACATCAGTTAGTAGTTGAAGCTATTATCTAATTTCTAACCAGACTGACTATTTTCTGCCGTGTTTTTTGCATTCTCAGCAGCAACCTGTAAGCCTTTAAAAGAACAATAACTATCCACAAAGTTGAAGGTAAGGCCTTCATAAACCAATCCTAAAATATCAGCTGCTTATAAAAAACACTTTGTGTCTATTTTGTTGTGCATCTGGAGGTTCTTGATCTGGAGGTTTACAAAACCGGGAATAATTTCCAATTAAAAGATGGATGAAGAGTTGCAAAGCAGTTAGGTGCTGGCTCCAATAAAGACCTAAGTACCAGACCCGGACTTGTGTCCAGTGCAAATACCAAAGCCCAAGCACATGCTCCTCAAACCTTGCCTCTCTTTCCTGATTCCTCAGGTTGCTAAAGGCTATATGGAGCTATGTTTTCCTGTAATTCCTCAGGTGCCTGAACTCCTATACATGCCTAGGACTGTTTGAGACTCGGTGAACCTGCACAGCTCTACATCTATCTCAGTCCTAAACCCAGCCTGAATCCACAAACTTGGCAATTCTTCCCATGTACTCCCTGAGGGAGCAAGCCTGGCAACTGCTCATCTCACACATGTCTACAGGACCAGGCATTGCACGAAATACCACAGCAGACATAGACAGTTTAATTAAATAAAAACCAAAAGTGTCTGTAACTGTTATGGCAAAAGAATCAAAGCTCTGATGACACCAGAGAAGGCGATCAAGAATGAGCACAAATTTGTCACCTAGCGGTTCATATGACAGGCTGAGCAGAAGGAAGGACAGGGTATCTAGGCTCTAGCTAGTCCTCAAGGAGTGTTTGGGTAGCTAGGCAGACACCTGATAAAAACACAAGAATAGTCAGAGAGATGGCAAAACCAAACCAACCACCCACCCCCATCCATCTTCCCGAGCAGACGGCTAATTTTCGCGCCTTGTCTTGATTTAATTGCTTTCAGAATTGTTGAACGTCTTCAGCAGGGGAGGTGCAGGACTCACGCAAACAGCCTGAAGCCTCATGGCTAAGAGGCTGCACCTCTGGAGGTGCTGGTTTGAACATCTCCAGTGAGTAGACACCATCACCTTTTCTTTTCTACACCACCAGCCTCCTTTCACTGACAATTTATATATTGTTTGGGTTTTTTTCAGGAGAGTTAGATGTATTCAGCTGCTACCCAAATTCTTGGAAGAATGCTATATTTAGCAAGACTTGGAAACAAGCAAGAGTTCATTTGCTGCACTGTGCATTCTTTCTAACTTTAAAAGTATCTTTAGATAATTTTGTATCTGTTGAAATGAAAGCATTTAAAAATTCCACTTCCTTACTCACTACTAGCATTTCAGTGACAAATTTAATTTGCAGACATTGTAATGTATGGGATTTGCTGACCAAGAGCTCCAGTGGGCCTATGGGTTAGTGTTGCTAACATGGTATCTCCTTTCATCAAGACATGTCATATTACAAGCACTGAAGTTAAAACACAATCTTTTTTACCCACAACAGCATTAATAATTCTATTCAAGGTGGTTTCAGGAGGAATTTGCCCTATTAAAACATACACATCCAAGTACTGAAGGGGTTTTCAAAGCTGGTGGCAGTGTACTCAAAGCAAGAGGAATCTGGACTCCAGATCAAAAAAATAATTTGACTGGAAAGACTAAACCATAAAAGTACTTAATTTCACAAAATGCTTCTCTAAATTAGAAGCAAACAAATCACATTTGGTTATGGTGGGGTTTTTTTTACCTGGGAAGATAGTTTTGTTACACCTGATTACAGCAGTCATCTCCCCTCCTAATGCACAGAGGCTTTCTGAACAAGCTTTACTATCTCCACAGGATAAAAAAAACATGCTTTCTGCCTCCAGATAGCCTGGATTTATCTCATCTCATCTGGATTTATCTCAATTACTAATTACACTAAGGTACATCACTGTATTTTATATCTTGTATGCTTTTACACAGCTTTGTTTATAGCTTTCTTAATGTGGAAACTTCAGTCTATAAGAAAGGCACAGCCAAAAGAACCCATAAACTCTGAATTAAAGAATTTGCTATATTAAAAATAAGGGTTTCTTATTTGCCTTGCAGCACAGAAGAATATCCTGTTCATTTATGTTCTCTCTTTTGCCAGATCAGAAGAATAAGAAATTACTGATTTTTTTTTAGTGTATCTGATAATTTTTAATGATATCAGCTCCCAAGGAGTCTTTCCTCTAAGCATTTTAGTATATTAAAAAAAAAAAAGTCTTTTTATTATGAATTCCTATGTTCATTTTGAAACCCTGACAAGAAATAATAATCCCCCTTCACAAGAAGTCCAGTTCCATCTGGTTGAGAACCAAGAAGCCCTGCCACAGTCTGATCCAAAGTGTAATTTATTTGATCACTGGCAATTTAACTTCTTCACTTACGTCTTTAGTGCATTAAGACTTCCTAGGGAGGGGAAAGAAAACTGTTTACATTTTTAGACTTTTTACAAGTGCATCCAAAAGCTCCAAGTGTTTGAAGCCTGATTAATTACAAACACCTAGAGGACTGCTCCCCATCCTATTTACAGAATGTCTCCTAACGTTAAGTGACTTAACACTTTTTCAGGCACTTTGAATCACATGTTATTTGTGAGGGGGGGAAAAGAAATCATTCAATCAAACTGCCAATGAAAGCAGCTAGTGGAGAACTGGTGGGCAGTGTGGTTAGCCCCAGAATGTAAGATGACACCTCTGTCATGGTTCTGAACAGACCTACAGAAATGGAAGAGTGATATCTGTTGTAGCTATGTTTGGAGAGTAAAGTAATAGGACTTGAAAAACTCTCATTAGAATTCAAGATAATGCAAGAAAGGAGAGATCAACGAATAAATACCCAACTGCCCTTAGCCAAACAGGATCATTCTGACAAGGAAATAGAAGAAGCAAAACAGAGCACTTGTTGGAAATATCAAGAAAAAAAGATTTGGCCCTAAGTTTATGTGTGTAGCTTCCCAGAAGGGATTTTTTTTTCTTTTTTGGCAATTTTTGAAAGAGTGAATTTTTGGTAACCATACAGATTGAAAAAATAGACTATTTTTGTATTTTATTATTATTGTATTTCTAATCCTGAAGTCCATAAAGTTTAGCATTTTAATAGGCACATTAACTAGAAAGTCCTTTAACAGGGGAAAGAGGTATATATAAATTATTTCTAGGTCTTTTAGCAAGGCTCACCTGACTCAAACCTCCTGGACTGTTGTGTGTGCTTCACATAATACACTCTGAATAGTTCCACTGAAAACAAAGTCAAGCATCTGGCAAGCCCCTGCAGGATTCAGGTCCGAATATAAATTCATCAAAAGAATGAAGTATGTGCACAAATCCACATTTCTTACTCAAGCACTTAACTATCAGTTTGCATTTTGGTATATAGCAAAAATATTATATAAGTCAACCAGAAGTTCTTTTAGGAAAAGACAACTGGTTAAACAAATCTTTGTCTGCCTTTAAACTTTTTGTTTTGTCCACGACAGTTAAAATTTGGCCTATTCACTGGAAACTTCTTTTTTCTTTTTTTTTTTTTTTTTTTTTCTTCTTTTTTTTTTTTAATTGGGGAGAATTACAGAAATTAAGAGGCCTTCTTTCCTTCTAAATGTATTTAGAAATTTCAAAATTGATGTATTCAAGCACATAGACACAAAGTATATGAAAGTTAAAAAAGGTACGTTCTATCTTTCCAGATTAAGTCGAATTCTCAGTTCCTCTTATAAATTTCTTATTTCACAAAGTTTGGTATTCAATCAGGCTTAAGAATTTAGGTCAAAATTATTCCTTTGAAAACTCCCCTCCCTACTGCAGTTTTATAGGTCGAGAACTGGAGTCAAGAGAAAAATGGTGTGATTGCAACAACGTAAAGGATGAAGGGTGGGTGATGAACTCCTCCCTCTTAAACCTCTCCTTGACAGAGAGGCCATCTAAATAAAAATGGCAGTAAAGAAGAGTTTTGTTTCTTCCCACTACCATTAGTATTTTCTCTGAGAAGTGGAACAGCTGATATTGCAGCAGTACAACCATTTAACAGAGTTCCTGCCTTCCTGTAATATAGCAGCCATTTTTGTGACACTGGATTTCAAGTATAAAATGCAGAAATCCTAAATTGTCTCAGACAAAAAACAAAACAAAATAAAACAAGAAAAAACAAAAATAAAAACAAAAGCTTCAGCTCTTTCATTCCTGCAAAGCTATATTTTTTTATCTGGTATTCTGTTTTTACACGACTATTGCCAGGAAAAGCAAAAAGAACAGATAAGATTTCAATTTTGAAAGGAGGGCAATGGAATAATAAAAAACAGAACCAAACCAACCCACAACAAAACAGACCAAAATAAACACCTTGCAAATCTCCTTACATAATAAAATAGCTTTCCTGCTTCTCTTACTCTTTTTTGTTTCACTACAGACATCAGTGGCAGAGTCAGAAAACAGCCTAGACAGATCTCTTGAATTTCCACTACCTACCTGACCTGCCAGCCTGACACTGTGTGCTCCACAGGTGCTGCACGAAATCCCCCCCCAGGTAACACCCTGAAACAGGGGATCACACAACAACCCGCCTTTCATCACAGCAAGGAAAAATTAAAAGTGGCTACTTTGCCAGAACTGTGCATGAGATAGCTGTTCATGTATTAAAAGTGTATGAAATCTGTCTAAGATGCTGGGATGCAGTACAATTTGGGAAGGGAGTTTTTCAGTTTTTCAGCATAACTGGAAATTATATTTCATAGGTGTCATATAGTGAAATATGTATGTAAATAACACACTGAGTTCCTCAGATGCCTCTTTTCATAATCCCCAGTTACAGCTTCATACTGTAAGGGCTTCTGATGCTCATACAAACTCAGATGGCTTAGCTGAGTCACTTCTTGTATTCACGTTGTTCCAGAAGTGTCCTGAAAGCAAAGCATGTCAGAAAACACCTCCTACAGCTTCAGGAGACAAAAGAAAAAGAAAAGCAAATGCAGGAGGGCAGAGGAATTTTATGGCTTTCATCTTCTTGGCAAATTCTTTTATAGTCATCAAGTACACATGATGCATCAAAAAATTGTGAAAAAGTTTAAAAAGTTTAGCTTGAAATATGGTATTTGTTCATTTGACGTGAAAGTTTATATTTGTTCAGCAGTCAAACTTTATCCTAATAAAATAAGCTTTTCTAAATAGCTTTTGAGAAATAGTCACATATGGATTGTATTATGTATGTAGGTGTTTTGAGGCCAGAAAACATATTTTTTGTTCTTTGTCTGCAGCACATAGCTGAGTGGAATGCTGGTGAGTGACCATGGCTCCTAGGTGTGGACATCATTACAAGCCCCCAACCTGACTCTACAAGAAAGCTTTTCAAGCATACCAGGACACCATACTTTTCAGAGCAGAACCCAAGATTTTAAATTATTTAGATGCTTAAAGCTTTTCCCTTGAACTAATTTTTCTTTTGATTTCTAATGTCCCATTTTTGAGGATTTTCAAATTATTCCTAGATCAAGCAATATTTGGAAAGTAAAAAACCTAATATACCTAATTTTCAAAAAATAAAACCCAGCCCCAAAATAAGCACTTTTCCCTAATTAATTTTCTCTCATTCAGCTGATGGAAATCCATATGTTAAAAGTTGATATTCTGTCAACAGAAACCTAAAACACTCCTTTTTCCATAATTACAATATTTTCCAACCTTCATCGTACAGACATTAACTCTAAAACTCAAGTAAGAGAAAGATTAAAATTCCTTAATTAAACAAAATTTTGCCAATGTGAAGCACAGTCTTAAACTTGATTTCAAGAGAAATTTAACTCAACTCAGAATAACCTCACCTTTTTCTGGTGCTGCTTTATAAGGCTAGACATGAAGCACAACGCTACTTAAACTAGAGGGTTTTATCATATAATCATCTGCAATAGAATAACCAGTATAGAGTACCTGCACAAGAGTAACAGGTCTGGTATGTTAGTATACTCTTTTAAAACCAACATGCACACCTCTTTCCCTCACTAATGCCAGCTATTACTGTTTCCCTATGTAGGTTTGAAATAACAAGCAAAAACCCGTTTTCCTTGCTGGTTTGTGATGAAGGTTTTTATCCACTACTTTTGGAACCATCTAAATTCCACAGGAAATGGGATTCTTTGGGTATCAGTTCTTTTCTATGACAAAACAAGGAGTGTTCTTCCCATGTATAGCAAAGAAGCTCACACACCTCAGCAGGAATGCAGTGAGGGACACTTCCACACTCAGCCACACTACATAATATCCTGCTTTGTCATGTCTTGCAAGTCATGAATCACTTCTGAGCCACTGCTGATCTTATCCATCAAGTCAGGAAGACAGCAGTGTACACCACCAGAAACTCAGCAATAGTCGAGTCAGTGCTTAGTTCTAGACTAATTACAGCTCAGCTAAAAAAGTTACTGCTGTGTTGGTGAGACAAACCAAGCTCCTTTCTCTCCTTAAGAGCTCAAAATACCAAACAAAGCAGTTCACATGTGCCCTATCTCTGTTGGACAGCTTGCCTAACTTCTGGCCTGGAGGAACATGTCTCGGAGTGAGAGACTGGCTTTCTAGGTGTATTAGGGCCAGGTTCTCAGCTGTCATACATCACTTACATCTCTCCCTGAGTCATCAAAAACTATTCCACTTTACTCAAGAAGAGGCTCTGGCCCCTGTGAGTTTTGGCTTCTCTGCAAAGGCTTTTAATAAGGTGCCAACTGTCCTGGCAGTGAGGATAGCAGTAGCAGACAGGAGTTCAGCCCAGTAACATTTTTCTCTGCAAGAATTAAGTACAGCACTTCTTTTAAGCTTACACAATTCTTACGTTCCATTAAGACAAAGAACAACTCACACAGTCAATATCAACAAGAAATGGGAAAGGAAATTTAATGAAAAGAAAAAAAAAGCCAAATAAAACAATAGCAAACAGGTAGTTGTTATTACACACTACTATCATCCAATGACGTTAAAGCTTTTCATCTCAGACCTATTCCTATATCACAGAAACATATCACAGACTTTCTACAGGCCTCTTTAATACTAAGTAATTAAACAACATTTCCCCATGAGTATTCCTGCTCCAATTAGAAGCCCTGATGAGAACCGACAGAATTTCAAGTCTGGGTATGGTAGGAAGAAGAATTATTTCCCTTTCAGCACTGGGTGCTTTTTTAACCAGTCTTTGGTTGGGATCTAACCAGCACAGCTGAAGCTTTGGAGCAAGCCCAGGGAATGTTTTGTTAAAGATTCCAGAAGAAATAAAGAAATCTTCCAAGCTGGAAATTATTCCAGTTACCTGAAAGAATGATGAGGGGAAAAGACATCTTTCCCCCTGCCTTGCTCAATCTCAAACAAATAAAAAGAGACATAACATTTTTTTGATGTCCTTTAAAAAATATTTTTTTAAAATTTCTGCCTTAATTCAGTCCAGATGCAGCTGCAATTATTTATCTTGTTGGTACCCAAATTTATTTTTGTATTTTTGTGAATGAGCAAGCAAATACTTGCAGGAATAATTCTACTTTCCAACTGTCAAAGAAAGCTGAACACTTGTCTAACTTGACCCAAGGTGCGAGCGCATACTTGGAACCCTGCAGATTAAGCTAAGAGAAAGAAACCAGATGAGAAGATATAGTATAGACTATTCAGCAGCAAGAAAAGGAAGATGGACCTCGGGGAGGGAACACAACTTCTATACCAGGAGGTGCTTTGTAAAGTGTTTCCTAGTGTGTTTTAAGTCCGAGTGAGAGCTACTCCAGATCACCAACTCTGGCTAGATACCTGAGTGTAGTAGGGCATTAAGTGGACATACCTGCTCTGCAACTGCTGCCCAGAAATACCATTTAGGAAAGGCAGTGCCAGAGTGGCATGTAAATGACATCCCAGAAAACCACAGCAGAGAGGCAGCTTGCCTGCAGCAGTGCCTGGAAGCGCCTGCAGCGGCAGTGCCACCGTGGGCACCAGGCGGAGCTCAGACCAGGCGCAGAAAGCACCTCCTCCAGCATGGCTCAAGCACCTGGACTGGGGCCCTGGGGACGGGGCAGCGCCCCAGCCGCTGGGGCTGCTGGGCAGAGTGAGGCACAGAGGGCAGAAGAGACATGAATGGACCCTTGCACTTCAGTGCAACTGCTTCAGAGAAGCACAGGGAAAAGGGCACAAAGTCTGTCAGCATACTGAGAGGTGGGAATTGTGCCCTTTTTTTGAAATCACGAAGGAAGGACACTACTAGTAAAAAATAAATAAAATTAAATTAAAATAATAGCACTTTTATGGATTAAAAAAAAATCCTAAAAACTCCCTAGGCCTCTCCTTCTACCCATCTAGATGCCATTTGCTGTAATTCTTTGCCAGTAATCCTTCCCTCATTAATTGTCTTAGAATTTCAGTGGCTCCTGCACACCAACTCATTTCCTCTCTCACGCTGCCACCTACCACTGACTGTGGCCTCTCACCCTGTGACTGAAATTATTGTTTTTTTCAACAAGTTGTCACTAAATCTGTGCAAATTATTGTAATAGGCTACGTAACTCAGTACTTTGCTAAGCACCCAGGCACTAAGGGAAAGCCAGGCATTGGTCTTAGCAAAAAGAAAGCTACCGTGAAAGTCAGAAACTTGACATCTTCCCTAGCTCTGGCATCCCTAATGTAGCAAATCCTTCCACTTTAATTTATCTTTCCCATCCGCAAATAAAACTACCTCTTAGTCAGGTGAGATCCGAGCCTGTCTGAGGTCCAAGGCGGGTGGTGGGTGCTGGTGACCGAGGAGCAGGGCTGGTTTGGCTCACGGACAGTAACAGCAAGGAGAGCACAGACCTCTCGGCACCACCTGCAGCGCTCGTGTCCCTGGCGGAGCTTTCCGCAGCTTTTCTGCTGCGCGATGCCCGCAGCTGGAAGCGGCAGCTGACAGACGTCTCCGTTTAATGAGCCGTCCCAGAAACCAGCCCGGTTCAGGGCTGCTCCTGCCCTATCGAATGTGGCACGGTGTGCCTCCTTGCCCCGCAAGAGACGAGCGCCGGCGCTGGAGCGGCGGGGGCGGCCGGGTGGCACCGGAGGAAGCGCAGCCTCCGCTGCGGGGCCCCTCCGCCCTCCTGGGCTCTGCCCCTCGATGCCCCCTGCCCGACGCTGCCTGCACATTCGGGGGACGCCTTCGGGCAGCTACTGCTGGGACGGGTTGGGTCCGCAAAGCGCTCATTCCCCCGCCGCTTTCTGCCTCCTTTCGAGCGACCCCTGGGACGCGCTGGGGGCTGGCTCGGCGCGGTCCTGCTCCGCTGGCCCGACGGCGGGGCGGCTGCGGCCGGCTCAGCCTCGGCGGGACGCGCCGCTCCCTGCCCGTCCCTGCCCCTCGCGGGAGGCCTGAGGAACCCCCCGCCCCCAGAGACACAGTGACGGGACACCCGAGGTCTCGCCTCTTGCGGGACAAAAAAATAAAGAAAGGAACACCAACTCCCCCCTCAAAAATGCAAGCCCTCAGTGATACAGAGCCACGAGCGCGCGGCTGCGGATCGGTAGACACGGTTTAACACCCTCTGCACAAAGACATTTCCAAAGCTGCGAAATTCCCGGCATACTGCAGAACCTCAGAAAGCCAATTTGCAAGAGGGAGGGCTGCCAAGGTGGCCGCGTCCCTCCCGGCCCAGGCAGGCCGGTCAGGGGCTCCCCGCAGCGGGCCCGCTCGCCCCGCCGGCTCCCGGGCAGGGAAGCGCCCAGCGCGCACCGAAGGGCAGCGGAGGCGGTGGGAGGGGAGCAGGATTTAATTCTTCTTCACTGTCATACTTTAATGGGGATGGAAAATTTGAATTTTCTTTGCATTCCAGGAACAATTCCTTGGGGTGGTGACCTTTAGCACCGATTCTCTGAAGACAGGAAAGTAGTAGAGTGTTTATCTGGATGACTGAAAGCTTTCCCTGGTGGAAGTTTATGGAAGTGTTAAAAGGGGCGGATAACACGGGCTTTGGAGGCGCTTGTCCAATGATCTGGAGGGGCTTGGAGAGCAGATCTCAGCTGGCAGACATTTAAATGGGAGACAGCTCGGCGCTGCTGCAATTTGTAGGCAGGATCCGACACTCTCTCTCTCTATGGACTCCCGGGCAGCTTCGGGCTCCCACGCCACCCCTTCCACCGAGTGACCCACCGGGCAGAGCCCCCGCAGAGCCCGAGGCCACGCCGAGGAGGCACCGCCGCCGAGCCGAGCCGTGCCGAGGAGCCGCCGCCGCGCAGGTGAGCCGGGGTGAGCCGCGCTGCGCGCTCCTACAGCGGGGGCGCAAACGGGTCCGGCAGCTGCGGAGCTCGGCCAGTCTCTGTGGGAGGCAAAATTTTAAGCTCTCTAACCTACCTTCAGAGAGGGGCAAGGGAAGGAAGGAGCCGTTCACCGGTGTCTAGCAAAACTCCAGGGCGTCTCGGTTTTGCAGGGGGTGACGGCCGTCCCTCCCGTCGGCGGGAGTGAGGCGCGCCGACCTTTCCGCCGCAGCGCTGGGGATTAGGGCGCCGTAACATCTCTTTCCCTTCACGAGAGCGGGGACTGCAAAAGCCCCGTTAGCTCTGCCTCTCATCTCCGCCTACAGCATCACTCCCGACAAATTGGATTCGGCGCCCCCCCGAGACACGGAAAAATCCCGGCCCGGCCTCTGCACGGAGCGGGGCGGGGGCAGATCCCCAGGTGCCAGCCCCATC
>VWZN01007082.1:0-20851 GCA_013396955.1 Regulus satrapa | reverse complement strand
CTGCGAAGGTGCGCGGCCCCCGGGCCGCTGTGCTGAGCCGCAGCGTCCCTCCGCGGCCATCAGCGGCGGCCTCACTCCTGCTGTCCCACTCGTGGCTCCTCTCGGCGAAAGAATGGCAAGGGAAGCCCGTTTCGGTCACCAGGGCTCAGACACGGCGCTGGGGAAACCTCCTTTTGCAGAGATTGGAGCTCTGAGGCACCAGCGCGCGTTTGGCTCTCCTGCTGCTGACAGGACGCCGCGTTTAGGTCATGCGTTTTGCGAGCGGCGACTTTTGGGTGCCGTGCCCCAAGCTCAGCTGCCTCTGAGCCCAGCGCGGCGACCCGTGAGCTGCAGAAGCGCTTTGCTCCTGCCCCGCTCATCTCTGAGCCCAGCAAGCCCGGGAGTAGCCAACCAGCGTGCGCTGGATCTGTGTGCAAGTGATAACAGGCGCCGATGGCCAAAGCTCTCTGCTCCTCTTTAGCATGTCGTGCCAAGCTTTGCTAAAGCGTTTAATTTCATTTTTTTTTTCCTCTTGACAATGCTACCCAGAAATGCAGCGTCTTCTGCTGAAGACTCTCCGTTTCAGCAAGCACGGCAATGCAGAGAGAGGAGCAAAGCTGTTCCGGTTGTTTTAGGGCTCCATGAGGAGGAAACGTGTCTGAAGAGAGTTTCGCGCTAGGAAGCTGGGAGCTGTCAGGCTGCGTGGGCGTTTTCAGGCAAGGCGAATTCGGGTTTGGTACCAGCCATTCCCACCATGATGGTCAGCTTTCCTGGAGTCCCATAGGATGTCCTGCAGAAAAATAGTTTCTTAAATTGGGAATTCTCAAGGTTTCAAGGGTTGGTTTGTTTGTTTGTTTTAAAATTGCTGCCTACACTCAGTATATGTCTCAAAACCCCCCATCTCTATGACTCTCAAGAAGAAATTTTCTGAGATGTAAATATATCCAAATTCTATGAAACACAGATGTTAGTTTTGCTGTCTTGATTTCAGAAAAAAAAAATGCAGCTTTCTGGGAACTGCCATTGCCATGCTTTTTTTAATATTTAAAAATACAGATCTATGAACTATGAAAACATTACATAAGAGTGTTTCTGTAATTCAGATGTAATATGTGAGGCATAAAATTATTCTGATCCTTTGAGACATAAACCGCTTCTATTTTTGCAGTAGTCAAAGGGATTGTGTTTTGTGTCTTTCTTTGGCTTGTATTTGAACTCCACTAAATAAATGTGGGGGGAATTGGTGGTTTTTTGGTTTTTTTTTGGGTTGGGTTTTTTTTTTTTTTTGGTTCTTCATTAGATTACTTTTCATGTTTTCTGTGAAGCACAGAAGTCCATAGCTCATCATAATATTTTCCTAGTAAAAGGGGTTTACAGATGAAGTTACAGGCCTGTTAAGATCCGTGTCAATTTTGCTGTATATTTCAACCAGGTTTCCATCCAGATCTTTTAGAGAAGTTGTGTTGTGCTAAAAATGTCAGTAGTAACTTTCTGACTCTGCTTATGAACTCATAAGGAAATTCTGTCTATGAACTGACATGTGGAGATCCTTAATTCATAGCAGAAAATGTAGAAATGAAAAAAGTAGTTTAATTGTATGAAATAGTAAACCTGAAAGCATTTACATTTCCCTCTCAATAGTTGCTAGTATTAATCCACACATTTCTTAATCTGTTTTAGATGATGAGATCTCAGGCTCTAGATAAACCACATATGAAGTGATATGAATGTTAGGGCCCAATTCTGCTCCTGTTTGAAGTCAGCAATAAAACTTCTTTTGGCTTCAGGACTAAGAGCTTACAGATGATGAGAAGTGGAACTCGGCAGTGAAATATGGAAAGAATAGAGTTTTGGAGTATTGTGTTACTTTTAAAAAATAAATATTAATTCTATCATATCTCTCTGGATCTGAATGAAATGAGGGAATTGATAATTTTGGTTGTGGTCATCTGTTTGTTCAAAGAATTCTCAAATGAATTCTCAAAAGGATTTCTGGTTATGCCAGTGTAACAGCCAGTTAGTATCAAATAATGAAAATGTTGCAGAAATGTGGAATATAAGCTTTTACAGCCTGATTCTCACAGCTGCAGAGCTAGTACTTCTGCAGAATTATGACTGTAATGAGAAGAAAAAACATTTACTTCAGGAGGGATTTCTCTTCAGTAAAACTTTGGGTATGGTAGCACTGATTTTAGTTACTTCTCCTGTCCTCTTCTGTGTTCTACTTCTTTTAGTAATAAAAAACCCGGTTAAGGAAACATTCAGAACTGCTAACACAGATAGATGAACCACCTCACTTCCTAATGTAAGCAAAGGTGTCATCTTCTCTCATAAGCAAAAGCATTGATTGCCCTGGGACCAGAGGTGCTGCAGGGTGCCCATACTGCATTTTGACTGCTTTCCTTCCGGAGGCACCACCTCATTTTTCTTTGTATTTTGCATTTTTAAAATTACAACCTTAATTTTAAAATAACATTTTAATCAAATATTTAAAAAAAAAAATCCTGCTTAGCTGCTATGGGGATCTTGAGGTTCCCACAACCCCTTCTTATTTAACCTGTATTTATTGGATTACTTTTAGATGTGTGTTTTGGAGGTGACCGTAACAAATGTTTCTGTTGAGTGGCTAATTTTCATTCGAGTTACAATTTCTTTTATGAGCATGTAATGCAGCTTCCACCTTTAAGGCTGGACTCAGTGAAAAATTACCTTCTTCCCAGTTTAGGATTACATTGAAACACATGCTTGCATTTCCTTAGGGATAAGCATGTGCTTAATAAAGTTGTATGAATCTGGGACACAGACCTTACAATAGTATGTATTACCACGAAATTTCCCCTAGATTTCCATCCCAGAGTACACTTCATTTTTGTAGGACTAGACCTTGCTGTGTCATCGATTATGCATCTATGGGGGGGGGAAAAAAAGGAAAGAAAACAATGTGGAGTTTAAAAAATAAAAGTAGTCCAGGAATATGCATGTTGGTGGAACTTCATCCAAGTTGTGGGACTAAATAAAACAAACACCTGAAGTTTTCTGGCACTGCTTGCAATTTACTTTACAATTTACAATTTATTTTCAACTTCATGCACTTTTTTTTTTCTTTTTCTTTTAAGACTCTGGCACCATGTTGAGTAAATAAAGTGCATATTAAAATTCTGGTGACTTAAACAGTCACCAGAGAAATAAGAATAGTTTTGGAAGAAATCATTCTGATCTCTTGAGAAAATAAGAAATAGTTAATAATTCTTTGCAAACTTATTTTTTAGACAAAATAAAAATTAAACATATTTAAATGATATTCAGGTTGTAATAGAGATGAGTTAAAAAAACAGCAAATGTGAAGTCCAGCCTGACACTTTAAATTATGCTGCATTATTCCTCAGTTGGAATTCCTAACTTATTTTTGCCTCTGTCAAAGCCTTAAGGTTATTAAAATTGCGTGTTCCATACTGTATTTCATTTAGATACTAACAGCAGCCCTTCCAAATTGTCTGTTGGAGTCAGCATTGTGTCATTCTTAGACCCCTTCCTTGAAGCATGAAGCTTCTGTCAAACATAGGACATGCTGGTCCATAGATTACTGAAATGAATGTATACATCTATGATGTATCAGGAACTCTAGGTGCTCTAGCTGCTGACAAACACTAAAAATATTAGATCCACAAGCAACTCGTTGAATGTCGTGGAACCCCCATGACACTTTTCTACTCCAGGAATTCCTCTCCCAATCCGTTTGATGAGAAAGGCTGTTTGAACAGCGTAACATTTATTTTCTCCGTGTGACTGGAAAAACCTAATATCTGAGAAATTAGCAGTTATCTTTTACAGCAAATAGTACTTACCCTGAGCCTCTGCTCAGTCTCTAGGTGGCCCTCACAGCATTGGCATTTGGCTGCTTTCCTGCCTAGTTGTGTGGTCTCAGGCAGAGCGGATGAAGCCGTCCAGGACAGTGCCCGTGGTTTCACATGTCTCTCGGGTAGTAACACAAGCAGGACTCTTCAAGTCAAACAATGTTTTTTTCCATACTGATAAAACAAGTCAAACAAGGGATCCAACTGCAGCACTCCAAGCAGGTAGAAAACAATTACTTCCTCAGCATTTTTTTCCAGTACTTTCCCTTTTTAATGCCTGTGCCTCTTCACAATTTTAGTGTTTTACAGTTGTTTTTGGCAATTAGTTGCTCATTTCTGGTGCCTTCTTCCACGCTCCCGTGGGGAGGGTCCCTCAGAGACTTATTCCCTCATCTGTCTGTCTTGCTACCACACAGCTCCTTTCAGAAAAACTTGAAGACCATGGTGCTTCTGGAAGGGCACAGTGTGACGCTGATGAGTTTCTTCCATGCTGGATGGTGTTTTAAACAGACTGAACAGCCTCAAGAGCTCAGAGATTTGGGGAGCAGTATAAATGGTGGAATAAGGGAGGAAAGAAATGCTGTTCCTACACAATAATTAGGTTTGGAGCAGCCATACAGTTTTGAAGGACCTCGTTACCTCCACTTAACTGTACTTCCTGAAATGCTCTTTTTTTGCGTGCACAAAGTCTATGATATTTAATGTAATTTTACAAAATTCTGCTGTCCTCCGACAACATCATTCTGTGTAAAATGAATACAATTTAGGGATCTGAAAAATTCTTAGCACTGTGATTGCATCTGTATTACTTCTATCGAGGATTCAGAGTAGTGTGTGAGAAGATGTAGTTAAAAATGATAAGACACATCTCTTTTAACCTGTACCTAAATATTCTTTTATGTTAGTTGCCTGATTTGTTGTGCATCTCTCAGCTTAAGCATCATTACACTCAGAAACTGCACCCCCTTTAGAGGTGCAGTGTGACAGGGTGGGAAGCTGCAAAGGAGGCTACAGGTGTATACAGCATATACATTATATACTGGATGTACATTACACAAGGAGATGCATAAAGTTTCTGATTAAGGAACACAAATCTGGACTATGTCTGCTGAGACAAAGACTTTAGCCCTCTGGTATTGTAGATAGCTGTGTCATGTAAATGAATCCTTGTGTAATGTAAAAGTTTTTCTTCTACCATTGAAAATTTGCTCCATAAGTCAGGAGCAATCTTTCTATATGTCAGTGAGCTATAAGAAGGGAATGAGAACTAGGGTAATGCACATGGAGAAAAGAAAGGATGGAGGAGTGGAAAAAGTAGGAGGACTCACAAACAAAATTCTCTTTGGGCTCACTTGCAATTACTCTATTTGAAAGCTTTTATCACTTGGTAATTTGGGAACAGCTTTCCAGCTGGTACAGGCTTGAATACTTACTTCTTATAAGTGTGTGTGCACACATTTATTTTATGGAACTGAAAATGTACTGCATACCTGACTTCTGTTAATATCTGAAATCCACAACTGTGCTTTATTTCCTCAACTTCCTTCATACAGGATGGTCCGCACGCTGTATGCCATCGGTGCCTTGTTTCTTCTGATGGGATTTCTGCTACCAGCAGCCGAAGGGAGAAAGAGGAACCGTGGATCTCAAGGTGCTATCCCTCCTCCCGTCAAGGATCAGCCCAATGATTCAGAGCAAATGCAGACACAGCAGCAGTCGGGCTCCAGGCATCGAGAGCGAGGGAAAGGCACCTCGATGCCTGCTGAAGAGGTGCTGGAATCTAGTCAGGAGGCATTGCACATCACTGAGCGCAAATACCTAAAGCGGGATTGGTGTAAAACCCAACCCCTCAAACAAACTATCCACGAGGAAGGCTGCAACAGTCGTACCATTATCAACAGGTTCTGCTACGGCCAGTGCAATTCCTTTTATATCCCCAGGCATGTCCGTAAAGAAGAAGGCTCCTTCCAGTCTTGTTCCTTCTGCAAGCCCAAGAAATTCACCACCATGACTGTTACACTCAATTGCCCCGAGCTTCAGCCCCCAAGAAAGAAGAAAAGAATCACCCGAGTTAAGGAGTGCCGGTGTATATCTATTGACTTGGACTAAACTGAGAAAAAGTAGCAATTGCACTCTGACTGTATGCAATCACTGCCAGCGTGAGAGTGAGTGGCATGAACTAGCCTACNACAAAACAAAACAACACCAAAAAAGTAACAGGGGTATGAGACATTAAAACCCCTTAATTACCCATAATAATGAATTAGGTTTCCTAATTCATGTGTATATTCACGTTTTTGCCGCTTGCTGGGAAAGTGGAGCTGTGGCTTTTGCGAATGTTCACCTTTGTGCTATTTGCTTTTACTGTATTATGTGAAGCATCAAAGGGAGAGGACAATATATTTCAAAGCATGAATCTATTCTTATATAAGAAATAGCCAAAGAGTAATTTAAAGTGTAGCACAGCCATCACTGAAAATAGAAGCTGTGTTGAGAGTTTGTAACACGGTTCTTCAAAAAAATAGCTGTAATCCAAAAGCCATGTCTGGAGAAAAATGGGGGGGATGTGAGAGTGCTGAAAAGTCAATATAGGTGGATGGGAAAGAGATCTACAGCAGCTTAGAAAACAAAAGTCAAATCAAGTAGACAGGGAGAGTACAAAAGGGAGTAGAAAAAGTAAAGATACATAAATAGGAAAACACAGAGGAAGAGTTAATGTCTTCTGTTTACGTTTTGCTTTAATTTATATACCTAGTCATATATTACATAAATTAAGAAAGAAACTATATACAAGGCTATAAATATACTTCTGAATTCTGATGGCTGGCTCTCTAAACCAAACAAAACCCATTCTTATGCCACTAGATCCGTATGATGTATTTCTGATATCAGTTATTCTTCATATCTACATATATATGTATATGCAGTATCTTTTAGGCAGTGGTATCTATACATACATGAAGTGTCTACTTCATTGTGCGTATCTGAACTCCTCTTTTTCACACACATACATAACCACAGCACAAAAGTCTTGCTAACCAAGATCAAGTACAGAATGGCAGTAATTTAGTACATAAAGAGCAGAGCAAAAATTAAAACAAGCATCATGTGACTGCAAATGCAATAACCACACAAGAGACAAAAGACACGACATTCATGACTAGTAAACATTGCATTGTTATTGTTATTTTAGCTTTGCCACAGGCATGCAGTTTGTTGAAACAGAGATGCAGAACTTTGCCAGCAATGATCCTCTTTTTAAATCTTTTACCACAGACTTGCATTTAAACTGGATTTGGAGTAAGTAAAGAGAATTTCCTGAAAACTTAAGGCTGACTGCCCCTCTCATTTGGGGGGGAAAAAACATAAAAGGGGACACACTACTTCCAACAGCTTGATGACTCTTACCTGTGAGGTTATCTTATCTTTTCTTTCCTTCAGGCTTAGGAGTTCAAAATTGATCAGGGCTGTAAGTTTGGCAAGAACATAGAAGGTCCTACAAAAAGTTAATTTAGTGAGGTGTGTCCTGGGGATTGGACTAGAGAGGCAGCCCATCCATGCATGTTGCCCTTGCTGTCCTGAGCCCTCGATGTCTGCACTTACTGTGGGCTGAGTCTTTAAGAGTCCAGGACTCGGTTTTCCCGCTCAGCAGCAGTATTCTCTAGCATCCACTATCAGTATAACTGTTCTCTCTCCTGCCAGATGCCTCTCTGAGCCACAAGGTTATTATTTTGGCATCATTTCTTGCCATAGAATGTTAAGGAAGACAATTCTGCCCTTAGTAACATGCCCAAAGGGAAAGATATATGATGAGTGGCCATGTCATAGTGGCCTCATTTTATCATTGTCCCACCTGTTTGTTATATAGTGCATCACACATGTATTGGTAATGGTGGTATCCTGCATCTCTACAGCTCATCTGTTTTTGCTCTAAAACCCACTGCTGTGTGGTTTGTGTTTGCAAAATTAAGTGATTATAACTCGTTTATTTGTATTATAAAAATGCATTTAATTCGGTGTATGCTCACTCAGCAGTTTGACATGTCTTCATGGATTTTAAAATCCAGTTTTAAAAATCTGGAATTATAGGAGGTAGGTTTCCACTGTGTGGAATGTGAATAGTTAAACAGAAAGATATGGATATTTAATGTTATTATTAATACAAATTCTCTTTTCACTGATAATAGGCAGGGAATGTTTTCCTTTAAATTACTTTTATGATTTTTTTTTCCCCAGGGAAAAGGGCCAACCTCAGTCATTGCTGGAAATTTTGTACTAGCTTGGCTTTCTTTTCAAGAAATGGGAACACCTTATGAATGATTTTTTCCTTCATGTAAAGTTGACAGCAAAATTCACATTTTCTTTGACAGAGACTCCTATGTCACTAACCCCTTAGATGTTAAGCAAAGCTTCAAACATTAGTGACTCCTTTAAGTTTTGTCTAGAATTCTCAAGAAAAATGGATAAAATTATTCAAAATCTTTATGTTCTAAAACTGCCTGTGCATGGATCGTTATGGAACTCCCCTTGAGGCAGATGCCCCTCACCCATGTAAATTTTATACGAAGAACTTTTATGAATTGCTAGTTATTGCCTGAGAGTAAGAAAGTTCTGCTAACTTACAATTATATGAGATATTTAATATCAACCACAATATGTATTTAAATGTCTGCTTTATTCTAAAAACAATGGACTACATAACCCAAGGCTGCAGTATTTTCATGCTCGGTCTCACAAAGCAAAACTTGGTTTAAAATGAAGTTTTAATTATTTTGTAACTGAATAGAATTGGAGTTTTTTCTTCCCAGCATTTTGTACGTCATTTTAACTACTAGTAACAAATAAATAAAATATCTTCTCTAGCCTGTGTCTATTGTTGTTTGTTTTTTGGGTTTTTTGTTTTTTTAATTTTTTTTCCTTCCCTTCCTTAAGTTTCCAGCTCTTTCTGGATATGTTGTACTTTATCCTGACTTCTGTGGTTTCTTCTAATTATAAAAGGCTTTACATTATGACAATAAGACATTGAGACAAGCAATGGCACCATCATTCAACACAGCTACTTCAATAAGGTTTTTAAATGAGATCTGTCACTTCTCCCTCACCCTTCCACAATTTATAGAAGGAAAATCTCAATCTTTGCTCACACTTTTTCCCTTCTAAACCATATAGTGACAGTTCAAAATATAAATCAGCCTTGAATTGTTGTAGAGTAGAAGTTGGAGTTGGCCTGCCTGCCTTACGCCTTATCTCAGTCTAATGTCTAGTGAGCAGTTTAGTCACACTCCTAGAAAAAAGGAACAAGGAACACCTTTACAATACAGCATATTACGAGCTGCAAATAGGGACAGAGGAGATGAAAAACAATTATAAAAAGGAAAGGAAGATTTGTCACTGTTGGAAGCACATGTGCAAGGCCAGGGTTGAGGAAGGATTGCAACCAGAGGGAACAGATTTCTTTAAACTTTCCACCCTTTTTAGTTTTGTCTTCCTTCACATCTAGCTTTGTCATGCTTCTAAAACTTGCTGAAAAGATAATAAGATTAGCTAAGAATCTTTATTTTTAGAAGGCAATTGCCTTTTTCTGGTCTGAGAGATGGGCAAGTTTGAGCAGAATAAGTTTCCCTGAGAAGTTGTGCATATGTATTTTCATTTGAATTTTTAAACCAGAGAAAAATCTCTTGGGCTTTAGCTTAGTACTCCATGGTACCACGGTCTTACTATTTATATAGAAAGATATAATTTCATTATAATTTATATTTGTCCTACATACCAGCTTTGAATTGAAGATACCTCCCATGTGCTTCATAGTTAGTTACACCAATGACAAGAAGGTAAGAGAGAGAGAATTCACACATCTTCATCTGCTGTCAGGCGTGCAGATAGAAACGAGAGGATTCTCTTCTGTGTGCCCAGTGGGACGGGCTGGGATCCCTGTCGGGGTTTCTGGCGTGCTCTGCGGCCCATGTGCTGCGCCGTCAGTTCGCACCCGCGCCGTGGGCCGGAGGCAGCGAGGGGACGCTGGGTTTGCCGAGCGTGCGCTCCCATCTGAGCGGCAGATGTGCACCGTGGGTACAGCTGGGTCAGCTGGACACACAGCACCATGGCTCTGCTCCAGCTGCCTGTCACCACCGGGGCCTGGCTGGGAACAGGGACCTTGCCTTTGCAAACATCATCTGCTGACTTCACCTGGTAATTTACCTTCTCCTGAGTGAACAAAAAACCTACCGCCAAAACAAAACAAAAACCCCAATCCAAACGAAAAAAAAAACCCAAAATAAACCCAAAACAAAACAGAACCCTAGAAAGGAGAATTAGAACTTCACTCTGGGGGCTGATGTTTCTTTTCCACTGTAGATGTAAATCTGCAGGTTTTAATTCCAATAGGTTTCCTAATGGAGAACAACCAAGTGAAAAAAACTCAGATCTTATTCACTCTAAATAACTTAAGCCTGTCTTAGAAACCACTTCATTAGTTACTGAAATACAACAGCTAATTTTTGCAGAATGTCCAAAATTTTTTCTGAGTTGTCCTGGTTACCTGGATGGTTGCAGTGCACTAACCAAAGGGAAGAGCTGCATCATTTAAATCTTAAGGGAGTGAAAATTTAATGTGTATTCATATTTAGCCAAAACAATGAAGCTATCACTGGTTCATATTTTTAATAACCATCAGATTTTTTTTTTCTTTAATCAGCTGAGACTGAAACCAGAAATTCCCAGTAATTCACAAGTATCACAAAGAATCCCAGTGCAGATTTTTGATGCTACCTTGTAATGCATCTACATAAAAACCATCTGAAGCCTATCTGCACTGTCTTCCTGGGAATGTAGCTGATGACTTTAAGGTGCCCTTTCTCAATGTGTGGCCTCTGGCTTGCTGAATTCTTCCTCTAGCTTTCATGGGTTGAGTGTAGGAAATTTTAACTGTCACTTGCTTCCTTTCCTATTATTTTCTAAAAGTTTTGCAAATAAAATTCAGAATCCACTTTTTTTTTTTTTTTTTAATAATCAAGGAGCAAGATATGATAAAATCTATACTGACTAAAAACAAAAACAAAAAAAAAAAAAAGAAAAAGAGATTATTTGGGATTCATTAAAACCTCCCAAACTTCTAGGCTGTGATAAACAATAACTCTTCTGTTGTACAGATGCAGATCATATACATTGGGAATGGGAAAATTACACTGACTCACAATAAAAGCCTTGCAAACAAAATTTGAACTTGTTACTTTTGCATTTCCTTTTTAAAGAATGCCTTGTGTAAAAAAGAGTGATATTCCAGTTCATATTACAAGAGCAAAAAAGAACAAACATTAAAAAAACCTCTCTCTCTCCCCAGAATATTAGAGAGCTATGTCTCGCCTTTCTGCCTAGTACTATTAATGAGGTTTCTGGAAATAAAGCAATTGGAAAGAATTAATGTGCAATTTACATCTCATATGGGATAGAATACTCAAATTTATTGATCATAATTTTATCATATGGCATCACTACTGAGCACTGTTGAGATTTATGATTCATATCATGGTGAATTTGCAGACAATACTGTTTTTCTTTTAATTCAACTTTTGTAATTCAGCTTTTGAGGTGTAAGGACACATTACATTCTGTACTTAAGAGACAGCTTTGTTTTAGTGCATTGTTCTATATAGAGAATTTAAAAAATCATGCTATATAGCTGCAACATAAATGTATTTATCACTCTAAACAAAGGTGTAAAAGCCAAGGTATGCATTAGATATATTTAGAAGTCTGAAAAATCTATATTGGATAAGATTATACATAAAACTATTGGCCACTGTTCCAAGCTTCTTAATAACACACTTTTGGAGTGATTAGTATGGAGTAAAGTCAGGATTGATGCTAGTTACAGGAGTAGTCACGAAGAATTTATTTTGTAAGGGTGGGGATAGGGTTTTGTGTATTCAGTTAAGTTTATTTCTAGACAATTACACTTAATGGATGAAGTCTTGCTGAACTTCTCTCTTTAGGATCTGAAGGACCTTGAATGTTCCTTCGAAAACAGATGTTCATGAAGAACGTGATTTCCATTTTTGTTGCTAATTTGTTTCAACTTCAAATGAATGAATATGCTAGAATTTGGGTGTTAAGTTAGATTTAGCAAATAAAAATGAGAAAGAAAACTATGTGTACAATGGTAAGAACTTATTGAATGGATCTAAATGCTATGGTAGGTAATTTGATCTAATTTTTGCAGAAAGGCAAATGCCAGATGTTTGCTCCACTTTGATCTTAATAACACTTTAGGCTGCAGACAATAAGATTGGTTTAAAATTTATTGTCTCTTTGATTTCTCCATTCTAATGCTTTTTAAATTCTTTACACAAGACAGATCTATATATAGGCAACTGGGGTGGCATCAGAAGCATTGTGTACTTAAGACATTCTTGAAAACCTCAGTATGGAACACTGTTTGCTTTTTTATGCATCAAAACAAAGCCAGATTTTATACAAGCAACATTCAATTTTCATTTTATTATAATGTCTCTTTTTATTTTGCGTATGAAGTTCTGACTGTTGCATCTGTGGCACAGCTCCTTATATGCTTTTATCTTTCAATAACCTTATTAAAAGTCAAGACAATATATTAAATCAACATTAAGCAGCAGGAGTTGAAAGTTAAGCTAATCCATTCCTTTGCACTGGGAGTGTAATCTATGTAGATCTCTAATTTCACCATTGAGTTGCTTTTTTGTACAGAATATGCTTTCTAAAAGGAGAGCTGCTGCTGAATGAACACCAGTGAAAGCTTCTGAGGAACCATAACATCCAAGAGGCGTCCAACTTGCCTTTGGTATGGATCTTCAAGTTCAAGGAGAAAATTGCTCTGTGAATGTGAGTTGAACTCGTCTTCGAGCTGCTTTTTGAGTGGTCTCAGGTTTCTCAAAGGATATCTTGTATATTCACTACTACTGAGAAATGGTGAAAAGCAAGTAAGACTCATAACAAAACAGTAGAGCAAGAACAGTGGTTAAAAGGAAATAGAAAAAAAAAGCAGGCTGAATGTCTTATCATGATTCTCTGGCATAGTTTGTACCCATCTGTCCCTTAGATCCATGCATGATGTCTCAACAATTGGTTTCACTCTGCTCAGCTCAGTAGTCTGAAAGTTCAAAAAGTCAGAGTCAGTTTTGCTCTGAAAGAAATTCTGAACTTTTTCTGGTGATGAAAATGCTATCGCTCAGCCAACTGAGAGAACAGCTACCCTGGCAGGTTTTCTTAAGCTGTCAGCCTTGATGGACTATCAGAAATCAGCAGGCTCCCTACTCCTGTACAACTAAGTTTAGTTCTTGCAACAAACTCCTTTGTAAGACAAAATAAAAATTCCTTCCTTCAGAACCAAGTATTTTAGTTCATTACCAGGGACAAAACATTATACACATAAGCACAAAAAAAGTTTTACTCTTTTTATCACATAAGCATAAGTGAGAAGACTTGCAATTAACTCACCTCAAGAGAGAAGCTGGATAAAACAAAAGTCTCATCCAGTGAGAATTGTTCAAATGCATCTTCACATCTTTTCTTCCTTACCATTGCTGTAACCACAGAAAAAAAAAATCCTTATTTATCACTATGACATTGAAATACAGTTTGCATAATTCCAAGGCACATTTTGCCAGTCCTCTCCTTGACATGATATACAACCTGTGCCATTTGAGAAGGGGCCATTTGAAATGACTGGACAAGTAAGTCACAAAACACAGGGAGGTTTTAATGGTATTTGATTTCAATGCAGAAGCACTGATTTCCTAAAAGGACACTGCTTTTCTATGAAGGCATGATGTCATGAGACTGAAAATCTTTTGCAATACTGGCTTTTGTGCAGCATTGCTAGTACACATAAAAAGTATACAAATGCTACACAGTGAAATTTAATGGAAGACACACAAGGAAAGATTTTAGCCTCGACATTTATCTTTACCAACACATCAAACCACCTTGATCTGTTTTACTGTTGATGAAAAACGAAGGTAGTGTCTATTTCACAGGAGAGGATAGGAAGTAAGAGTCAGTGTGATGGATGGTAAAAAGAAACAGAGGGCAAGAGCGAAGAAATATGAACATCAGGTACTGATCTCAAAGATGAGGTCTAGTCTGCTGTCAGAATGTGTCTAAATAGCTTATTAATAACAGGACAGATGTATTGGCATTAGTGTGAAAGGAGGAGTGCACTCAGTTTGTACTGCGTTGTCAGAAGTGAGCCATCTACATAGAGTACAAGTTCATATTTGTTAGCTATAAATAGACTACCTAAGTACAAATCAAGCACAGATCAATTCAAGTGAAAATATTCACTTACTTCAAGGCATTTATCCAGCAGATAACACAGCAACAATCTTCACCATCTCTATTGAATCTGTCAAGCTCACTCACAGAAGGCATAGCTGTACTTCAGTGTGGCTTAAAAATCCTAGAGAAGTTTTAACCTCACAAACTTGTTACAAGTAATGATTTCATTGCAAAAGCTTGAAATTTATTCTTTGATTAATATTAGTCAATGGGTGAAACAAACCCAACTTTCTCCCACAGGGAAAAAATAAGGGTTATCAGGGAAATGTTTTAATTTTCTGTAATGATTGTAAGAGCACCAATTTAGGATGATGTCATTTTGTCTCCCCAGTTCTCTTGCCATTTAACCTGTCAACCCAACAGCAGTTGGATTTCCATTTGAGAAATCTGACATGCTGGGAAAAGGAAGACCAAAATCACTTGCTGAGGAGACACTGAAGAGTTTATGCTAAGGGAAACCCCTGGAAAGAGGGTTATATAATGCATATATAATACATTTTATTCTTGCTGGCAAGAGATTGAATTAAGGGAGGCCTGCAATACCAGAAATACATCTGCAGGGCACCCTTGACAAGTGCAACAGCTTGCTGCTGAAATCTCTCACTATCAATGTCAGTACAACCAGCATTTCCTGGGAAGTAATCTGATTTATCATTACATGCCAGATATCTTAATGATATTTAGGGAATGCTTCATTCAATGTTGCAGGTCTTGATTTAGGCACCTATGTTTCATCTCCAGTGAGTTGCAATAAATAAGGTTTTTTTTTTTACTTATTATGTATTTTCCACATAAAAATCAATATTTGGCAATATAATTAGTTTTTATTCTGGAGTTTTCAGATTTCAGAGTCTTCAATAATTCAATTTTCTGATGAACAGCACACTGCCTGATAGCTACAGAAATAAGTTCTCCAATAACCTATGGATTGTGCCTTTAGGAATACACCAATCATAGGGTCTATTCAAGTGAAATGCTACAAAGGAGCTACAGACCGTAACCTTCTCCCAGCTCTCGTTGCTGGTGCAATGATGTGAGGTGTATACCTACAGTATTCATCCAGGCCGAAGCAGCCTCGAAGTTGGAGTGGCAGCTTTACATTTTCCAGCTTCAGCCTTAAGTCTGTCTTTGCAAAAGACCCTAACCTTACAGCGCAACCTCAGACAGGAGTGGTTTCATGCAGAGGACACGAGTGCCAAGGCCTGTAAGTAGGGCAGTGTGATGTCCATACGGGAAGGCCTGGAGTGCACAGTGCCCTGCGAGCCGGGATCGGATGCTGCACCCCGAGGCACAGGTCAGCACGTCCATCATGCACGGATGAGATCGCCTGCACCTCTCGGTTGGAGTGGGATGTTATTTTCTTAAGGAGCAGGATGTTATTCCTAGAGGTCTGACCCTTGGTAGGGTCAAGAGTAATATTTTATGGTTAATGTTTATGATTAATTTTGGCTGTGGCCTTTCCTTTCAGAATTTGTATGGTGTCAGTTCAAGTTGGTAAGGGGAAAGCTTGACAAGGTTAAGGCGTGAACCGTACACTCACTTTTCCTTCCAAAGAAAATACTACAACAACAATCCACATGGGAACCAAGCACCACATTTCTAAATCAAACCAGAAGATTCACATAGGGAACTAAAACAGCAGGGTCCAAGAGAGTGGGTTTTACCTTTTTGGGGTTTTTTTAGTCCAAAGGATACATTTTCAGAAAGATACCTTGGGAATTAGCTCAAAACAATCCCAGGAGCAAAAAGGGCAGCTTGGCATCAGATTTCTTGCGCTCACATTACTTAAAAATTAATATTTTTTTCACCCCCATTCTTTTAAAAACTCTGCTGAAGTAAGGTGACTGATTCGCAGCTGTTTAATGCTGTTTCAAGGAAAGCACATGCATCTCAATGTGATCCAAGTTTAAACTGATTCTTACTTTTGGAAAATATCCCAATCAACTTCGCGAAATAGAATAGGATCTTTAGATCATATTTAGATTCATATTCAACTTGTTCTCTTTTTAAGTATGTGAACTTGGAAACTGTTTTCCCTTCATGTTTTTTATTAATGTAATAGTTTCTCAACAGGCTTGCAAGTCGACTTGGTTTGATATTTTAGAAGACCCTTAAGACCAGAAGAGATGGGAAACTTCTTTTAAAATATCAAGGTCTTTTGTTGCAGGGACAGAGCATATGGTCCCATAGCTTGCTTTCTGCAGCAGTATCAGCAAACGGGGAGTACTGAGGAGAAAGGAGTACTCTTGTGATATTGTGAAAACCTCCAAAAAGATACTACTGTATGTGAGCAATAAAGACAACTTCAGAAGTGTCTGCATGAAGTAGTCTCAGAAACCCTCCTGGATCCGCATCACCATTTCAGAGTGTTGGAATGTACCATCCAAGGGCTGTGGTGGGGAAGATCATTATATGAGAGTTTCTGATGATGAATTTAAATATGGAAGAGAGGACAAAATCCTGCCCTTGGCCTTGTCTCTTACTCATTCTCAGGAAATAATTTTTGTAATCAGAGAATACATCTCACATTGTGCTTTCCTTTAAAATTTGTAGCAATTTATAAATCTTTCAAATCTTTAATATCACTGAACTTCAGACCCTAAGGGTAGCAATGTGATGCATAATTAAAACCCTATCATGAATGCATAGTCTTTTCAGAACATTTCAGAACATTGTACTACTGCACTTTTCAAAGACAGGATTGCTATGGCTGCTATGAATCATGTATAAAATGAGCACTGTCAGCCTTCATAAACACTTCAATGGAAATCAAAGATTCTCAAAGTAAAAACAAAGGGGCATAACACACTTGTCTGATTCACAGTCAATCAACAGCCAAAAATACTGCTACAAAAATACTGCAAGGGAGACTGGCATAGAAAACTTAAAAATACCACAAGGTTTTTGAGGTTGATAAGAGAAGCAAAAGATAAAAAATATCGATCTCAGAATTTAAAAAAGTTTCTCTTGACTTACACACATGGTCCTTTGGAGCTCAACTGTATATGGCCATTTGTGGGTTAAGCTTTTTGTAGCAAGTTGATTTCAAGTCAAACTTTACTGCTGAGCTACTTACATATTTGTAGAATTCTCAGTGGTTGATTTACACTATCTTGATTAGTTATGAATCATATGGTGCAGTTTTGTGCCCGAGTCTGTGACTAATTGAATCTGAAATGAAAACTTGTAAGTACTAACATAAATACTTCCAAGTATGACCAAAATTATGGCTGAGAAATTTAGAGATCAATTATTGGAGCAATTTCAAATGGCCTAATCATTTCAGTCTTGGAATTTGCAGTTTGAATAAATCTTACTATTAGTACTGAACAAATATTGGAGCTGGATAAATGCACATGAATCTAGCAATGGTTTCTTATGCAGGGAGGGAGAAAGAGGAAGAAAATTTACAAAGAGGAAACAATGCAAAAGGGAAAAAAAAGAAAGGAGTCTTAGAAGTCTTATAACACACTGTGACTGAAAATATTATTCCTCACTCACCCCTCACATTCTTTTTAAGAAGCTGCAGAGGGTTTTCATGAAGGCCCAGCATGCCTAAACAAGTTTCACTCAGAAAGAATAAGTTGTAAAAGTTAAATCACCACTCTTTTTTTTTTTGAGCTTGTCTTCAGCTGTGATCTGTGGAGCTTTAGTTTCTCTTCGCAGGGGTAGATAAAACAGTACTGTAAGATCAGACTTGAAAACCCCGAACTTGTCCCAAGTGTCTGAGAATTTCCTATAAAAGAACAGCATTTCTTCAAGCACCAGTCCTTACAGTGAAGGACCTATATGCAACCTAGGAACTTCTGAAGCCCATCCACCTGTTCATCCACTGTCTTACAGGAAAGATTTAGCACGTCAAAGATTGTCTGTAAGAGGCAAAAAGCCCTAGAGCAAATAGACACAATGAAATGTAACAATTACATAGAAAGCAAAACCAAGACTTGCAAACAGTTTTCAACACTATTTTGATCCTTACCAGAAACCTAGTATGGCTTTAAAGCCAGGTCTCCCATTTGGCTGGCTTTGAGGCTTGCACTTTTTTTTTTTTTTTTTTTTTTTTTTTTTTTGGTATCCCTTTTTTTNTTTTTTTATTTTTTTTTTGCATCTGGAATCCCTTGGTTTGTTGACTTACAGTATGGCACTCTTAAGAGCAAGGTCTGCTTTGTTTGACCTACTGTATTCATCAATATTTGCATTGCTAATTTCATTATTTTGTAAAGGACCTTGGGATTTGTCTCACGAAAGAGGTTACACACAGAAATCCCCAGACTGTTTTGATTAAAGTTTTCTGACCAACACATCTCAAATGCTCATTTGCTTTTAAATTATTTCACTAACTATAGGTATCTGGCTTTTATGGTTGATTTTGCACTAGCTGTCCTCTCCTGAAAAATGCATGTATGAAAATTTCATTATAGATTGCTGAAATACAAATATTAGATCTACGACTGGATCAATTTCTTTTGCCATATCAATAGCACAACTTTGATTAAAAATATATATACATATTTTTAAAAAATTATACATATGCATAGATATTTATCTTCATATAAATACATATATTTTTATAAAGTAAAATTTAAAATTTAAAAATTGCCTGCTTTCATTTCCATATTTAACCCCTGGATAAATGGCTGTGATACTTAAAGATAGGAAACAATGCATGTCTGAAATTATTTAATTGTATAGATCTGTCTTTTAATTAAAGGCCGAATTTGGTTTATAGAATTTTGAATCAGTGTATCACAGATTAATTCTGTATTTATGAAGTAATATTTTCAATAGCCCCAGAGCTGAAATGCATTAACAAATAAGAAAAAAATCTGCATCAAAGAAAATAAGATTTATGTCTGATGAGAGCTTTTTGTGTTCAGAACAGTAGCATTTATTTTCAGGATTGGTCTTACAAATTTGGACTTCTGTTCAACATGTATGTTATTATTCTTGGAAATAAATTCACTTTATCTGATGTATTTTCTTCCCTGCCTGTGGTATTTTTCTCTCAGAATAACATTCGCACAACTCTATGGCAAATACTGCTCTTTGGCTAGATGTTCTGTGCTGCTAAAAACATCCCACAATCGAAGAAGCATAAAGAAAGTTCAAGAACTTCAGGCTCCAGTACTTCTTTTGGACCCAAGGACCAAATTCAGGTTCTTAATAAATTAAATTAGTTGTTAATGTGAAGAAACAATCTGTTATCTGACATCCTGGCACATCAGGATTCCAAGCAAAAATGCTTATGAAGTCCATCTTTTCA
Organism: Regulus satrapa; assembly: GCA_013396955.1. Lineage (NCBI taxonomy): Eukaryota > Metazoa > Chordata > Aves > Passeriformes > Regulidae > Regulus > Regulus satrapa. The sequence continues at coordinate 1,444 of VWZN01007082.1, read as the reverse complement.
GCAGCACGCTGGTTTTTTGTCTTAGAGTACCATGAAACTAGACAATAAATAATATGAGAAAGAACACAGAGCAACTTTCTTTAAGCTGGATTGCTTTGCTCACCACTTTTAATTAAGATGATGTAACTAATTACATATTTGATTAACTGTTCAGTGCTTATCTCGAGATTTCTAATGGGCTCCTCATAGTGGCATCTTGTATGCCTTTATGGACTCACAGAATGGCTTGGGTTGGAAGGGACCTTAAAGATGATCTCATTCCAGCCCCCCTGCCATGGCAGGGACACCTTGCACTACACCAGGTTGGTCACAATTCTTTTGTGTCCCTTTCTACAGAAAATGGATTGAAAACAGTTCTTCATACTTGGTTAATGTCTGCGCCTTGGTGATTGGATTTTTTGGGCAACATACCTTCAATTCATCTATGTAGCTGAGATCCTTGCTTAGATTCTTGTCTTCAGTCTTTTCTGTGATAAGAAATGCAGCTTTTCAACCCAAAATCCATTGATCATGTCCCTGTAGATTTGCTGAGTTTCTCCACTCCATCTTTTAACCTGCTGTGATTTTCAAGGACCTTCATAGAATATATCTGCCCTTAATCTCTCTTGACATGATCACTCCAACCTCTGCTTGGCTAAGGATAAAGATTTTCAAACAAATACATTAATGATGCTTCCAGAAACATCTAAAACCAAATCACAGTCTTCTGGTTTGACATTTATGTGATGTGTGATGCTAAAATCCTGCTCAGAACTGCCTAAAATTTATCTGCCTTTGGACAGTTACTGAGCATCCTGCTGAAGATGCTTCCAGTTTCTGTACTCCCCAAAATGATCAGCTGTTGAATGAAATCACAGTATAATTTTCTGTTGAAACTGTAATTGTTTTCTGTTCTGGCTATAGGAAAACTGGAAAAAAACTATACTAATGATAGTAAAGTTTCCTATACTGCCAATATAGTTATACAAGTAACAGTAAAGTCTAGACAAAATTATAATTCAATTAATAGGTTTTTTTTCTACCCTTAGGAAACAAAATACAAATATTAATGTCGGGAGACATGAATGATAGAAATTGTTGAGATACTATTTTAGTAAGATTTTGTGGGTAGTATGGTCTGAGTTACTGAAGATCTCTTCAATATTATGCATCTGGAAATGGAACGAGTTGCCAAAAGTGGGATGAGAATTAAAGGAAATCTACATCTTCAGACAGGTGTAAATTGTTTCAGATGCAACCTCACAAAAATACCTTCAAGAAATTGACATCAGTAAAGTAGATATTCAAATTCCTTGCAGATCTGAGAAATACTATTCTTTTTAAACAAGCACACTGAACCTGGGATATTAACTATGTCAGTAAAGCAGTATAAATAAAATAGGTTATTTAGACAGAATTTTTTCAAAAGAGAAACCTACAGTATCCCAATAATATATTTTGTATA
>VWZN01007080.1:279-16388 GCA_013396955.1 Regulus satrapa | reverse complement strand
AAGCCATATTAAATAGGCTTAACAAAGGAATAAATCACTGACATATGACCACAAAAGTAGAGGTACACATGAGTGAGTTTAAAAGTCTAAACTACCCACATTTCTAAGATTAAATTTCCTCAAATATTTCATAAATGCCTCTGAATAAAATATCTATAGCACAGGAGGTAAATATATAGGTTTCTTGGTTTTATTTTGATCAGGACTCAGGAATAAGAAATAAGTAACTCTACATTTCATGAAATGTCTTTTTAAAAATTGCTAATACAAAACCTTTCTCTTTTTTACTGAGCCATGTTTTGAGAAATCAATTATTTTTAGGAAGGTAGAAAAAAAATCTTTTCAACTGGAATTATTTTTTTACCAAACTATCTCAGTTTGCAGAGACCTTATTTCAGCAGAAAAGAAAGATAATGCATGTATATATATTTTTTTTTTTCCTGAACCACTTGATCTAATATAGTAATCGAATTATCCTCTATCAGACACAAAAGAAAAGATTTATCTGTTTAAAACTAATGTGATTGGAGACACCTGAGGCTATTCAAGACATTTCCCAGCTGTTGGTAGATATGACATCTGGACTAACAAAGATTCACTCTGTCACTCTAGCAGCAATAAGAGGCAAAACTGGATACTTAAGAGTGTCTAAAGTATTGCAATGATCACTTTTTAAAATTTTAAATTAGGATATCTTTCCAATCACTTAATAAGTTTCATTACCAAGGTGTACATAGTGAGTTTCTGAATGAGCAGCCGCTGACTCCAAGCAAAATGATTTCTGATAGAAAAGGGAAAGAAAGAAAGAAAGAAAAAAAAAATTTAAAAAAACTATACAGGGTACTGAGTCAGTACCTTCTATTTACAGCATATGATTAATATTTTATAGATTTAGATTTATATTTTATAATGTGACAAACTAGTAGCAAAGAATCATCCTCTATTATAGAAATGCTAAATATTGACCTTGAGATAAGGCATCTGTAACCTTTAGAGTAAGATTAATATGGTTATCTGACTGGAAACCAAATGGTTTTATTTATTTTCAAATCAAAATGTGTTCAGTGGAGCCTTTCATCTATTCTTCTTTAGGACAATACAAACTACAGAAAGATCAACTGAGGTTTTGAGATAAAAAACATAATCTTGGTCTGTAGGGAAGGAGATGCCAGCAGAATTTTCCTGAAACAGTTTTTAATTACGTTCTATTTGTATGGTTTTCATATTCTGATCTCTTTAGCAAATGTTAGGAATATGATTGCTTTGCAAATTTCTGGGAAATTAATTTTAGTCAGTATGACAGTAAATATCTGATATGCACAAATCCTTTGAGGAAAACCAATCACTAAAGAGAGAGAATGATGTTGTAGGACAGGTAGTTAGGTAAGCCAAGAAGGGGTAAGAGGAGTAGTAGTCTGTTTAATGGTGTTTCATTTCCACAAAAACTGTTTTTATTTCTAGCATGATAAACACTAGGGCACAAACATTTCCTCCATAACAGTGAGAAATCCATTTGGCAAGTAAGAAAAAATTTTCCATGCATTAAAAATGTATGTGTTTTTATCTACAGGACTCCACTTTATTTTCAAATAAAGAGGGCCAGAGACTGTTATATGTGCAAGAGATTCTCTTTCACTAGTAATTTATTTGTAGTCATTATGTTCAATTATGGTCACAGAGAGTAAAGAAAACTCGACAGTTGAAATCCGACTATAGAGCCTGGTTATAACCCCTTTCCTCTCTATCTTTTCAATGGTTTCCCAGGCAAGGTCCTGGCTCTGTTCAGTGAGTATTTCTGCCAGTTTTTGAATCACACACAGCCTGCCAGGTCTCTGCTAACACACATCTGCTGCTGTACCAATTCCCCTCAGTAACCTGCTGCTCTATCAGATGTTGGCTCAAGTTACTGTTCCTGACAATTCCAGGACATGCTGAGACCCTGCCCAGAGGCTGGGCTGGCCCCAGCTGTGGGACTTTGCCATTGCTGCTTCTGCCTGGTTTCCATTCAGTGTTCTGAATTCCCTGCTGCAATACTTCTTTTGTCTAAAAAGACCCAAACCCACTTCTGAACACACCTGTGCAAGAAGTCTAAAGAGTGAGGAACCTTTGTTAATTGTGTTAGATTAATTACTACCTTCCTATATGTCTCCCCTGCCTTTGGCTCTTGTTTTGACACTATTTCCTGATCCAAATGTAAATAAAATTATGCTTGGATTTTCATTAAAATTTAGCACTGCTAGGATAATGTTGATGAAAAATAATAGATTGAGCACTGCTCTGCCATATGTATAAACCCCAAAACTTTTATTTGCAATGAGCTCCCTGTGTTACAACTTTGCTTTGAAGAATCACAAAACTACTTTTTTGTTTTCCAGTTATTAAAACTGGAAAAGTTTCCAGAAGCTGAGAGATCAAGCAGCTATCTATCTTCAAAGAAACTCCACTGTGTGCCAACAGTCGCCTCACTCTGTTGAAGAGCTAAAATGGTGTGCTGACAAAGCTACACCTGGGCACACATTACAGCAATGTTATCTCCCAACAATTTCTATATTTAGCTGGAAAAAGTATGTTTTCCTGGACCTTATGCAACACCAAATCCTTTTTTTAGCCTTCCAATGAGTTAGCTGCTCAGTTAGTGGTTGTTCAAGTTATATTTGACAGCATGAAAGAATGGAAGACAGAATTAGCTGAAAAATAATCTGTAGAGTAAGCATTTTTGTAACAGCATTTGATGAGATAAATCTTCTTTGGAAATCAGTGTTAAATAAAAAAAATGTGATTGCATACATATATACACACACTCTAATTCTGTGTACACATGTATACATTTATTTATGTCTTTATTTGTTAACATAAAGGGTAATTTCCTCAGAGGTTAAGCATGTTTCTATACTGCAGTGGTTCCTAGAGTTGAAATAGAATATAACCCCGTGACAGATCACAGCATACATTACCATAACTGTTGTTACTCAAGAAGTTAAAAAATTTAACTTTTCATTATAAAAATTTACATGGCCACTCTTTTCAGCATAAATTCTATTCAGTCTAAATAACACATCTGTTGTTCTTACTGTCTGGTTTAGGTAGGTTTATTATTTCTGGAGTGCTAGCAATATATTTTATAAGGAAAGATAGAAGAATAATATGCCCTAGGATTCTATAGCAAATTAGAGTTACTGCTGTCCTAAGGCCTTAGATGTTCTTCTTGTTCCCAAGAGGGAAATCTTTTTAATAGGATTCTGTGAAAAATCCCTGCTGGACATGTGGGTCATATGACTACAGGAATTGGAATTGTCAACAGTATGCATTTTAAAAATACATTTTCAATTCCCTCTGTTTGTGTAATGGTTTTGAGCCTTCAGGGTTTCCATTTCAAATGTTTACTTCTTCTAGCCTGAGTACTAGAAACTATACTCTCTTATTTGCGATAGCAGAAATGCTTCTGTCACTAAATCATTCTAGAATCAGGGAATCAAGGAAAACATGCCTGAGTTTATGTGCATGTATTTTATAAGTACTTATATAAATAATATACATATCTGTGTGTATATATTTATTCTAAACATTATACAAATATATACCTACAGGCCATGTCTATTAATACTACTACCTCTCTTCCTCAGTGATAAGTTCCTCACCATCACCACTATCACTATCACCACTATCACTATCACCTTGGAAACAACTTTGGTTCATAAAGAAATCTGTTTTATGCAGTAAATCAATATAAGTAATTGCAATGACAAACAGAGAAGGATATTGATTTGGGTTTGAAATTTTCCCTTGGTTTTCAGACAGTTTTTGTAGTTATCTAGGTTCACATTATTCTCAAATCATAAAATATCCATGAAAGAACAAACCTACAAAAAAAGATTATCATTTTTGCAAATTATCACGATCATAATACCGATTATGACCGCTATTTGATTGTGCCCTCTGTATGCTTGCTACACTCAGCCAGAAAACTCTTGTTCTCAGAGTGAATCTATCAGCTTGTTCTCTGTTATGGCAGAAAATACTGTTTTCAGAAATGCATCCATTATTATTTAGCAAAGAAAGCTAGAGGCTGGAGTTTCATTACCTCCTGAGCACACAACAAGTAAAAATTTTTCAAGTTCTCTTCTGAGAAAGAAAGAATTCAGTATTGGCCTTAACAGTTTGGAAGAGTAGACAAGATTCCAGGAGTGCAAGTTTTTTGCTCTACCTATAGCATATGAAAAAATTCCAGCTATTTTTCATAATTTTTTTTTCCCCTATATCCACTTGCCATCACAAATTCATCCTGACATTGTTAGATCATGGAGACTACAATAGTTCAAACTTCCTGTATCTAAATATTCCCCTCTTTTACACCTGATTGCTATATTATATAGTTTTCCTACTATGTAAATAAGAGGGTGGTGGGTTGTTTGTTTATTTGTTTGTTTTTCTGTGACATATATACACACACATTTTGGCATATCACAGTTTCCTACAGAAGTTTGAAATCTTTTGATCTAAACTTGTGGTTTCTGAAAAAAAAAAAAAAAAAATTGAGTTCATGTCCTGAAATTATAATATTTTGACTAATGTTTTATATAGTATTCAGACTGTCAGATGGTGTCTTCCATAATTGATTGCCCTTCCCAAATTTCTTCCAAAGTAGGTTATAGTATCTGATAGGCAATAAATTATAATGAAGTGAGTTTTATCACTGAATTCATAATGTGCCTGGTCTTTTGGTGTGTAATTTTACACAGGATGCCAAAGATTCATTTACTTGAGAGTGAATATGCTTGATAAAAAACTCTTTATGAAAATGTATTGTTTTGACTGTCAGTTTAAAATTGCACATTATGTAGTCATTAAATAAAACTGAACAAGGTAATTCTTGATTTTTAATTTATTTTAATGTAATTATAGGGGTTTTTTTCCCATGGATTGACTAAAATAATTTGTGATTTAAATGTAAATTCATTTTGATGGAGAAAAAAGCATTCCAAACTGAAGCTCTGACAAGGTATTTATTCACTATATTTAGTTAGGATGGACTTACAAAATACTTTGTAGGGAGTAGTAACATCCAGAACATGAAAATCATATGCCAGTTACTTTTCTGTCAGTAAGGTCTATTCTGAAGATGTGTTTGTACACACAGCCTCTGGTCTTACCTGGAACATTCTTTATTTCATGAACCTCATAAAATAACACTAAATATTTCAGATTTGGTATTGCTTCTGGTAATACTTTGGTATTACACTCTACACTTAGTCATTTATGGCCAAAACATCTTATTGGCTCCAATCTGCGTATTTCTTTCTTATTCTGCATTATAAAAATAATAAATTCATAAAAGCTGAGATGTAAAATTTTCATCAGGAAATTTCATCATTCTTTATTTCATCATTCTTCAACAACTTTTATAGTTCTAAAATCTAATTTTCTCTATATTTTTGATGTCTAACTTTTTTTTAGCCCAAACTGCAGTATCACTGATAAGGTAAAAAAGCTCAAGACTCACCATCACTTTTTGTGGCCATATGAATTCAGTCTGATGTGCTGCCTATTCTTTCTGAGACAGATCTATAAACAAAAAACATGATGCTGAAATGCTGAAAATCAAGGTGATGAAAGAAAATGAACCAATGTTCACCGTTTTAGGTAAATTATAGGATGCTCTATTGTATGAAACTATGGACGCTTGAGGAACTGCACACTTACACAGCTACCATGTCACAGTGACTCAAGACTGAAGGGCTGCCAGCATTCTGTTGTCTCTCCTCAGCAGGGCCAGAGGTCTGCAGGTGTTTCCCAAGAGCACACAACTCTAGAAGATGCCATAACAGAGGTAGAGGAATGGACACAGAAGAAAACATTTAATGAGGTCAAACGTGTACTAACCACAATAAAGATTGGGACATTTTCTGTGGCATTTTCTGCTAGTTATAAAACGTGTGTTTTGCTATCCAACAGCACTTCAAACAATACACATTTTAGTCTGAACTAATTGAAGCTCCCCCATTTATGATACTTAATGATCCCCTTTGTAAAATACTGTGAAATTTTCTATAATGACGCTTTGCCATTTCCACAGATCCCATTGCATTTTTTGAAGAAGAGATTTCAAATTAAAAGAAATGTAACCAATTGTATCAGAAAAGTTCCCTTCAGTTTCTATGAGATGCAAGCTTTTACACACATATACAGAGCAAAGCATGTGCCTGCACATGCACACACATTTTCACATCATACTTTTCTGAAAGTTGATTTCCTCAGCAATGTGTTGGCAGCTTACCTGAGGAATGGCAGATAAATTATGTGCAGCTAGGCCCAGCTTGATTATCATGGGTATAACCCCTCAATCAGGTCTGGCCTTGGATGCCTGAAGCATTGAGAGGGGCAGGGATGACAATAGTGAGGTGCTTCCACTTCCTGATTTTGGCAGCATGTGAAACCCAAGCATGCTCCATACAGCTCTCCACCAAATTCTCAGCAGTCCTGTTCTGAGAACTCACACATTACTCATCTTGTGATGCAGCCCACATGTAACAGCTTTGCATATATTCAAAGGTTTCTATGGACCATACAGAAGTCTTTACAATAATCCCTAATGTTATATTTCTTTATATATTGTATGATGTGAATGTATTTCAGGCATTGCATGCACATTTCATGCACTAAGTTATTAAGTGTAATCAAGAATCTGAGAGAGTAATGAAACATTTTTCTTTTCATTCATGTTTCTTCTGTTCAGAAAGTAGGTTTACATGACATTGTATACTATGCATAAATAATACCGATCTTGAATAAATTAGAATTTAAAAGGAAATACTGGGGGATTTTAAAAATATTTTTACTACTTAAACCTTGTCACTCTAACAGTAGGAATAAAATTATGGTGATGGAAATTTAATCATTATGACAGAAGCTGAAATGTAATGTTTTGAGGGATCCCAGCCATTTTACTTGAATTATGAATTTTGGATTCTAAAGGAAAATTGTTTCCAAACAAAATATCCTAAATTTTTTAAAAATTTATTTTTAATTCTATTCTATTTGTAAGTGGGAATGATTGTGGTAAGACCAAATTCCAGAGTGCTGGATTCAGCTGTACCCTTGTACAGCCTGCAGAATACAAACGATGTTCTGTTATTTTTCAAGGCTTAAAAAAAAAAATTTAAAAAAAAAAAAAATAAAAAAATCCTCCAGCAATCTCATAAACAGTATCACAGGGGTTTAGGTAGAGAACTTGAAGTCTTTAATTCAGTTCAAGATAAAATATGCCCAGCAGGGGATAGATCAGGAAGCCCCCTCACATAGCTGGTTTGTGACTTGACCATGAAGGACCTTAACTGAACCTCAACAGACCACAGACTTAAGAAAATGAAAATTAAACAGCTAAAACACAGTAAAAAGCAGAATCCACAACTGGCAATATGTGGGGATACATCAAGACCACTTTGACATGGGTACTGTATATGGGCAGACTATAAGATCTCAAGCAACTNATCCACAACTGGCACTAGGCTTTTATTACTCAAGACCACTTTGACATGGGTACTGTATATGGGCAGACTATAAGATCTCAAAGCTGGGCTACAACACCAGAAGAAAAAAAAATTGCAAACTTGCCTTGTAAATTATTATCTCAGTAGATTTCTCAGTTTCAAGACCCCCAGAAAACTGAATCTCAGACCTTGATATTGGCCCAGGAATCTGCTGGCAGCGAGTAAGACTGTTCTTTTCTTTGACTATCTACTTAGAAGCACTGAGCATGATGCTGAAATTTTGTAAGCCTCCCACTATACCCCTCCCAAATGGGAGAATACTATCCTTTTCTAGTTATTCAAAATTTTCAAAGTTAAAGCAAATTAGTACATATTCCTCATACCTGATATTATTTTTATTATTTTTGCATAATCTGGGTTTTTTTCAGTAAGGATTTTGATAATCCTTTTTTACCTCATTCAGTTACTCACCTTCTCTAAATCTCTCCTAATTTTCCATTATAAAACCCACAGAAAACAAAAAAGCACAAAAACAAACAAAACCAAAACGAAATCAAACAAACCAAAACCAAAACAAACCCTCCCCCATCCTTATCTGCTTACACAACCTGTTTACCTATGGACACCTGCTGTTCTAATACCTTTAAATACTAAGAAACATGTACATATAGATTATACTCCAACTCTACAGATTAAGTATTCAGAAATGTAGAGCAAAGACTCTTTCAACCTAGGTTTTGGAGGCAAACTAATAGAAGGCTGTATCACCTAAAAATATTCCAGGAAGATTTAAACTTCTTCAGAAAGATTCGAGTTATAGCTTAATATAATTAACATAATTATTATAATATTATTACAATTATAACTATTATAAATATTATATAATTAATATAGCTTAATACATGTTCATTTGTGGTTATAATTGGCAAAAAACATACTGACTCAGTGCCAAAAATCACATTGATTTTGTGTTGCAGCACAACAGTAAATGTTTGAGACCACTCAGAGAGGTATCTAATATAAATGAGATGACCAAAGTGACCACTTCTTTATCAGTTACAGGAAGATCTGAAGTGTGTACCTTTGATATGCATAGAATTCTCCATGAGCTAGATAGATCAAAAAAAGGAGTAGAAATGGGAAAGGGGAATTGCACAAAAATTATACAGGACATGGTACTGAACACCTAAATAAAACACAAAAGACACATAATCATCAGCTAGATTACTTTTATGTTTAGAAACATGAAATTTATCAAGGTTACAATATATAAAAATAGACGTGGCCAAATTTTCAGAGATGCAACAACAGTCATAAATTTTATAAATATTATGGCAACTTAAAAAATAGGATTTCTTAATTTCACATTATTTTTAATGAATGTAACAAAGACTTCATAAATATTTTCAATATAACTTGTTTACTGTTTTCATCTACAGCAATTAAAGAAAATAAAACACTTTCACTTTCCCAAATAAGCTACCTTTATATATGAAGTTATTTTTGGACCAATAATTGAATTATTTAACTCTTCTTGTTACAAAAATAGATTTCATATATAACTTTGTTAAGCATAAACCATTTAAGATGAAAATTTTCAGTTAACAGGAAAGGCACAAATTAAATTTGTATGGAAGAAATAAAGAGGAATAAATTTAGGTGGGGAATAAATTTTCAAGATTTTTAAGCAGAATTTTAGTGATTTTCACTGAAGGTTTTAAATACTTTATGTTTCAGGGAGGAAGGACCACTGAATTACCCCTGACAATTTCTGTAAACTATTAATTCATGTGGGTTTAGTCACATTAAAAATACTAGGACAAGCTTTTGAGTTTTTAGATAGTATTTACTTCAGGATTTGGAAAGACCTAGATTATGCAGAAATGGGATATCCTGAGACCTCCAATTAATAAAGAGATAACCAGTAAGGACATCAATCACACATTATGCATTGTGAATAGGCTTCTCAGATGGAGAGGGAAAGGCCAAGGAAAAAAGTAACCTGATGTGGTATGGAAGAAAGGATTAAAGGCAGCCTTGCCCTGGTACATCACAGCTGTACTAATTACCAAAGAAGAGGAACAGCCTTGCCCTTAATGGTCACAGCTGTGACTAATAAAGATAAGTGTGGTGAAAGTGGTGGGTTGGCTAGTCAGGGGGGACCTTGAGGAAGAGGACCCAGAGGAGGTAGAAGAGCACTGAGGAAGAAGGAACAACCCTGACCCATGTGAAGAATGAAGGAAGAGAGTTGCTGTTGCAGAAGATCTTCTGTGAGGTCAGTCTGGGTCTGATGGAGTTAGAACTGCTGTTGGAGCCTGCAGTCAGAGTTGAGCCAGGTTGAGGTCAGAGTCTGCAAACTGATACTTGCAGTAATAGCCCAGCAGGAGACAGCCAGCAGTCAGAGTCTGCAGCTGGGCTCTACAGTAGGAGCTTGCTATAGTCAGAGTCAGGGTGGTTAAACTGTAAAGAAGAATAAATTTGGACCCTTTTCATGTTGTTATATGTCTGTGTCTTGGCTCATTTCTATCCCTAATGAGAGGTCTACTGCAACCCCCTACAGCATATCCATGGAGGAGAATTTCATGGAGTATTCAGGGACACTGTGATGCCCGAGACTGGTAACTTCAGTAGCTGAGCAGTACAAACCATGTGACTTTCCATCTGTCTTTTCTGGACTAGCAATGATGTCCCTTGTGGAAGTGTGGAAGACCATTGCCTTTGAAGAGAGAAGGGATTCCATTGGAAGCACCTCCACCAAGCGTATAGAAGGCTGATGTCTCATCTGATTGCAGATCTAGAAAGCTTTCTTGAATTCAGCAAATTTCTGTTCTGGAAAACAAATCTCAAAGCAGCAATTCAATGACTTTCTAGTCAAGGTTCTCCGAGGGGACTGCTACAAATCCCATTATTTTTCATCCAGTATCTATACATTATCTTATTTGAAGCAGTTTGCTCATATCTTGCTCAGAAATATAAAAGGTAGTGTTACTCCTGCTGATAACACACTTGCTTGTCCCACTTTGGCAAGGTAGAGACAGACAAAGTGCATTATCTGGATTGTAGCTATTTTTATTTTACAATTACATGTTTCTGTTTGATATTGTATCATGTCAGGGCCAAATTAGTGCCTTGCCTGTGAAGTTTGTAATATGTCTTTTCTTCTTACAAGAAAGTAAATCTGAAATAAAGCAATTGCCTTCATTGTAGACAACCAGATCAAAAATAGAATTTCAGTGGAAGCTTTGAAGTATTTAGGTTGGAGGGAACATTGAATTGATTACTAACAGCTGAAAGAATTTTTTCCCCTTTCCTGTAAGAGTAAATAATCAATCTATTGTTATTTATGTTACAGCAGGATTTTTCATTTGAAATATGATTTTATTTCCTCCTTTTCACTTGTAATTTCAGAGCTTAAAATTTGACCAAATATCTTATCAGGGTATTAAGAGGTTGGGGTAGGAATTTCTTTTTAATTTTAGGGGGTGGGTGGAAACAACTATTTGCAATAAATATAGTACAAACAACACTTTCCCAATGAGTTTGCTGTTTTTCTATGTTTCCCTATAAATGTTACTGCCTGTATACAATTTAAAACAAGACTTATCTATTAATCAAGCTGAAATGCTGCTATGTAGGCAGATATCTGATTCAAAATGCACAGGATATAACTGTACTGTTACTAGATATTACAACATTTCCACTTACTAAGGAAATATCACAGATGCAATATCCCATACTGAGTAGCCACAAAATTATTTAAATCCCAGATTTTAATTTGTCAGGAATATTCCATGTTGAATTTAGACTAATTTCCAAGTGCACTGTGAACTTAAATTAGATCAAACCAACCTACACTTTTTTTCTTTTTTTTTTTCCCTGTGGGAACCTGTTGGTAGGAAATTATGGTCTTTGTATATGACCCCAACCATGGCATTCTATATATTCCAACATACACCATGAAATTCATTAATACTGAGAGTGTGTTAGGATTAATCTTCTTATATCTTCTACCATTCCCATTGGTATAACGCTATAATTTATATATCTTTGTTCATTCAAGGGAATAAAAATATTGTAAGCATTATGTATATTTTGGAACAGAAAGTTGAACATACAGACAAGTTTCACAGAAAGCTGGAAAAAATGATAATCAGGGAATATCTTATATTTAATTTTTCATTTATCTAATTGAAATGACATCTCAAACTTTTTACATGTAGCTGATATTGTTGTAATAAAAAAGTTTTCTTGAAAATATGATTTTGCAGTCAGGGAAGGCATTTACTTGATTTTAGTCCTGTCACATCATTTAAAAATAAAGATAACCTATTTCCATTTTCCCCTAAGATTGCATGAGGTTTAAATGAAGCTGTCATGACAAAAATGTAAAATGTGAAGAATAGTCTAAAAGATTACACAGAACTTTTACTTATGCTGTGGCTCTGCCATCAACAGTTATTTGTTCCAATTTTCATACTCGCAGATGATGCAGTGTATGTCACCATGAATGAGGGAAAAACAACAAAATAGATATGAGAGTGTATGGGACAGGGAGACGAATAATATAGTAGGACCGCTCTAAAATAAGCCTCAAAACAAGAAACCAACAAACAAGCTATTTAAATACAATAAACTCCTGCAACATTACCCTGCTAGCAGTCACCAGATTTAAACAAGCAAAATCAAAATACTGAGAGGAGTATTTCTGTCATCGCTAGGTAACTGTCATCACTTTAAATATATTTCTCTGAAAAGCACATGATTACCTTTCTGACCGGTCTTTGAATTTGGGGAGTTGTGATGAAGGATGAATAATACAGCTGTGCCCAGCTGGGTAATTAGTGTTCAAGATGGACTGTCTCACCAAGTAGCATCATTCTGGGTTGTGCCAAAATGAAACCACTTTTGTTCTGTGAATCAGGTGCTGCTGCTCCACACATCATGGTGTTGCTCTAAATTTGTGAGATAGCTTCAAGCATCTTATAAGAAATATCCTTCATTGTGTGTCTGTTAAAAGCATATATCAAATTGTTCTCATGCCTAACCTGTCCTCATCCTTCTGGATCCAGCAACAACAGGTGCAGTTTTCCACGACAATATTCAGGATCATGTGGTATCAGAGATTCTAAGAGAGAACGGTTATTTCCTGCAGTCTTAAGGGACATGGTGCCATCTAGGAGCTGCTGAAGCAGCTTCGCTGTTGGCATGAGTGGTAGAGCTGGTACCTCAGCTAAAGGAGATTTTTGCTTTTCTGGAGCAGTAGTTGTCCTGTCAAATGAACCCCATCTTTGGTATCTGAAGGGAGATAAAAAATAGGTACAAATCAATATGAAACCAGATTTTATTTGTTTTTCTAATATACACACATAACTATTATTAGTAGCTGACATCATAACTGTTCCTACTATAAAAGTGAAGTTATGAAGTGTTCCCTTAGGCCAGGTTTAGGAGGTACTGCATGTTAAAACAGTCCTTTAAACTGTGCCTATCTTGTCTGTGAATTGAGCAGTTTTAAGTCGCAGGAATACTTGACCTGAAATGTTACATTATTAATTTCAGGTACTTTATCATAACTGATGTTTCCATGGAGACAGGTTTTGGATATTCATTACAAATTATACTGCTATAATTCTATGGACTCTATGAAAATTATCAGTATTAATTCAATGGATTTTATTTTTCTGTTCCTTGATAAATATGTTATGATGCTGGCATTATTCAATCTGCATGCCAGTATTAGCTCCCTTCTTCCAGAATATGTTGCAATCACTCCTGCCAGGCAAGCAATTGAATTTTTTTTTTCTTTGCTAAAACAGAATAAGCAAAGCTTTTGTAGGAATAAACACTGAGCTTCAAAGAACAAGAATGACTTCTCTACAGGGTGCATGTCTAAACCTACAATGTTAAGTTGGTGCTTTGCTGAGGCCATAAATTCCATGAAGTAGAAGAATGCTAAATTCCTCTCTGCTAAAATGGAATTCAGCCATCGTATTTCAAGGGATGGAAATGGAAATATTTAGCACATAAGTCAGTGGCAACTACTTTTGAAATATTTAAAGGAAGGCAATACTGTACTATTTTTCCTTTCTTTTTATGTATTTTCACTTGGGTTGTCTATATAAAGACATTTTTTACTAAGCTGGAAAGGCATAAGTACAAAAATACTCTAATGATATTTATGATACGAGACCTAAACAGACTACTTAGTAAAATTAGATGTCTATTTTGCAAAGATATCTCTTTGCCTTCTTACATCTACAGAGTTCTCTATGTTGCCATACTTTTTAGCTAACTAACCAAATAGTTTATAGTGACCAACAGAAATATTTAAAATTAAGGGTTTTTTTCTAACTTGTTTTGATATCACCTAACAGGTTGCAGACATTATTATAGTGGAAATACTTCTAGGACTGTGGTGTAATTTACACTTTTAGTAAAGGGCTCAGATGATAACAATATCAACCTTTTTCTTAAATTTATATAAAAAAATAGCAAAATAAAACCTAAAATAACAATGATTCTCTCAGTTGTAAAAATAATGTGTTATATGTCTCTTGCAAAGGGATATAATGTATATTTTCTGTGTTATATGATTCTTTTCTAGCCAAAAATATCCTGAAATTATAATGGGAATACTGAATAACACTTCTATTCATCAGTACTTTCATTTTATAAGCATTAGTAACTCATAAAATCAGCTTAGAAATATGATTTATTCATCAGGGACACTACTAAGTAGAGGAAAAACATTACTGTGAGTGAGAGGTTTTATAAAAAGTTTTTTTTTTATTGAACACAAATCTCACTATGACTTTTGAAATTCAGAAAAAAATACATATTCTCCAGCAGAAAGATAAAAATTTCCTTCAGGATGCATCTCAAACTGAGAAAAAGAAAATATGTGTGCCTAGATTTCCCTTGTAGTATTAAAAAAGTAAAACCCAGAAAAACTCTGCTGATATTTTATTTTGTTTTAAAATTAAATTTTTTAAAAATTCTAGCAGAAGAATGCAGTGTATTAGAGGATTTGAAAGGAAATTGACTTATGCCAATACTAAAAATAATCATAATTTTTGTGTTTAGTACTAAAAAATGAGAAATACATTCTTTAAATAAGATATGTAGTTAAGCATATTTACAGTTTTATATCTAAACTAGAATTTAATGTTATCATTATCTTCCTCCAAGAAAAACTTGCAAGAAATACTGAAAGCAAAAAGCCCAAAGAAACTTCTGCTGAAATTCCAACTGAAACACTTCTGCAGAAAGAAAAGGATACTCCATCTTCACATCATACACAGTAGACAAACAAGTATAGTTTTCTTATTTTCCATATGTAGATAGGTAGATTTTTCTCATTAGAAGTCTTAAGTTTTGTGAGTTTTTACATCTCTGCATCAACAAAATTTGACATTAAGCAGATAAGTGACTAGACATTTGAGTAGTGTCCTTTAGTAGTAGTAGTATCTGCAGTCTCTCTACTTATTACATAACTTCTTAAAAAAACTCTTTAATATCTATATTATTTCTGGTATCAACTTCTACTGCATTGCACTGTATAAAGCGTGTCTGCTGCTTTTGTTAAGCAGATTAAACAGAGGTTACTAAAAAGAAAAGTTTTGTAAAAGTTAATATCTATTTCAGTCATTGTACTGAATAGCAACCTAAATTAGTCTTGATTATCTTTCAGTGTACAAATTTAAAAATGGGCCTGTCAAAAGACTACTTGTAAAATTTAAGGTAGCACTTCCACTTTCTTTATTGAAGTCTATATCACCTAGTGAGAAGTGGCTGTGTGTGTATGTATAAACAGTGTTTATATCACTCATTAAATGTATACTTCTTGATTTAACTGATAAAGTATAGATGGACACATTTGCCTTCTACCAAAAATACTTTTATAGATACAATCTGGGAGCCTATGAAGAAGAATATTACTTATTCAGTACCCACAAATGCTAGATATATTTACAGGTTGAGCATAGGATTAACTACTGCAGTGTTAATGCTTAATGGCAGTCATTAAATCTAAGTCTTCTAAATGCAGAAAATCACAGAACCAGTATTAGCTATAACCAAACAAGAAATCTTGTTCATACAGACTGTCTTCACAGATGGAGAGTTTGCTTCTACTTTAATGTTTTTAGTACTGTCAGATAAGAAGTGCATAATAATTAGAAGCCAACTCAACTAAATTCTAAAATTTCAGCACTTAGAGTTTTAAGTGCTTTTCAGCTCCAAATCATAAGCACATAAATTTACTTCCCAAGTGTGGGAGTCCACATTGGAGAAAGATATGTTTTACTGCAACCAGTCGGTGTCTTGGGAAGAATTCAAAAAGTTATTCACTCTTCAGAAGGCTTCCTTCTTTCTTTTTCTTACTAAGTGACTGGAATTTCTTAGTAGTTATTATAGGTCAACTATATGAATACTTAGAACCTAAGCTTCCTTTGACTTTAATCATACTGAAAATACAGAAAATAAACAGTGTGGAATGAAACCTGAGTTGATCATGTGTTCATTCTTATTGATTTCTTCATTGCCATGAAATTAAATGGAAGTGATATTTTCAAAGTATAAAAATTAAGTTAACTTAAATCTTTGATTTATTTTTCTTCATCT
>VWZN01007077.1:38955-54596 GCA_013396955.1 Regulus satrapa | reverse complement strand
AGGGTGGGCTGGAGGAGGAGCCGTTGCCCAGGCAACAGCTGAGAGCATCCTTCACCCCTGAAAATGGAGTGTGGAGCTGCCACCACAGCCCCACGGCGCGGGGCGCTGCTCAGGACCCCCAGAGCTCGCCTGTGTCCCTGGGGTCCAGACCCACCCACTGCAGCGCTGAACGTGCACCAGCATCCCCTCACCTGCATGCTGCTACCCCCCAGCAAAGACAGGGAAGGGGCTGAGACATCCCTCAAACGCTGGGCCACCACTGGCCAGGTGGGAACAGCCAGAGTCGCTTCCTTGCCCTGCTCAGGGCTGGCCACGGCTCTGTTCAACCCCCCGGCCCTGCCCCAGAGCCACCCTGAAGGTGTGACAGACACTCGAACACGCCGGTGACCCCAGGACCTTGGTGCCAGGGTGCCATGACCCAGGCAGTGCCAGGAGGGCGGCACAAGCATCCTGCCTGCTGCGTTCGGAACAGCAGTGCCCTGGCAGTCCCCATCCCCCCGCCTGCCTTCCTTCTTCCACGGCTGCAGAAAATTCCTGGATTTTACCCCAAGATGCCCCCTCCGAGTGTGAGAACTCCTCCTCGGCCCGCTCCCATAGCAACTGTTCCCTTAGCTACCCGGCCGCACTTGCTATTCTCATCCCAGTGCAGCTGCGTGCGGCCCCCCCGCGCTGCGCACGAGGCTGGCACCGCTGCCGCCAGCCCCGGACCCCCCCAAACCCACCCTGTGCCCCCGAGCAGGCTGCCCCCCGTTCACTGCTCCACCCTCGGTGACCGCCGTGACCCTCGCCCCGTGCCACCCTGCAGAGTCTCCCCGTGGAGGGGCTGTTCCTTGGGCTGAGGAGCAGCGCTCTGTGCTGCCTCAAGGTTCCAATTCACGGTGGCAGCCCTGGAGCAGTAATTCACCGTGACCAGGGGGCAGCAGGACTCTGTCCCGGCCCCACAGCACACCTGGGACGGCCCAGGGCCAGCCCACCATGTGCTGGGGATGGACATTCCCCAGAGGGACAACAGCAGGCACAGGCAGCCCAACAGCACAAGGCCACACAGACCTGTCCTGCCCTGACCCAAAATATGCAATAGAAGATGTGAGTGTCATCTCTGATACTCAGGGCTCAGCCCTTCTGCCCTGGAGAGGAACCTTTCCCTGCAGAGCAGGAGCACCAGCAGAGCCCATGGCAGCTCAGAAATGAGGTCCCTGCTCCCCTTATAGCCACCAACCCCATATGGCCTGGAGCAGGCCCCCTACGACACGAGAGCAATACAAGGCACAGCAAATCTTTACACTTAACAAAAGGTTAAAAATTTAAATACTCTCCAACTTTAGTGCAAGGCAAGCAAATGATACCACAGGTCCAAGTAGGTGCTCAGCCCCCCTGGGGGGCCTGGCTCAGAATGAGCAGAGGCAGCAGCACACGCACACACGTGTGCACACACACACACACACACACACACACACGCACGCACACACGGAGAAGGGACAAGTTATTGCTCAGGACACAGCTGGGACAAGTGTACACAAGAGGGGACAGGACAGGCTGAATGGAGAGGTGGGCTGATCCCCATGCTACTCCCCACAGAGGGCTCCTGTCTGTGGGTGCAGGAGCTGTGCTGGCCCCCCAGAACCCCTGGGGACGAACACTAAGCTGGTCCCAGCCCGCTCACTCTTGGGTCACAGCTTCACATGACCCCGGGCAGGGACACTCCCTTTACCACAGCTTTGCTCCCTGAGAGCAGGGTCCTTTGTGTGTCTCCTCTTCCTCCACCACCGAGCTGGGCCTGGGAACGGCCACATCTCTGGAATGCACAGGTCCAGAGCTGGTGGAACTGTGCTGGTGGAACCATCCTGCAGCATGCCAGGGACCAGACGAACCCTCTGGCCCCAGCAGCAGGAGGTGCCCGGGAGTGGCTGTGTCCCGCTGTGCCAGCGGTCTGGAGAGGGGCTTGGGATCAGCTCACTGGAGCTGGCAGCACGTGTGAGACGAGGCAGGAGGCAGCAGGCTCCAGCAGACAGGGACACGAGGACAAGGCAGTGACACTCTGCTGCCAGGACGCAACGGGAGACACTTTGGCACGGTGCTTTCCTGTGCCCCGGGGCTGAGCAATGGACTCCGCTGGAGCCAGGACACCTCAGCACGGCCAGGAAGGTTCAGCAAAGATGATTTAGACACCTCAAGGCACAGAAGGCCTGGAACAAAGCTGGGACCATCGCTTCTCCCATAGGAGGACGTTTGTGCCTGTGACAGGGCGGGGGCAGTGCAGGCCCCCACCCGTAGATTAAAAACCGACATGTGATATGTACAGACCGACATATATAAATACACATCAAACCTGCGGCGCCGCTTCGGCACCGTGGAATGTGTCAGCAGAGCTGCCCCAGCCTGGCCTCGGCCCGCGCCGGCACCATCCCTCCCTCCCACCCCGGGCCTGGGACGGGAGCGGCAGCTGGCGGCAGCAGCACCAGCCCAAGTGGCAGATTTGGAAGCGTCCGGGTTTGTCTCGGGGCTTGCCCGTGGTCAGAGGCACCTCAACCCGAGCCGTGTGCTGCTGCCAGCCTTGGAATCGTCCTCACAGTCTTCAAATACAGACGTAATAAAACTGTAAACAAATCCACCTCGTGGGGCCACTGCGACCGTGTCCTTCAGGCTGGGCACTCGGGAGAGGCAAGGGGGTCCCAGGGGCTGGAGAACAAGCTGTGCTCTACAGCCGGGTGGGCTCTTCCTCGCTGTCGCTGCAGTTTCCACAACAGTCCTGAAGTCAGAAGGGCAAGGAGAGGGAGGAGGGAGGGAGAGAGGAGCACAGCAAGCAGAGGGTGAGCACGGTCACACAACCCAGCCTACAGCTGCCCTCGGGCAGGGATGGGCCAGGCCCCCACCCCAGCCTGTGTGTGGGAGAGCTACATGGAGGCAAGGGGCTGGAGGGGACCCCAGACTGCAGAGAACAGTCCAGCTGCATCTGGAGGTTCAGCCCCTGGCAGACAGACCGGTGAGCACGCAGCTGGCTAGCTCAGAAGCTGTGAGGAAGCTGGGCTCCAGGGACTGCAGCCACCCAGGAACACAAGCACAGTGCCAGCACAGACGCTCGGCCCTGCTCAGGGCTCAGCTGGCCACAAGAGCAGCTGAAGCCCTTTTTGCTGAAATGGGAGTCTGAGCACGGGGCAATCAATGCCAAACCCTTCACAGTTTCTCAACCCTTCTGTGCGTCCCGGACATATGGAGTGAAGGAAACTTCCCACAGCCCCCTGGGAGCAGAACTCCCAGCAGCGGCAGTGCAAGGCCAACTTTGGCTCAAGCTGAGGGCAAGGCCTCCCCCACAAAGGCAGCAAGAGCAGGGATGCTGGATTAGTGGCTCAGGGGGCAGTTAGAACAACAAGCAGGTTGTGCTCTGCCAGGGGAAGGGAACAGGCACTGAAGGACAACACTCCTCTTTCCCAGATCTTGCCATGTCCGTGGGCCACCGGGTATTTCCCTGAGCAGAGCAGCCAGGAGTGACTGCTCACCTCTGGAAAGAGAAAACACGTGGGAAATCACAGCTCAACCCCTCCTACAAACAGCTGCCCATCCTCTGGCAGGTCCTGCCTGCCTCGGGAAGGGCTGGGTATCCCCAGAGCTGGCTCTGGCTAGGGCAGCCCACTGAACTGCAAAGCACAACTCGGAGCTTGCCAAAGAGCAGGAGTCAGCACCAGGTGGCTGAGTGGGTCCACAGCCAACCATGCTGGAGTCCTACAGCTGCACACAGCTGCTGAGAGGCAGCAGCCCAGGCTTTGCCAGGCCTGGAAAGAAGGCAGACTGTCCTGGGTAGAAGAAACAGGCAGACAAGCAAGCTCACAGCAGCTGCAAGATGTTTCTGCTCTCCTCATCCCTTGAAAGAGCTGCTCTCTGCCTGGCTCAAGATCTGGCAGAAGTGCTCTGGGGAACCCAGACAGCCCATTCCAAGAACAAGGACTTGTTCAGGGATGCTATTATTCATGTCAGAAGGGAGATGATTTAATATTTTAGAGTCTTCAGCCTCCCTCTGCCTGGGTGATTCCAGCATGTTTAGCCAGGACACTCCTTCCCAGCCCCCTAGACTCCCCCAGCATGGGGACTGCCAGCCAGGCAAGGGCTGGCTCCCTGCAGCCTTGCACAGAAAGCCCTAGGGTCTGGTCTGGCCACCCAACACTAGGGGAGACTGCTCGCTGCCCTCTCGTGCCCCCCTCCCTGCCAGACCTGCCTGGCACAGGCAGGAGCAGGAGCACTGCTGCTGGGAGAGTGGCTGGGGAGGAAATGCTGGGCAAACCCTTACCTGTCTGCTGAACAAGCGCTGCAGTAACCCTTTCTTGGGCTGTGGAGAAGGCTGCCCTTTCCAGTCCAGGTCTGGGGGCACTGTGCCATCTGTGCTAAAGACATTCAGCTCCTTAAAACACTCTGTCTCGATCATCTGGAAGAGGGAGGAGAAGGCTGCAGCAGCTGCCACATGGAGCCCGTCACCGAGGGCCCAGCAGAGCACGAGTGGGGACAGCACAGGGACACTGCCCTTGGCCACGGTGGGCCTAAGCAGGAGCAAAGACATACCTCGTTCTGCCAAGGAATGGGCACACTCCCTGTAGCAAACTTCTGGTAAAAGTCATTGTCTGTGGGCTCCAGCTCCACTCCTTTCACTGTGGAAAACTGCTCGATGTCCAGAACATCCTTGCAGTAGATGGCCTGGGGCTGTGCAGCACAAAGATTGCTCTAATGCCAGGCTCCACCTTCACGCCACCACCTCCAACTGCTGCTCATGGCCAAGCCAAGGCCACCTCTCCCTGCATCCCAGAGCTTGCTGGACCCCTGTTCTGCCAGGCCCAGGGAAGGGGATGGAGCCCTCCCCATGCCTGGGCTCCCTCTTCCCTTGACAGCACCAGTGACTGAAAAGGTCAGGAACAGATGGGCACTTACATCTGGCTTGAAGGGAGGGTCCAGCATGCCTGCTTCCAGCCTCCTGAAGTTGAGGTGCTTGAAGAGAGGGTGTTCCTTCACTTCCTTGGCCCCAGCTCCTCGGCACCCCAGGCGCTCCAAAGGGTCTTTGCACAGGAGCTGAGACACAAAAGAAAACAACGTCCCGGGTGAAGGGTGCCCTGTTCAGGAGCAGCCCTGGGCTCCTGCAGGGTGCTCTAGGGAGAGCACAGGCCTGCTAGGCAGCTGGGCAAGGAATGACGGCACTCTGAACCCTCCTGTGCTGCCTTATCAGAGCCAAGGGAAGCTGGCTGTCACCTCAGCAGGGAGCAGCCCTGATGGAGTGAAGGGACGGGGCTGCACGGCCGTACCATGGTGCAGAGCGAGCGGGCGCAGGGCGAGAACTTCTCCGAGTATTCCTCCTGCACTTCCTTCACCAGGCGCTCCACCTCCTCCCGCTTGATCTTCTTCTTGCGCTGCTGGAAGGGGGACTGGCCCTCGATCATCTCGTACACCAGGCAGCCCAGGGCCCACCAGTCCGGGCTGAACGTGTAGCGCTCGTTCTTCACCACCTCCGGAGCTGCAGAGGAGCAGGGGTGAGGCATGTGGGAGGGCAGGGAAGAGCGCCTCCTTTAAGCACTCTGTGCTTAAACCGGGGTCACTTACCCATGTAGCCAACTGTCCCCACCCGGCCCTTGATTGTTTGGCCCTCCGGCACATGCACAGCTAGTCCCAGGTCTGAGATACGGATGTGACCTGCACAGAGGAGGGGACAAAAGTCAACAGGAGAAAGTCAGGAGGCACTGCTGGCAGCTGCCAAGAACACAGCGTAACCCTGGTTCAAGCAAAGTAAGGAAAAACTCAGGCTCACGGCTCCTCTTGACCCTGCACTCACCATGGTCATCCAGTAATATGTTCTCTGGCTTCAGGTCCCTAGGGGGCAAGGGACTTGATTAGCAAGAAGCCTGTCATCAAAGCAGAGGACACAAGCTACATCTCAATAAGTCACAGATAAGCAATTTCAGGATGCAATGCCCCTGCCTCAGGCACACAGAAAACCTCCCCCTCACCCTCTGCCCCAGAGCTCACCCTACAAGCTCTCCCCTCCTGGGCAGAGACGTGGAATACAACAACCTTCAACGCTCTGCAGTGAGCCTGAGCATGGCTCCCTCTCTGCAGGTGCAGAACTCACTAGAGAACAGGCCACTCAAGTGAGGAGGAGCAGAGGCTTCTCTGCTTATCCTGCCCCAGGGCAAGGAAGGACCAGAAGGGACTTCCTGGCCAGTGTTTAGCCATGCTGTCCTAACACTGCATCACGCCCCTGTGAGTAGAGTCAATCGACTTGTTTTCCCTCCTCCCCAGCTCCTGAGCACGATGGGGCAGCCTACCCTCCTTTGTTCTAGTGTCAATACTGCCCAGGGAGTTCAGTGTCTGGCCTGAGACATTCACAGCACGATCACATCCTGTTCTTGGCCATCGTTTACCAGCACAAGGAAGCCGAGCTAAAGTCTCCCTTTCTCCCAGTTTTCTGTTCCCAATTCCTCTCACTCAGCTCTGTGCTGCTTTCAAGCCTAAGCTTATTTTCTTGAGCGGACAGACCCAGCAGGAACCCTCTCGCTGCTGCAGGCCCTACAAGCTCTCCCAGCAGGGACCAGGCAGCACGCACCTGTACACTATCCTCTCCTGGTGCAAGTCCTCCAGGCCACAGCAGATCTCAGCAGCATAGAAAGCTGCCCGGGGCTCCTCGAAACCAGCCTCTCCCATGTGGTAGATATGGAACTTGAGGTCCCCTCCATTCATGAGGGTCAGCACTAGGCAGAGAGCATCTTTAGTTTCATATGCAT
The DNA here is from genome assembly GCA_013396955.1 of Regulus satrapa. Lineage (NCBI taxonomy): Eukaryota > Metazoa > Chordata > Aves > Passeriformes > Regulidae > Regulus > Regulus satrapa. The sequence goes on along the minus strand of VWZN01007077.1, from coordinate 47,841 downwards.
AGGCTAAGCTCACCTGCAATTCAGGGCAGAAAGGCTGTTAGAAGACACAGCTGGAAGAGGGAGGTGCCCACACTCCCATGGACACTCTGCCACCCAAGCAGCCACTCACAGGCTCGGGGCTGGGCCTTTGCCAGCAGAGGAGGAACTGTGCGAACCCAGAGAGGACAGGGCAGCACCCAGCAGTCCCAGCACACCCCCAGCTTTCCTCAGACAGGGAGGACACTTTCCCCGAGCCAAAGCTGCTTCCCCCCCAGGGGCAGGCAGCACTCAACAACAACATTGGGGCAGCATCTGATGGGCCCTCTGCAAAGGGAGGTTCAGGCTTTCCACACCTCAGTGCACCAAGGCAGAGCTCCCAGTGACACAGCTCGGAGAGACAGTTCTCACTGTTTACTTGTGCCCCAAAAGCCGCCTGTAACACCAGATGAGGGTTTGGAGCTGACTCTGAGCTCCATTTACAGCATGTTGTGGAGGCACTAAAGGTCCTGCCAGACCCCAGCCTTGTGAGAGATGTGCAGCCACCAGGAGCCTGCACCATGGGGAGAGCCCACTCCTGCCTCTCCACACCAGGTGAGGAGCACAGAGGTGCCAGTCTGGCTGGTTGGAGGAAGAATCCAGCATCGCAGCAAAGTGAGAGCAATTCCTATGTACTTACTACAAACCTACTGTTCACTTTTTCCAGGATCTGTTTTTCATTCAGGGCCATGGCTTCTCCCTTCCTCTTTTTGATCCGTTTCTTCTCCAGTTTCTTGCAGGCATACATCTTCCCTGTGGCACGCACTTGGCAGGCACACACCTGGAGGGAGGACAAGGCTCAGCACCCTCCCACTGCCACGTTCAGAGTGGGGGGGTCTAGATTCTGCTCTCAGGAGGAGGCACAGGAAGGTAAAGAAGCCCACTGTCAAAGCAAAGACACAGGTAACAGCTCCACATGTCACAGAGAAGCAGGAGCCAGCTGTACTGCCTCTAACACCTTTAGCAGCACCATGGCTGATGCCTGGGAAGACAGAAGGCCACTCCATTAACAGAGGGAAGCCTGGCGGGAAGATTTCAGAGTGCAGTTTGCTCTTACGAGGCACAGGGAACAGACCTGACTCTGCCCAGTTAGCAGCGAGCACCACAGGGCTTGTGCTACCAACCCTGCACAGCACCTCCCACACCTCCAGCACCTGGAGAGCAGCGAGTTCCTGTCTCTCAGGGACAGCTGACAGGTCACACAAAGCCCAAAACACAGCCCAGCAGAGACACCCCCACAGCCCACCCAGCCAACAGCACCTGCCTCCAGGTGCTGGAGCAGCTTGGGGCACCCTGATGGCCAACTCAGGTCTGCCTCTGGCAGCAGCAGGCAGCAGTGGCTGCCTGGTACCCTGAATGCAGAGGAACTGGTGGTTACTCACCTCCCCGAAACCGCCCTTACCCAGCACACGGTACTGGCGGAAAGTGTTTTTGGTCACTGGCTGCCTGTGAGGAAAAGGAAGCCAGGGTGAGATGTGAGCCTACACCACCTCCATGCCGTGACCCGACAGACTGTGGCTAACCCCAAAACCCCTGCTCAGCTGGGCCTTGCTTCCCCCTGAGGCAAACAAGGCCGGGGCTGCAGTGAAGGGCCCTGAGGGCCAGCACAGGCCAGGCTCTTGGCTCCTGCCAGGGCCCAGCATGGGAAGGAGCCCCATGGGAAGGCTGTGTGAGGGGGGTGCAGGTTTCCAGAGGCGAGGGGAGCGTTACCGTTCCAGCCATTTCCACTGCAGGAAGCGGTTGAAGTACAAGCTGTCGAGGTAGTCGGCAAAGGGAGCCACGCTCAGGTAGTCGTGGATAAGCCTAGGGGAAAGCAGAGCCAGCACGGTTCCTGAGAGCTGAGCACAGCACTGGAAAAAGGCAGCAGCCCCAGGAAAGAGGAGGTGAATAGCTCCTCTGGATCACCCAGCTGGATCACCCACATAGCCCTGGCCCAGAAAGCCGCTCTCCACGCTAAGGCCGATGCAAAAGGAAGGTGTGTTGGAGGCACCACTGTGACAATTGCAGCGCCCTGGGACTCGGCTGGCACTGCTAATTGTGGCCTCTTGGCAGCAGCCAGAGCTGCAGGACAAAGGGGGACAATGGGAGCCTGCAATCGCCCCTCTGCTCACAGGGGAAGCGTGCAAGCAGGCTGTAATCAGCTGCTAGCAACAGTCAGCACCAGGCGCTGAGCTGTTCGCTATCAGATGAATATCCAGCACAAAAGGCCACGGGGGATCCTGCTCGAGAGAGCTAACTGCCTTGGAGAGCTGTGCCAGGGCTGCCCAGCAGAGTGAGGAGCCGTAGACAGTGTCTAGACTGGAAACACGCATCAAGGAGAAGCGGATGGGCTCTCCCCTTTCAGAGCCTGCCAAGAGCAGGCAGGGCCCAGCCCGGAGGCTCCGCATTCAGACACGACGCTGGTTACCACACACGGAGCCGAGGCTCCCCAGAAGACTGCAGCAAATGTGTTGCCACAGCCCTGCACTCAATTAGGCAACATGCTCCAGCTACTGTGCAGGGAGGGGTGAGGCTGCAAGCCTGGTTTGCCCAAGAGCTTCCGCTTCACACCCAGAGCCGGGACTTCGGCCACTGCTTCTGTGATGGGAGCAGAGGTGACCCCTGCAGCAACAGCCAGAGTAACACAGTCACAGCAGCCACTTCTGCAGCCAGCGGGACAGGACACAGGGCACAGACTGCAGCTATTGGCTCAGCTCGGCCGGATCCTACAAGATCCTGGCACAACCATGGGAACAGCACTGATACAGGGTCTTCCCAAATGGCAGCTCTGACTGGTAGGACTGAAAGACGTTTCTGCAGCAGCTCGTGGCTCCCGGAGCACAAGATATCCTTGTGGTTGCTTTCCTAGAGCTGGGCTGCAAACTGCTGGCCCAGAACTTCCCAGGCCCCAGTCTTAGCCCCAGCTCTCACTCTCCTAGAGGAAGGGATCTCGGGGGACGAGGTAGGTCAGCTGCAGCATCATCCCCATGCCATGTGTGAACTGCAGGCACAGCCCAGCCCTCCAACTTACTTAGTGCATTCCTTGAAGAGCTCCTTGGAAGGTTCCTGCTCCAGCCTCTCACAACAGGCATCCACCAGTTGTGAGGGAACTTCAGGCACATGGTCCTCACTCTGGGGACAAAGGGATGGAGTGAGACATTGGAAGCAGAGCCCAAGAGTCCTGCTTTAGGCTCAGTGGGCAAAGCAGTGTGAGGTGGTGTGGTGGCTCAGCATGTTGGCTGTGGCAGGACAAGGGTAATGTCAGCTGTTGGCTTTCCAGCTGTTCTACCCTTGCAGGCAGCAAACACAACCCTCTTACTCACGTTTGGCTTCAAGTACTTTTCAATCAGGTGCTGCCCACATTCCTTCCTCTTCTCATCTGGAGCCACTTCGTACCCTGCCTGGAGAGAGCCAACGGTGTGAGAGGCAGAAAACCAGCCTCGCTACTGGGCAACAGCTGTGGAGCAGCAACACCCTTTGCCCAACGTTTCCCATGCTTTCCTTGAAAAGCAGACCTCCAGCAAACATCTCCCTAAGCAAAGACCCAGCCCAATCTGGGCTCTGACTCACAGGTTTTTCCTACAGAAAAACCCTCTGTGACCAGAAGTACCTGGTGGAGCACCCAGCCAACCAGTCTGTGCCCAGGGTGTCAGGGGCATCCCTGTCTCCCCCCAAGGAAGGGCTTTGCTCTTACCACGGCATCCAGGAACTTGACGCAGCGGGAGAGCTCGGGGCGCGTCTCGCAGAACTGCCGGAAGAGCATGTGCCCGATGGGCTGCTTCTCGCACAGGCTCTGGTAATCCCGCTCTGCAAACGACGAGAAGGCCACGCTGCCAAATCCCAGAGGAGCAGTCCCAGCCCACCGGCCCGGCCAGGCTGCTGTGACTCCTCAGCTGGGCTGCTGACAGGTCCCACCAGCCTGAGACTCCCAGAGGGTGAAGTGCACCCAGCGGGACAAGGGATGTTGCTGAGGTTTTACATTACCCTATGGAAGGCCCTCTTCCCTGAAAGAGGATTGCCCTGCTGTTCTGTTCAGCCTGAACCTCTTGTTCCTAGCAAAGGATCTCCACATCAGCTGCTTGCCTAAAGGCTCTCTCCTCTCTCCACAGAGATCGACCAACTACTCCTACACACAACTTTCCTTGGAACATGAGGAACACACCAAGCTTATCTCAAGGCAGATCTTCCAAGCCAAGAGTCGTTCTGATGACTCCTTCAAACCACTTGTGTTCCCAAAGGCCCTGCTGGAAGCAGCAGCATCAAAATGGGAGGCACCATTCCCACAGATGCCTTGCTGATGTGCACGCAGCAGTCAGAACTCCTCACTCCAGAGACAGCCACTTACTTGTACATCAACTCTTGCAGATCCCTCCTACCCCTCTCTGAACTCTGCCAGCCCAGGCACAAACCCCTTTGACTACCCAGAGTACTTCCAGTTCTCTGCTTTTTTCCTCCCCTTCCACTCAGGAGACATTGTCTGATCGCAGGCCAAAACACATTTCAGTGACAGCCGCTGCCACCGAGGGCTGTGGGCTGCCTGCAGTGCAGATGGGCAGGGGATCCCAGTGCTGGGTACTCCTAGCCTTCCCCTCCCTGTGCAGCAGTTTCTCCCGAGGAAGCTGCAGCTTCCTGAGGGTGCAGGAGAGTGCAGAGCCAGGCGGGCTGTGCCGGGGGAGGAGGTGGCCTCACCAGCTCCGCTGCACCAGCCGGTTTCCTTGTGTCTGCAGGGGAGGGAGTTCCCTTCAGCTGGGGAGGACCAGAACTTGCTGTCAGTGAGATCAGAAGCTTTCGGCTGCCCTGGTCGCTGCCCAGGCTCACACAAGGTTACTCCCTGTGGTCAGGGCACAAAAAGTTTAATTCTGCAGTGGGCAACCAGCCCACTCTGCCCACGGTCCTGCCAAGACTCTGGAATAGGAAAGAAATGCCTTTCCAGCAGCCTATGAGGCAGGAAGAAAGACACCCCGGCCAAAGAGTGCCCAAGCACAAGGAACGGGGTCATCTCTCCCATGGGGAAACCAAGTGGAGCTGCTGCCACCTGGGTCAGAGCACTTCTCACGTGCCTCTCTGAGGGGAAGTGAAACACGGGTGGGAATCTTCACAAGGTCACTGTCCCAGACAGCAGACACAGAGACCATCAGCACTCACAGCTGGCAAACGGCTGAAGTACAGTGCTGGAGAACATCACACAGCCACAGGAAGGGTGGCACAGGATGGACAAAAGCTGAGGGAAAGCTCTGCTGAGGGCATTGCAAGTCAAAGAGGCAGAAGGGGTTTGGACGGTCAAGATGGGACCAAAAAGGACAGCCCAAGCCAGAGAGCCCTGTTCAGCTCTCAGACCTTACTCCAGAGAGGCAGCCAGCAGAAAATTCAAGGCTGGAGTCTCCATACAGTCACATCTGGCTGTAAAGCCAGCTCTGAGAGATGGTACTTGGGTTGTGTGCAGAGGGAGGTGGGGACAGCCTGCCCTGGGCTGCTGTGAGCTTGAGGGTTACAGTGTGGATGAGTGAGCTTGAGTTCCTCCAAGTACTACAGTCCTATGGCGACCAAAGGGCTACCAGGACTGGAGAACCTGGGCAGGGCAGAACTGGGAATTTGAGCTGCAGAAACCTCCCAAGCCCATTTGTTTCAGTGACACCTGTTCTGAAACAAGGCCAGCGCTGTGCCACTCTCCAGCTGGCAGCTGAATCCGGATTGAAAACTTAAACAAGCTCTCCTCTTCCCAGGAAGCAAAGCACTTACACCCTCTGTGCCCCAAAACAATTTCACATGATCTCAGGACCAAGCCTGCTGCACAAACAACATTAAAACCATCAAGAGTACAAAGTACAGAATGAAAACGACAGGCCAAGCCCTGCTAAACACTGGTTCTCATCCACTCCACACAGCAAGAATTTCTCTTGCCTGAGAACAGCTACTGCTTGAATGTAAGAAGCTGAGGTCTATGGAGCTGAGCTGAACCCAGCCAGGGGGAACAGAGAATGTTAGCAGGACCTTTTTTATTTTTGCAAAGGCACCACGGAGTGACCCTCCAAAAGCCTGCAGCGTGGAGCAGCTCTGTTTGCACACAGAAGGTGATGCTCCCCTAGCGAAGCTCATCGCAGTCTCACAGGTGTGGGGGTACATCATCAGCTTCTTACCTACCCATTATTTCTTCCCTACACTCAGAACTCCAAGCAATCCTGGCTGGGATTTGCCCCGTTGTATCTCCCTGACACTCAGCTTGGGGGTGCACAGCTCCCGGCCACGGGCTCCCACCAAGGCCTGCATCTCACCCAGGGTTTGCCGAAGGTCCTCGCAGAGGCTGATGTGGGGGAACTGCAGCATCTGGCGCCATTTCTTGCTCTTGCCTTTCCGGTTTCCTCCACCACCTGCAGGGCACACAAAATCAGGAGTGAGTCAGGAAGCAAAGGTGTCTGACTGCAGCCTAGCCTCGCCTGAGGAAGGAGCCTCTCTCTAAGTCCAGGCAGGGAAAATAAGAGCAAAGTGGTATCACCATCTCCTGGTGGGACAAAAGCGTTGGAGCCTCGATTGGAAATGGACGGACCAACCTCTGGCTGCTGAACAAATCCCAAACAAGAACTCGTGGACCTTTCATGATGGGAGAATCCCACCAGGGGCAGGAGTGTCCGCAGCCACAGCAGTTCTTGGCTCCCAGGCCTGTCCCCAACACCTCTGCATAACTAATCACCCCTCCGGGCCATGCCTTGCTTGGTGTGAAGCTCTTCCTGCTGTAGTAAAGACGTTCATGCACCTACTCATTCCGGACTGATTGCTTACTCCAGGGAGGGGCTCTCAGGGAGGACGTGAAGCTGGGAGACAGGAATTCCTGCTCTGATCCTGACTCCACAGACAACTCGCTGCATTGCCTGGGGCTCATCACTTCAGTTTCCCACCTGTGAAGTGGGGACACTCCCACCTTTCTCCAGAGATAAGCCAGCCTCAGAAAATCCAGATCCAAGAACCAGGTATGATTCCAGCTTTGGCTACTGGAGTAAATGCCCAGCGCTGTAGGGCAGGGTGGGAAAGCTTCTAGATAGACCAAAAAATTTACATCACAGCAAGCACTAAGTACCAACTGCTGGGATCAGCCAATCTCCGGGGATTGCTTTCCCAGTGCCAACACACACAATTTCCCACCTCTTTGGAAATTCATTAAATCACCCTGCCAAAGTGGTCGGGCCAAGAGCTGGGCCCAAGGCCCGGCCTTCTGAAATCACAGAGGGGTTGAACATAATTTATCAGCTCTTGAGAAACACTTTCATAACACTTTCCTCCACTGCAGACGCAGTTCAGCCCCTAACCCTGGACACAGTCCCCCGGCACCCAGCTCCGTGCGCGGGCAGCCAGGTGGGACGGGGCCATCCCGGTCAGCCTTGGGCCGTGCCAGCTCCAGCTCCAAGCCCCTGGCATGCCGTGGGTCCCTGCACTGCATCTGCCCCGCACCAGCAGCTGGGCCGCACGATTGTACAAACTCAGGAAGGAAGTGACTCAAGGGTAAGCAGGGCTGGAAGAAAGCAGCGGCGCAGACACCTTCTTGTCAGCGACAATGCAGCGGATGGGGGCAGCGAAACGAGGGCAGGGGAGGACAGGCCACGCTCACCCCTCAAGAGAGCTCAAGGAAAGGCAGAGCAAAGCCCCACAGCACCCGGAGGTTGCATTTCCTTGAGTTGTTTGCTTTGAAAGGAGGCTCCAGCGCCCTTCATGCGCCGCTCTCCCCCGCCCTGCCCTGGCAGCAGCGTGGCCCACAGCCCAGCTGGGCACAGCACACCAGGCTGGGGCATGGGGCAAGGGCTGCGCTGCCCCTCCACACAGAGCTCACCAGGAGTGAGCTTCAGGGCTGGCAGATGGAGGAGAGCTGGCTGGTTGTCCCTCTGTCAAGGCAAGGGGGACAAGGATCCTTCAGCTTCCCTGGTTCAGAGCAAACAAAAGGCACGGCTGAAGGTGGTCAGCGGCACGGCCCAGCTCAGCTCTGCTCTGCCTCTGGAGCTAGGAAGCTCCAAAAAGGCCAAGCTGGAGCTAAGAACCCAGCCCTGTCGGATCTGGCCCACAAAGCAGCTCTGTTCCTGTCACTGAAGCTCACCCCAGTGGCCGCCACGGCCACCCAGCCACAGGTGGGAGAGCCACGGACAGGCAGCAGGGACACCGATGGCTCTCACAGCCAAAAACCACCTGGCACAAGTGTGACACTGGGCTGCTTCTGCCCGCTGCTGCCGAGGGAGAGGCACCAGAGGAGCAGCAGCAGCCGTGGAGCCACATCTCCATGTCCCCAAGGGCACAGCAGGAGCCAGGCTCGGGGTCACTCCGTGCCTGCAGGTCACAAACCCCGCTGCTCTGCTCGCTGTTGAACCCAACCTCGCCACGGTCGTGATGAACCCCAGCGCCACGGTCCACACCGCGGTCACTGTGCCAGGAGTACTTAGGCTCAGCCTGGTTCTCAAGCAGCTTGGAAATGTTTCTGCCCGTGCAAATTTAATTCTGCTGCATTTTACTCGCACAGATCGAATCTCCGAAGCCCTGTAATTGGATTTCAGCGGGTCTCCCCGGCTCCAGGATGGCTCGGTCTGGCCAGCCGTGGGAGGGGGGGGGAGGCTGTGCTTCCCCACCACATCTGCGATCTACTGAACCCACCCGTGCCTGCCTGATCTTCCCGTGCCAAGCACCGGGTTCCTGTGTGAGACTTCCCATCCATCCCCTCCTGAGGCGTCTTCGGGACGGTCCCGCTGCTGCCAGGCTGCATCCCACCGGGATGGGATCCCACCGGGATGGGATCCCACCCGGGGGAGCTCGGCGTGGCCCCGGAGCAGGGGGTGCTGCGGGCCCGCAAACGGGGCCGGGGCGAAGGCGGCGGGCGGGGTGGGGCTCCCCGCCGCAGTTTCGGGATCGGCCCGTGTG
>VWZN01007075.1:50059-61416 GCA_013396955.1 Regulus satrapa | reverse complement strand
CCCCTGAAAAGTGTTTGGTCATTGAAAGGGTCTGATTTGACTGACTTAAAAGAGCAGTTTGAGGAGGCAGTCTGCCTCACTTGGTTATGTACTGCACTTTCACCTGAAAGTCTCTTCATGCAGCTCATGTCAGAGCAAGTATAGGCACTGTGGTAACTATAGATTCCAGTTAACTATGACCACAGATCTGACAAGTATGTAGGTGTTCAAAGGTTCGCAAGTTAAAATGATGAAGTCTTTGATGAATTTTTGATGGATGAATTTTTAACACAAGTCGACCTTTCTCCTTTGAGGCTGCATGCTAGATTAATTGATAAATAGTGAGACTGAGCAATGTTCGGATCTCCTAAGCAAACAAGTAGAAAAATCCATAAAAATCTGCCGTCTGGCTTCTCAGATCTACTTAAAAAGAAAGAAGGTAAAATTTAATGTGCTTTTTGATTTTGGAGGTTTTCCCCTCACAAAAGTAGGGTCCTTTTTAAGACCTTGTAACTGTTATTAGTCTTGAAGTTCTTGTACTCACAGTTCAGAAACCATCTTTGTGAAAAGAAAACCTATGAATGGGACAGCAGAAAGGAAAAGGAAATGCTAAGAAAGGGAGAAAATATCAAGTCAAAAAGTTGTCTCAAAAGAATAGAAACCCCCAAAGATAGCAAAATGTAGTGTAGAAATTAGAGGTAAACATATTAACATACTTTTATTATCAATTTTTCAGCACTAATTGAATTAGTCTTAGAAGGTTGAGTGAGGATTTTTTCTTCTTTTAATTTACATCTACAGGAGTATTAACTCTCTTGCTTCATTCTTTTATGTTTTGGATTTACTGTACTGAAGAAATATCCAGTTTCATGCATATTTGTGAACTCTCTAGACCATAACCTTTGGAAAAACAGAACAACAGAAAATTGATAATAGCAAGCCTTAGGCTCATGCTACCACCAGCAGTGATGTTTGACTTCCAAAACTGGTCTTTGTAACTGTAATATGTGCAATTGTGCAGTGCAGGTTAGTCTCCTTTGCTTCCTTTATCTTTCCTACAATATTTTTTTTTTCTTTCCTGAAAATGTGCACTGATGTTTGGATTTATATCCACTTGGATTGACAAGTATTTCTGAGATGCCACTATTAACTTTTGAGAAAACAATAGGAATAAGAAGAGTCAAATAGAAGTAAAATCAAGAAATATTCCAAATAATTGGGTCACATAAATATTGATGGAATTCCATTCTTTGAACTTCTAATGAAGTTTAATTGTTCCACAAGAGCAGTGAAGTGAAAAAAAAAAAATGTTTATATGGCAGTGGCATATGAGTGATCACCTATAGGTAGAGCATGACATTATCTTAATGAATTGCCCAGGCATTAAGAGTTGGATTTTAAATGTACTTGTTTTAAATGGACTTAACTGCCCCTATTGTTTCCACTGTTCTTCAATTGAATCCCCAGAAAAGATTCTGAAGGCTGTGGTTTTGAGGGAACAGGTAATGGATTATTTGTGTTAATATATCAGAATGTATATATGTATACATTTGTATTAGTCACACTTTCATAATTATCCACTACATTGTATGATGTAAATACACAAACTATGTAAATAGGTTATTAATAAGAGAGAAAGGGACCTAAAGTTGATTTAAATACAAAAAATGTCCAAATTATGGTAATATTGTGTCACATCATATTAGTGTGGAACAAAGTAAGAAAAAGAGAGGGGTTTTTCTAGTATTACTCATGCAGAATTGCACAAATTCACAACTGTGGACTCAGGAGCAGCATAAATTTATTACTTTATGTAGTACTATAACTATGCTCACTAGCAAGTCAGTCTGCTTGTGTTCTTTATGTTGGGAAACACTGTACACAAAGGGACGTACATAATTTAAAGTCTCTTGCAGAGGGCTGAAGGGGCTGGATCACTTATCTCCAAATTTTTTGGTAGCAGATTCATTGTGCACTCTAATGTTGCATAGCCTTTCCTTATATGTGATTTTTTTTCTGTGAAATGGTTATACATCCATCTGACTTTGTCCTTGACTTTAAAAGACTAGACTAATAGAAAAATACACAGAGAGACACTTTGCTTCATTCCCTATAAAGCTTGTTACAAACATTATTAGATATTAGATGTTATTTTTATACTGTATCTGGAATTGCTGCTACTAATCTATATTGTTGTTAGAGGCTTAACAAATTCACTAGTGCTCAGTAACATCCAGGTTAGTAAGTATGAAAATGTTCAGTAATATAAGAAAAGGTGCTCTTTTCTGGCATACTTTCACATTTCTAAAATTTATACTGAAATTGGGGAGGATTTTCCATTCTCAAAAATACTGTGCATCCTTTGAGAGTTGGTCATACTTCTCTGCTTGTGAAGCAGAAAAGTGAATGGAAATGTGCTTGTGAATGGAAATGAGCAATAACTATGATAGCACAACACAGATAAGTTGTCCACTGGCTCAAGCCACTATATCCCGAGTTCAGCAGTCCATCTGTCCCTCAAACCTTGTTTTATGGCCGTTGCTTCCAATCCAATCTCTATTTGTGACATGTCCAATGAAGGTACCATAAATCCCAGCAGTGCTGTTATGGGGGGCTTAGCAGAGGGAGACCAATATTCTGAGAAGCTCTGCTTGGGGGGGGTCTCACCTGTATCAAGTTTAAGCAAGCAGTGTAGGTGAAATGTAAGTGGGAGCTGCCTTTCTAAAACTGGCCAAGACTGTGAAGCACCTCTTTCCACCTATATTTTGAAATTGCAAGCAAAAAATTATTTCTAACTTCAGCCATTCTCCTGTTTTCCTTAAAAATTCAAATTCACATAATTAAATTATTTCACTGATTTTTTCCTGTCCAAACTGAGAGACAGAAGTGAGGTACTGTTACGAGGCTGAGATTTGCTCAGTTGGTTAGAGCATGGTGCTAATAACATCCACATCATGGACTTCATCCCCACCTAGGTTATTCATTTAAGTGTTGGACTTGATGATCCTTGTGGATCACTTCCAGCTCAAAATATTCTGTTATTCTGTGAACATATGCTAAAAAACCCTTGTCTAGGTCAGTTGATATGCTGTAACATGTTTGATTTCCAATAAATGTTGTAAAAATTAGGATCAGTGATTGTCCCATCGTTAAAGTGATAAATGTCAATTGGTCAGACATGTGAAGGTTGTGGGTGTGCACACAGATATGGATGCATGTAGATGCTTATGAATGTAAAGTATATAAAATTATGTGAAATAAAATATGGAGCAGGTTAAGCTTGGAATGACCACAAGCACAATGAAATCACAAGTGAGTTATGAGTACCAATAAAACTTTTATGCAATACCATATTATCATGTCTTCTGCATCTGCTGTGTCTTCAATAGAAAATCTACTTTAGAAATGTCATGTATACCATTTTAGAATTATATGGTAGTATTTATTGTACCCTTTCATCTGTAAAAGCCAGAATCCCTTTATATCAGTCCATCTGGAAAGGCCCTAAAAAGAAAAATAAAATATATTTTAGAAACCCTATCTAAAATAGCATTAGTCTTCAAGCCATTAAGTATCCTGTTTATATGGTACTGCTTCGCAGAATTATCAGGAGCTAGCAGCTGAAAACCTCTTAGTCTTCTTTAGTGGACTCTGTATATGGAAATTCTATGAGAAATGGAAGTTTTGCCATTGTATGACAACATCATCCCTTTACATCCTACAGTGATGCACCCTGATCCAATAGTCTTAGCTTCTACCCCTTCTCCACAGGAGGCAAAGAAGGAGCAGTATTTATATCCCTTGGGTGTATTTCCCACTGTTGCTATCTTGTTGGTACTGTGGATATTATTTGTAGATTTGCTTGACTTTTGAGGGATCTTCTCAGACATTTGATAACTCTTACACGTGTGATGCTTGCTTTCTTGGTGCTTTCTGGCTGTTTTTGAAAGCCACTTAATAAATGTTATCGTTTCCCACATTTTAATTTTTACTATAAGCAGAAGAGCCTGTGTATTTCTAAGTTTTTGCAGTCTAATACTTAACGAATTCATTTATGTTCCAAGAGCCACGTCTGATCACAGGTGTCATGTGACAGGAACCAAGATGAAATTTGGTCCTGTGTCAGCATCACTGCTTTCTGTTGGGAGCTTCCCACTGCTCTTTTCTAGCATCCTCTTGGGATTACTAGTACCAGTGCATTGCTTTATTAAGAGCATCTGGCAATGAATCTGATGTTGCCTATCAGAATCACAGGTGCCAGAGAGGATTAACCGCCAAGTTTAGGTCATACCTAATGAATTCCTGCATCCTGCTGAGGAAATCACTACTCCCAAATTAAGGACCCGTTTTATCAGAATAACTGCAGTGTCCAACAGTACAGTGGGTTTCCCTAGTGGAATCACATAGAACAGAAATAAGGAATTGTGTGCACCTATCAGCAGACACTTCGTTAATTTAGCTTAATGGCACTGATGCCAAGAGAAGAGTGCTCCAAGTAAAAAATTTCTGGACTTGATTCACTCTGTGACGCTTCCACAAGTGACAGTATAACAAATTGTTGGGAGACAGTTCTCAGTACTGTTTCTCAAGAGTTTCTTTTGTTTATCATGTCAGCTTCCTGTCCCTTCTATGCTTTTTGTTGCATAAGTTTGAATGATCATAGGGCGGCTTTCAAATAATTCTGTTTGCTTACACAGGTAGCCTCACTTTTCACCTTAACTGACTTCCATTGCAAACTGTTACTGATCCAGTAATATTTTACATAAATTTACATTCCAGTATTTTATACAGTTTCAGCGATCTCCTGGAACCTGTACAGGATTTGTAAACTGTGGATTTAGACTTTGGTGTTTCTAAGGAATATTCCATCACTATTCAATTTCCAACATTTTTCGGTTTCAGAAGTTGCTGAGATCTGTAATTTTTCTGATTTGTTTTAGTAGGGATCTTTAAAAATTTTAGGTAGGGGTATAATTAAGTGCTTTGGAAGGAAGGTGTGAACTTCTTCATGGCAACTTTCAGAACAGATCTGTAATCTCAGTTCTTCTGCTAACTTGATTTGGGGACTTGAATTCTCAGGCTTGGCTTCTGGGAAAAATACGATGGTGACAGGCAGAAAAAGCCATGTCTTGTGCCATGAAATTGAACTTTCACTTGGAAGCAATTGTGCAGAGACATTTGCCTGCCTTTTCCTTATGTTGCTGTTGTATATATTTAACTTGTAGAGAGCATACTACTTCCTTGGAATTAATTGGATAGTTCATACCTCACGGAGTTGTAGCTCCCATATATCTGTGTATACATCAAATACTTTTATCTGTTGTATTTAATGCACTTTTTGAGCAATTTTCCACATCCATGATGGTAGATATCTGAAATTTGAGAGAAATGTTTCTACAACGAGAATTGTGAATTCTTTTTTTTCAGGTAATATTTTCCTAAAATATAATTTACAAATCAAGGTGCTAGCATTCTATAAGAGTTTATAAAACCAAGTATATATTTAACACTGAGTAAGATTTTTTATCTTTACCTGTGGGTAAGGATGTGCTGTTTCCTCCTGTATCTTTATCTCTCACCATTCCTATTTCTTATCCAGACTGTCTTTTAAAATAATTGTTGTTGGCATAGAATTGTGTAGGGAATGTAACATGTTAACCATACTAAGGGAACTGTCATGGAGGATTTCTATTGTGTGTTAAGGGCCCGGTTGATATGCCCTTCCAAGTCTGAAGTGGTAGAGATGGCTACAGAAATACAGGTGGTTCTGAATATTAAAACAAGAAAAACTCTGTAGTTTATTCCCGAATTAGAAAAACTTTGCTTCATGGTTTTTTATCTGCATGCCCCAATTCTTATGATTTACTTTGCATGTGGGAGTGCTTTTGGAGATCTCATCATTATGACTTTTTTGTTGATAAATTGGAGGTTTCAGGAAGGGTTGTGGAAGCTGGAGAGAAACATTTGTTGTTCCATTGTACATGGGTTGTATTCTAGCTCTGTGGTAAACCAACACGTAGCTAATGGAACTGTGGCTTTAACTTCATCAAATTAGTATGTAAACAAATGAAGCAAGGGAAAGATAGACCCTTAATGAGAAACAAGAACAGTTTCTGCTCACCTTGCACAGTGATGGACAGACACCAGCCCCAGCATAAGCACCGACCTGTATCCATCAAGGCAGATGTATTGTGAAGCTTACAATAACTAGAGTTNTAAAAAAAGCCCCCAGGTGATAACCACTGTCATCCTACTGCATTCAGGAGTTTTAGACCAATTAAAGAAATGGCACAGGAGTAAGATCTGAGTTCTCTTTGTGTGTTCTGTATTAGTGGTAGCAAATGATACATTGATGCAACAGAACTAAATGACTGTCTTTGCATTTCCAACGCCTCAATGTGAAGCAGAAGGTCCTTTCTGATCAAGAAGTTTTCAGTCTGCCATGTATGTGGTACTGAATTACAATCAGAAATGTGAATCGCATAGCTGTTTTAACAACTTTCTCACCCCACTGACAAAAGTTACTGCTTACTCTGCAAAGACAGTTGATCATCTCCTAAAGAGCAGCTTCATGAAACACTAGAAGTTTTACATTATTACTCCAGAATTAAACTTCTTTGTCTCAACAGTTAGTGTAGACCTGGTCATCTTGGCTGCACTGCAGCCCCTGTCAGAGGTGGCAAACACTTGAATCATCTGCTTTTAAGCTCCTCCCAAGAGTCACAATTTGAGAAAAATTAAAGCAAAAGTGGCCTACAGTGAGTCAGGAAAAGCAATGGCACCTGGACAGATAAACCCCACATGTACACAGTATTCTTGGGACTTTTAACTTGAGACTCACAGCAGACAAAGGAAAAGCAGGCTGAAAAGGAAGTGGCTAAAGTCAGTTAAGAGTAGTAACATAATCTGTTGACTACCACTGAAACCCAAGTATTATTGTTTTTTTTAATCATTCAAGCATGGAGTACCATTTTATATATCCTGAAGTCTGTAGATCCATATGCAACAGCATTTTGATAATGTGATAATTGGAAGAGAAGACCAGCAGTGAAAAAGTAAATTGGTTCAATGTGACAGAACACTAATATTGATGGATGTCCTACTTTCTTTATTTTCTTTCAGTTTACAAGCTTTGAGGAAGGAAAAGTCCCGAGATGCTGCTCGCTCTCGCCGGGGAAAGGAGAATTTTGAATTCTATGAGTTGGCAAAGTTGTTGCCACTGCCTGCAGCCATTACCAGCCAGCTTGACAAGGCATCCATCATCCGACTTACAATTAGCTATCTGAAAATGAGGGACTTTGCTAATCAAGGTGATCCTCCATGGAACTTGAGGATGGAAGGACCTCCACCTAATACATCAGTAAAAGGTATGGAGTAAATATTGTTATGTATTAGAGAATATGGCAGCCTTTAGTAACCTCTACATTGAAATTTTTACCTTCATCCTTTCTTCTTTCCCTGCATATCAAATCCTTTAAAGGGATTCAAATGTGGAAATCTGAGGTCTGCATGAGAAAGACACCATGTGAAGGTGAAATAAACCTCTTATTTTAATTTTTTTTTAACAACAACCCTTTGATGTAACTATTACAGCTGTAAGTCTTCTGGGTGATGTAGACTAAATTGTTTCAAGTTATTTACCTTTTATTTTGTTGCTGTGTTTTAGTATTTTATATATGTTTGGAGGAAAATGGCATTATTCCTTGTTTTGAAAACTCAATCTCTTAATTTTCTGGCTATACCTTAAAGGTAGAATCACATATTTATGAAGTTTGAAAGCATCCCATCCAAATATTTGAATCTTCAGCTGAGAGACTAGGATATTGTTTATCCTCTTGTAATATCTATAGAAATTATTTTGACTTCTGAGACAGTAGGCATTTATCAACAAAATAGACTTTTTTTAGTATTACATGCTCTCTTTTCATGCTCAAACAAGCACTTGGGGCGCAAAAATAATGTTTTAGATGTGAATTTTCACAAACTAGAGGCTGTGTGCATGTTGCTCCTAAATACTCTTTTCAATGACCTCTGTAACGTGGACCTTTTTTTGTAATCTATTATTTTTCAACTGACGCTACCCATCTGAATGAGTATGATCTTTGATAAGTATTTTACATTAGGGAGTAAGTTGCAGTAACAGAAATCAGGGTTACCAAACCTGGGATTTCTGGGTGTCCTGGCTTCAACACAATGGAATAATCCTTTATTTTAGCTACTGCTCTCATATTTTGAAGGACACAGGTTTAGAAGATGCACATGCGATTTGAGCACTTCGGTTTTTTTCCACAAATTATGGACTATAAACTCTTAATCTACACTAAACTAGACAGAATGTGCATAGCATGAAGCAAATAAAGAAGCCACCTTTAAAGGTAGGGGGAGGAGGTAGAAATAGAATCTTATTTATCAGTCCACAGCTGTAAATGAAGGGTTACTTGTACTGATGGTGCTAAAGGCTTTTACCTGCTCTTCCATTTAAAGGGAGTGACATAATTTAAGGAAAGTTAAAATTTTCAATGGATGGAGAGAGACATGGAGGGCAAAAACTGATGCAGTTTCAGATTGAGGATTTAGTAGCTGGACATAGTTCCGTCATTTCATGTATTTAATTTATATTATCGGCCACATCATATATAATTCTCATGGAGGAAAAAAAGACAATAACTGCATCATCCAGGGCACAAGTGTAACATGGTTCATTAGGCTTCTGATATAATATGCAAATGTTCCCCATTTTTATAGGATGAGAGTTTACTCTCAGGCAATTAAACAGTATTTCAAGGTAGATGTAAAGTGGACTCTGCTGTACAATCTATGATTTTTCTGTGCTTCTACAAGTTGTGGTACTGAAAGTTTGAGCTCTTCCTACCCCTGTGTGTATTTTCAAAGTGTCCGGGATCTATTTTTTCATTATCCTCTTCTGGAATATATACCTGAATACTTAATCTTCTTTTTTGCGCAAGGATTTTAATGAAAAAAAGAATTTTAAGGAAGAACAAAATTTTATTCTTAGTCAATGACAGAAATAGTCTGATCTAGATTAATGTTTCTCCCTAAAAAAGAGCTGGATGAACATTTACTCTCTGTTCACTCTGTCTGATATAATAGCCTTTCTCCTCCAGCCATCTAATGCTATAGTTGTCATTCCTTTAGGTGCAATGGGTGTGGGGGCTCAGGAAGGGATTTTGACTTTTTTTCCCTCCTATTTGTGTTCTTAGCTTAATACTAAGTAGGATTGTATTATTTATGTGTCAGTATATTGAAACAATGCTTGATGAAAGAATTCATCAATTCATTGCATAAGAATTCCCCATAAATAAGTTTAACTGTCTAGTACAGGTATATTTTATGACTTTACCAGTTCTCCTTACATAGAAACCTGTTAACACATTCTGATCAAACATTCATGAAATTACATCAAAAGAAATTCAGTTTCATTTATTAAGGTTGCTTTTTGCTGCCCTTGAAGGAGTTCATATGTATAAGCAAGCTCACATAAATAGCTTGTCGGTTCATGTGAAGTATGGATGATGAACCTACAATAAAACACGAGACATTAGACTTTGTATGTGCACAAACAATCTTCTGAATAGACATAAAGATATTTGGGAGGTTATTTGAAAGGTGCTTAGATTGTTTAGGCAACAGCTTTTTTTTTTTTTTTCCCCAAATGTGTTTGCCTGCTTGTGTTAATCATTCATTTTAAAAGCTTCATTTTAAATTTGTCCCTCAGTACTGTACAGCAATTTAATAGTTTTAATTTAGTATTTCAGCAAGGTCCTTTACTCTGCTCTGTATTTATCACAGCTTTTCTTAGAAGTCTGTAAAGGCTGATGAGTTTGTTTCCTTATGCCTATTGTGTAGTGATCACTACAAGTTGTGCTTGCAAATGAGCGCTCAGGTAACTCCATATAATATTTTCAGAGTCAATTACTTCATGGAAATATGTAGTGCAATTGGAAAGTAACAGATAGTTTTCTCCATTATTTTAGAAATATCTGTATTGTTATAATACAGATCAAATCTGCAATGAACATTATGCATTATTCAAGAAATGACCAGGCATTCTCAGCAGTGTTTCAGCTAAATAACTGATGATTGTAACCTTTAAAGAAATCTCATTGTGGTGACTATTGGTAAATCATTTCTCCATTCATAGTAATCTTTATTTAGAGGCGATCTAAAAACCATTATATTTTTTATTAATTTTAAAAGCAATAGCCAATGATTTGACATTTGCTAAAAATGGAAAAATTTTCTATCCTCTAATACAGGAGACTTCAGTCATTTTTCTCTTGGTACATTGTCTAAGGCTTTTTGTTTGTAGGAAATCTCAGTCCTTATATACAAATACACACACAACTTATCTTAGATGAGTTTAAAGACAGTTCTTAAAGATCCAGGGTGTGATTCTATATGGAAGAAAATAATCAAGATGTTACTTATAGTCAGTAGGAATAAAAATTTCAGTCCTTGATAGTACATAGAATGTGTTATCAAAACCAGTACTATTCTCCTCTGTTTTTATCCTTCCAAAAGTCTTCCCGTTCTGGGGTATGTTCTGAGGATAACAGTAAATGAGTTGCTTATCAATTTTTTTTTGAACTAAAATGTGAGTTTTCTGAAAATTGTCTGGAAATAGATATATTTTCTTAGTATATGCTGTGTGCTCAGCCAGGAAGTGGTGCTTTATGTGGCATGGAACTTGAAATCCTCTTGTGCATTCTGATACTAAGCCCTGTAGTCCTATTCCAACATCAAACTCTTGTGAGGACCTTTGTATTTTCTTTATATTATCTGCTTTAAATTTCATTGTGNCTGTGTCTAGTTTTGCAAATCATTGTCCTGGTAAATTTGCCATGATGATGTTGAAGTAGGTTTTTTTGGTTTGTTTTTTTGTTCATTTTGGTTTTTTTTCTTTTTTCTTTTTTTTCTTTTTCCATTGGAATAAGGTGTTAATTTCTGTCTTTGGAGATACAGGTGTTTTTGTGAGGTCACATGTCTTATTTCCTGTTCAATGATGTGTTGTGGAAACTAGAATATGTAAGACAATTTGGGTCTTAGTTAAAAGCAGTTTTATAATTATTGTCTTTTAAGCTGAAACTTTACATTTTATGCTATATAAGTAAAATACTCATACTTCTCCTGTAAAATGAGAGATGAGTGATTCCATGTTCTGCAGTTAGATAGTTTTACACATTTGCATTCTGGAATTAATGTATATCAGTAGGAGAAATCAGATTCTCTCAGAATTATTTGTGGTGTATTGAAATATTTATTGTCCAAATTGTTCCTGTTCAATGTTAGTAAATACAACTCAGAAAAGTTCCTTGCCATAAAGCACTCAATATTACATCAAGTCTCCATTGGTAGAG
>VWZN01007075.1:32249-47095 GCA_013396955.1 Regulus satrapa | reverse complement strand
AAATGTCTTCCACTTGTATTCAGTATCCAGGGCTGACGTTCTCCTTTTTGTAGTCCTGCATTTTTCTCTACATGAAGTCATCCGGATTGCAGCCTTTGTAATGAAAACAACCTGGTGAAGAATATTAATATTTAAAAGAAGCTCCAAAGTTTTTAACTTTTCACTTTATTCCTTCTTCCTTTAATGTGCAAGCTTTTCTGTTTACAGTAGTCCTTAGCATGTCATTAAAAAAATCACTCCAAAGTTGAGAACATACTTTCCTCATTCCTGCTAAAAGGTGGTGGGTGTTGTCATTACAATTCATGGTTGAGAACGTTGATGGTATTGGCTGAGTGTGTTTTGCCAAAAGCATGGGCTTCACACTTGCAGAGGTAAATATATCAGGAGGAGTAGAGTGTTGATGGTTGCTTTGGCTCCAACCTTAGTAGTGATACTAAAATAAAACAGGGAAAACTTTCAAATTAAAACCAAATTAATTTCTTGTCATGATAATGATATGGATTTTCATCCTGTAGAAATTTCTGTGCAAAAGTCAGTGCCACAACATCCTATTTTCCTAAGCTCTTAATAAAATGCTTCCATATGATTTTTACATTCATGTTTTATGTTGCATGGCTTAGCTCCAGGTGGTCTTTTTTAGAAGCATGAATATCTTAAATTATATGTGCAGTCTACATAACTTTTTGAAATAAGGCACATGATGGGGTTAGCCAATTACAGATGTGCAATGAATCTGGTGTGCCAAAAGCGCTTGTTCTGCTTTTTGCTTGTAGTAATCCGGAACAGCAATGACTGCTGTAGTTTTTGATATGTAGAATGAAAAAAGGCTGTTGCTATCTGGAGATTGCAATATCTAATGAAGCTTCCATTTGTCTTTTTTTCACCCTTTCTGAACAGAAGGCAAGTGCCTTTGCTATGAAGGGTGCTTTGGACAAAGCCTCAGTCAGGCTTAATATCATAGTGCACCATTTTGCAAATGAAGGCGGTTGAGGAATTGGATCTTGTGGTTGGATTTAACAGTTTCAGTATAGCATTCATAGCTTACATACCATACCTCAGCTGGGCAGAGGATGTAAGGACATACATAAAGCCCTGCCACATTCAATAGAGCTTAGTCTTCCATTATTGTAGCTTACTGGTTTTCTGTGTCATCTCAACTTCTATCATGTATCTCCCATTGAATGAATCCTGCCTATAGGTCTTGTTGAAGAATATCTATTGCAGGGCTAATAAATACATCTATGTAAACCAACTGATAATGAATGCAGCAGAAACCTAGAAAAAAACCCAAACAAACAAATTTTTAAAAAACCCCAAACAGATCTGGGTGCTTAGAGGGAATAAAGCACCATAACTGAATGGGTTTTTACAATATTTGTTTGACCAAGAGTTACATCATTCTGTATTACAAGTAAAGAAATTATGAATCAAAGAAAATATTTAGTGTGAAATTAAAGAAAACACAATATTTATTTTTTTATACTAAATCTATGTTTCCAATCTGATATGTTTGCAGTTGTATATTTACTAGTGTTTTCCAAAGTTGCTGTTCACTATTTGGTGTAATAGAGCCCTGGCAATGAAGTATATGGATTTAATAATAATAATATTTATTTTCATGTGGTAGTTATATTGGATCCCTGTAATCAACAAGAGCAAGATTTAGATACTGATGGTAGATGCAGCAGTTTTAAAAACCAAAGTACAGTGATTTTATATCTATATAATATGAAAGTCTAACCACAGTCTGACCAAAGTTTGACCACAATATCAACGCAAGCTTAATTTCTGCAACTGTTCTCTTTGAAGCCAGAGGAAGGAAATCGAGTTTCCACCAAATCCCTATGCTCTTGTGGTCTCCCATTTCAATCAGGGATATAAAGTAGAATACAATGAATCCATAGTAAAGACTTTCCCAGGACATTAGAAAGATCAGTAAAAACTGTTTTCATTAGCTGTCAGTAATTAAAGAACACCCTTCATATAGAGCTTACAATTTAGAGAACATGTAAGCCTCTATATCTACCCGAGATCACAAGCGAAATAAGAATCACTACACAGCTGGGGAACTGGTGTTGTTTTAAAATATCAAGCTCCCTTAAGAATCATCTTTTTGTTTATTTGCTAGCTTTTACACCAAAGTGAATATTTTTATTTTAAATTTCAAAGGATTTAGTTGCTGCACTTTCTTTTAATAAGGAAGCAAAGAAAGGCAAGTGCCTCACAAAATACTTAAATACCAGTTGGGCCAGAGCTGTCCTCCTGGATGGAGCTGTAAGAAAATTCTTACCTAATTCCAATACTTGAGCTCATCATTCCCTCTAATTCTTACACACAGAGTTAGCTGAGTGCATCTGCACAAGCATGTGTGTGTTGTCACTCTGCATTCTACTTGTACCCTATAAAAATTGGTTTTGCTTTGCTTTGCATGGGATGGTAGCACATGCAAGTACAAAATTCTGTGTCTTATTTCATCATCTGTTAAGTAGTTAAACACATATTTATAACCATAAAAGGAAGATAAATATATTTGCTCACATTTTAATTCATATAGACAATTCCCAAACTTTGCCTATAGCAAGTAGAATAATATTGTCTACACTACATCACTGTAAATCTTAAAGAAAATCATTTGTGCAAAAGTTAAGAAAAATCGGGAACTGCTCTTTTATTTTCTAAGTACAACTTGTATTTCTACAATTATAGGAGCAATTGTACCTCTATATATCCCCTTTTAAATTTGAATTACTGTGTATGTGAGCTGTTTCTCATCCTCTTGATGCAGAACAGTGCTGATAATGCTAATAGAGAAATTGAGGCATATACAGATTTAGGGCTAGCTTTTCAAAAGAGCACAGCACTCCAACTGGAGCCAGATTTCAAAAGATCTCTGATCCTATTCAGCAACAAAATAAATAGCCAGATTTTCAAAAGATTTCAGCACTTTGGTAATCTGATCATAAGAAGCAGCTGCTGAGCACATTTGCAAAGCAGAGTGACTTTTCAATATCCTAGGAGAAGTGTGTGTTAGAGTAGGAAATAGAGCCCTCTTGCCATGTTCTGAGACCAAGAGTCCAGTTCTTAACTGGACTATTACACTTCCTTCGTGTACTTTGCTCAAATGCTGTATTTAATGAAAGCTAGTTTAACCCATTTAGAAATGTAACCCATGTCTATGAAGAGATATTTTAAAGAATAACATGAAGATTTGCACTCAGGGTAGGTAACGAAGAAATAAAATGGGAGGAATATTGCTAATCCATTTTTTATTGAATCTCGGTATTATATTGTCTTGATTAGGTGTATCTCATAATAAAAACCCCTCCCTTTAGTCATTTTTAAAGGTTGTGAAGTCCACTGTCAATCTTTTAAGTGTCAAAAGGAAAAAAAAAACCATAGAAAAACTAGGTATTCTTTAAAAATCTACAAAAGTCTATAGCACTATATTGCAAGGCATGTCCAAGTATAATTGATTTTCTGTGCACTTCCACCTTCCAACAACGTTCTGAGTGCATAGTTTTGGGATTTTTTATTTACATTTTAAATTGTTCTTTCCATCCCTTCCTTGAAGCGAATAAATGGGGTGTTTAATTTTTTTTTCTTCTAAAGACAAAAATCTTTTTGTCATCTATTTAGTATTTTAAAACACTATTTTCTCTTCACCTCTATATACCAGCTGTTTCTGCTTATTTCATGTATCAATGGTGTTATTTATTCTTCATCCTGCTTTTTGTAGCTTCTATCACTCTGGCCTTTTTATTTTTTTTCCTCTGCTATTTTTTTTGCTCCGACATTCTAGCCTGAAGATTTAAAGGGCAAGTTTTCTTTTAGGAATTTTTCTAAGGAGCTGAGAGGAAAATTAGCAGCTTACTTAACCTCATCATACATTTGACTTTAGTTGGTTTCTTCAACATCCTCATGGAGCTTCTTGATTCTCCAAAAAACTCTTAGGCATAAAGGAACTGTATTTTACATACAGGCAGCTATGTTGAGAGGCCATTTGGTATGAGGCATACTCACTCATCACAAGCTTGGAGTCAGTCCAAGAGATGTTTCTTGGCTTGAAGCATTTGGCAAAGTCAGTGCTCAAATAGCTTTAAATTATGTACTTACTGTCAGTTTTGGTGTGGTTTGGTCTCCAGCAGTTATTATGCCAAACAGTGAATGTGGCATGGGATGATCTGTGAAGTTGTTCTGCCTAGAGAGGATTCTGGTTTTGCCTGTCAGACAGGAAGGTGAACTGTGGAGACAGCGTTGGTTCAGTCTGAACTGAATGCACGCAAAGGGAGATATGACAGCCATGAGATGGTTGGTCCTGGAGGTGCAGAGCACTCGTAGCACTGCTGGGTTGAGGTTCCATGTTGAGCAGCTCTGATAAGCATCCAAGGCTGACTTCTTGCAGACCTGAGACAGAACCTCATCCAGTATTTTCTGCATCTGTTTGAGATATAGGCTTATCTCTTTGGAAAGTATCTGATGTTGATGTAAAGTGTTTAAATGATAAAGAATCAACTACATCCCTGAGCAGATTGTTCCAACGGTTAATTACTGTCACTATGAAAAAAGTGTGCCTCATTTTTAGTCTTATTTCAGCTTCAGCATCCAAACACTGGATTTTGCTATGCGTTTTTCACTAGATTAATGAGCTGCCTACTGTTAGAAATCTCTTCCACATGTAGGTATTGTGATCCTCTTAACCTTCTTTTCAGTAACTAAATAAATTGAGCTTTCTTAGTCTTTCACTATGGGGAATGACTTTTAGAAGTCTAATCACTCTTGTAGCTCTTGCTTGAGCTGTATCCAATTTTCTAACATATTTTGAGAATGGAGGAAACCACAGCTGAAGAGAATACATCAGTAACAGTGTCATAAAAAACTAAAGTAAAACTTGCAGTAGCTATTCCATTGTGATATTCTTTGGTTTAACCCAGTGACATGTATTTGATATACATTTTCATGTAATATGGACATGCAATTTTGGAGGGTTTTTTACTTTGGGAATTAACCTCAAGTCTGTCTCATTGTGAAGTAGTTTTGGATTCCTTCTGCTGATAAGGATTGAACAATGTCAAGGGGTGAATTCTCATGAATAATTATGAATACTGAAGGTTACCCTTGATTTTATATTTTGTTTCAATGGCATAATTATTTCAGTAGGAAAGGGTTGTGATAGAAAAAACTGAACATAGAGAATAGGTACCACAAGGTGAGACTTGAGAAGTAATCTTCTGTTGCAATGGAGTTCACAGTCAGGATATTGGATGGGCCAGGATAGTACAAGTGAAATATTATCTTACCCACATACTTCAGAAGATTTCTGGAGAAAAAAATCTTTTCAGAGTTTCTGAAAAGTTCCTTATGACTCCTTCCAGTCTGATACCTGTCTTATTCAGACAACTTGGATTGTCATGTTTGGTATCAATTTCATATCTGGACAAGGAAAACCACAGCACAGTGAGAGCTAAGCTTACCCAAACTGAGTGAGCTTAGAAGAGCCTTCCTAAACACACACAAATGGTTCCCTTCAACCCAAATCTGCCTCAGAGTCACCTCTACAATCCCAATATGTTGAAGCAGGGAAATTAGGGATCTAATAAAAGCATATTAACAGAAGCAAGGCTTTTTTTATGGAGGTAGGAAGAAAATTCCTCCTGAATTTATGCTTCTTCTGGTTCCATATTAGAGTTAAGTGAACTCAGATTATCTGCCTGATTTGAGCTCAGCTGTCTAACATTTTCAAGTAGTGAAAAGAGATGTGACATGTCTTCAACAAAAATGGCTGCTTCAGAGTCAGGTAGTTTGTTCAGAAGTGTAAAGAAAGCCACAGATTCTGCCAGTGACTTCTTTCACTTGTGTTCTCACCAGTAAATTCTGTAAGTAACAAGGATTTCAAGCACTCAACCATTTACCACTGTGAATCGCTCTGGGGGAAAGATATTTTACTTTCTTTTGAATCCCATATAAAAGCAGTCTCCTCAGACTTCTAGGTCAATTCCTTTAACTTTCAAAAATGCTGTTGCACTGAGTTAACTTTCCTAGTCCAGCCAGAATTTTTTTTGTCAGCTCAGGGGGAACTGTGCTTCAGTCCTAACTTCAGAGTCCCAGGATTTCATGTGTCCTCAAAAATTTGGAGTGATTTCAAAACTTTGGTCTTGCTTCTCTAGCTTGTGAAGTGAGTAAGAAAAGAAAATGTTTGCATATGTAGTGGGCTCTCTCACCATTTCCCTGCTGGGAGGACGCTGTGTGTATGCTTATAGGCAGACAAGAGACCGCTGCCTCTCTAGCTCTCTTTCTTCCCTCCTCTCACATTACCCAAAGGACAATTTTTCAATTGACTGTGCCCATATTTTCCCTTATATCTTTCCCAAAGCTATATACTAGGCTTGTGTTAATCAGAACACTAGTCAGCATTCAAAAATGCTCTGCCGTCTTTGCACAAACAGTTAGCATTGAGTTATTCAATGATAAGTTCTATATTTATCGGAGGATAAATAGGATAAGTGCGTTCATTTGCACAATTTCTCTACAAAATTATTAAAATACTCTTTTCTTGAAAAGGAAGCCTGAATATTAATATGCAATATGTGAGAGGAAAGTAAGTCAGGTTACTGTTATTTCTGCTATTAGTGGAATTTTTTATGTATATATAAATGCATTTCACTAAGTTACACTAGAGTAATAAGAAAGTTGAAATAATCTGGATCCATCTGCTTTATATTTTCTGCTTCTAACAATTCCAATTTAATGTCTCCGTTTAGTTTCATACTGATCATTTATACTGACAAAATGAAGGAAAAGAAAACAAGGAACCTGTCATCAATCATTCATTTAATCAACTAGCAAAAAATAGATAAATAAACATACTGAGTTAATTATTTTTCTGTATGTAATGATTGACAATAATCTTAATTTATTTCCTTTTTAACCTTTTACTGTCAATATAGTTGGGATTAATTGGTAATGACAAAATGAGAAGAAATAAATTTCTGATAGCCATTGAAAGTTGCTGACATTGGAGTATTCTCCCCTGAAACTTCTCCCTGAAGATGTATCAGATCTCTGTCATGTGTTATTTTTCACACTTTTTTGTGCCATGTTTCATGCCATTTTGGTGATTGCTATTAGTTTACAGACATATGGTCAGGAATATTTTATGAATGAAGAGGGTTTCTGGAATGTACAATATCACTTCTTCACATTTATATGAAAATTGTAATTTGAAGCTCTCAAAATACTTTGCACATGTTATTGCAGTGTGGATTCAAAAGCTAGCAAAAAAGAGTGCTGCAGCTAACAACTTATGCTATCTGCTCCATCCATCAGACAGTATTTCTTTACCATTGAATTGTCTATTCCCCCTTTGCACTCTTTTACTGGATCCATCTGAAGCTAAGAGGGTATTTTCAGGCAGAATTCCCTAAGCAGCTCTCCATGTTTGTAGTGCAGGAGGGTTAGCACTACTTCCTCGCTCAGTTTTTGCCACAAAATTGTCTCCCCGTGTGCATGGGATCTAAATAGGCATCTAAATAGACTCTAGTCAATCAGTAATTCCAGCTTCTAAAATATATTTCTGCAATGATATTCCCATACATTAGTAATAATTGCCCTGAACAACACATGAAGATATTTGCAGCTTTTTTTTTAAGTACTGTGTAGCATGTCATTTGAATATGTGGAAGACATAGTGTAGGACATGCTTTTTATCCAGCTTGAATGGTGTATCAATGCACACAATACTTCAGCAGTTAGAAATAGCTGGATTTTATTCAGGTGTGTTTCCTGCAGTTTCAATAAAAGTGTTGTTGCATATTTCAGAGATGAAAAGGCTTTGTATGTGTATCTATGTGTTTTGGTAATGAAGGCCAAAACCTCTGAGGCACAAGTACATGAATTTTCATTTCACAGATTTTATGTTTGGATTCTTGGCTTTGGGTTTTTTTGTTTTATTTTGTTTTTCTCTGAAAGACTGATCTAGTTACATATAGCCAGATTGTCCCTCAACTGGCTTTTATCAGAGGTTCTAAAGCAGAAATAATTTCCTCTACTCAAAAATTATGTGCATTCTGGGGTTTTTTTTAAGGAACAAAGGGAAACAGAGGTAGTAATGATGTTTACCCATAAACAAAGGGGAGAAAAGAAACAGAAAAAAGTCCCAAAGACTCCAAAACGAACAGGAAAAAAAAATGTGAAATGATGAAAGCCAGTTATTGATACGTCGTGTAGGCATCAGTCTCTCAAAGGTACACTTCATCCTTGTGTCAGGAATTTCCTGAGTGACCTGCATTCCTGGGGACAAACACCCTTGCCACTGCATGGCCTTCTGGGAGCCTGTGGCTGTGCTGGACTGCAGCTGGCAAGGCAGAGGCTGGAGCTGGGCTGTGTGGGCTCTGCAGCCCCAGAGAGCTTTGGGCTGCGCACCAGCCGAGCTGGTAACCCTGCCAGGGCATCCCAGCCACTGCCTGCAGCACCAGTGAGACTGAGAGGCCCCTCACAGCAATTTGGGGGCTCTGAATGATCTGTGGGATGGGGTGTGACTGCTGATCTGCAGGGTAAGAGCAGGTGGTTTGTTCTGCAGGAGCATTAAATATCCACTGTGGTGGTTGCCCGAGTCTTGACTCTGAGGATCTCATCTCATACTTTGTAGGTAACTGGAAATAGAGCATTTGCTAGGTTTTTTTCAGCATTTGTTAAAGAGTCTAAAAATTTGGCTCTTTGGGAAAACAATGAATTTTTCTGACTTGGGTCATACTGAATGCTATTATATTCACTGAAAAGTATTCTAAATTGAGGTTTTCTTTTCATAGCGAAAAATGTTTAGACTCATTTTCTCACTTGAAAAATGTAAGACTTTAGCTGCACCACAAAACATAAAATACCAGACACTGCTGTAAAAATCCTTGAAAGCAATCTGCCTAAACTTTTCTTCTGCAGCAGCATATCTGCTCTGTCCCTTCACTGGGCTGAGCACAGTCTAGCCCTTTGTGTGTAACAGCTTTATGTTTATTAGCAGCTGTTTTCTCCTAGCTAAGCTTGACAAAGGACAGGGGATAAGATTAACAAGACTTTATTATTACTCTGCTCTCTGGTAGGAAGGAAAGAATGGCAAAGATGAGTGGTCTCACCGCTGATGTCTCGTTCATGCTGGTGCTCCCTGGTGTCTCCCTTGCTGAGGTGAGGGTTCCCACCAGAGCACAGCTCTGCTCTAGCGGGTTGGCACCCGTAGTAGCTGACTGACCCTAGCAGAACCTTTTGTGGGACTTTCTTCTCTCCATAATCATTTTTGTAAACCATTCATTTTCTAGAGAATATAGTACTTCTTGCTCGCTGAAGAAATCATGGGTTTTTTCAAGGAGAAAATAAAGATATTTCATTCTTATTTGACTACTAATTTCTTGTCTTTGAATAACATAATTAATACAATAGTTTGAATTAGAAATCCTAAAAAGTATACAATTTGGAATATAACATTTTTTAAACAGGAATAGAAGAATGCTAGTCATTCTCTAATTTTGCTGTGATATAACCTTTTTAGGAAAAATTGCTGGGTTTAAGCAGATATGTCATACTGAAACCCATTTGTATTTTTAGGATTCATAAAACTATCTGATCAATGATGTCAAATATGTTGGAGTATCATATCTAAATGGTTGATACTGTATTGATAGGTAATTCTTGGTTAGATGACTTTGTAGTTTGTTGCCAGTCTACCAATTCTTCTATCAATAATGATCAAACTACACTACTCAGAACTCTGAATTCAATTGTTTTTCAGCTCAGTATATGTCTTCAAACAAAAATAGATTCTTTTCCCCTCATTTGGAACAGAGATTGGTATCGGTAATAATCTGAAATATCATTTAATGGAAATCCTTTTGTTTCCCATTTAGATTTTCCAGGCTTTCCTGTCTCACATAGCATTTATTAAGTGTTTAAAATATATTTTTCTTTGTATTTTACTGTGCAGCTTATATACTCAAAGCATCACCTAAGTACCAATAACACATTCTTGACTGAATAATGATGTATGTTGAATGTTACTTTTTTTGTCTTATAAATGGATGGCAATTTACACAGCTGTGGATGTGGGATGTTTCAATCCCAGACCATGTTGTAAGAAAAATTGAATGACAGTGAGCAAAACAGCAGTAATTATAAAACTAATTACTAAATGCTGATGATGCCCATAGGCTTTGCATAACTAAAATTAGAAAAGGAAATTGCTTTCGGCTTCAGAGAGGCAACATGCTAGTTATTTCACTGTTTCAGTCAAAATGGAACATGGTGTATAAAGTTCAATCACAAAAAAATCCCCACATTAGTTTATGCACATATTTTTTCATACTAAAATGTTAAAGAATTCAGCCTTTTTGTCTTTTAATACAAACACATCTGTAACATAAATCATTGAAAGTGACATGAAACTACTTGTTGGACATATTTTTATATAGTTTTACAAGGCCTAATTTACCACTGAATTATTTTAGATTTATGTTTATCAAAAACATACACGAATATAAAAAAAAAGGATAGGTTTCCTATCACATAGACCCAAATGAAATAAATGTTTGGGGTGAAAACCAGGAGACTGGATTTCAAAATTCTCTGAGATGAATTCCAGCTCCTATTATATGTATCCTGGGGGTACATATAAATATATATGTATGTATGGCAACTATATTAATTTCTTACACTTATATGTGTTTTTCCAGAGATGGAATTGCTAGAATGACTCATTTGAATATAGTGTATTTTTATACTTTTTGTTCATGCCTACATTACATGTAGATTAATGCAGACACACAGGCATAAAGTGCCCAAATGAAACACACATGTATATTGTAGACAAATTTAATTTTTCTTACATAAGAATGCAAAATATATTTCAGTGTCATGGGTTTTTTTAAGTCTGCATTTATGCTTAATCCTGCAGAATATGAGAATATAATGTATTCTAAGCATATTTATGTATAAATTTATTTTTATAAAAATTGATTAAAATGTTGATCAGGCTTGCAGCTTGTTCAGTTTAAAAATTAGAATTTATGCTCTTGTTTCATAGAAAAATTGCATAGACATTATGAGATTTATGCTTTGAATTTAGGGGTGGGATTTGTTTTGATATTTTAAAAGTCTTGATTTATCTTTCACTTTTTTCCTCTTATCTGGGAAATACTTATACTTGGCCTGTGTGAGAAACCAATAGACAGCAACTTCTCAAAGTCTTGAAAGAAATTCTCTTTGGGATCTCTTGCATTAGTATGCATCAAACAAAAACCCCCGACTTGGTGTTTTTAACATTCGAATTGCTGAAAGACATCTAGATTTAACACTATTGATAATGAATCTAAATATGAAAAATATAAATCCTGTATAATTTTTGGCAATCTACAGAATTTTCAAGATTGTGTATTCTGGGTTTTAATAAATAAACTGGAAGCCTCTTTAATTAAACTCATAGAAAAGCATATCTTAAGTGTAGTAGAATTGTAAAGTGTATTTCAATGTATAAACATTACAGTAAGACTTTATAGGCTTATTTAAGTGAACCACTGAGTAATTTTTGCCTTCTTATTGTACTTTGTAGTCCACTTGTACTACAGATGAAGTAGATGTGTTACATGTCACCATAGAGAATAAAAAGAGTGTTTCCTATATCCAATTTTGTAAAATCAAAATCCACAAGTCTTACTTTGATAAAATCCCTCCCTTTAAAGGCAAGTTTCTGCTCAGTTGTTCAGAGCAGATTCTGACTATTCTCATGCCCTGTTTATATGTATAGCATATATCGTTCTAGACATGTTTTTAAAAAAAGATTCAAGCTGGGCTTGAAGATATAATGAATTAAAGTTTCTCTCCACTTTTGTGAATTTGACATTCACAGCAGCAGCATTATTTGTAGTAATATTTCTCAGTTTCATTTCCAATTGTGGTAAAATTATTAAGTGATGCTGATGAATAGGATTGCCTTTAAGAGGTACTTGAAAAAGCAAGTAAGAAATCCTTTCTATATGGAGGGCACCTTTTTCTCAAAGGTTTCTGTCATGTTACACTTTAGCAATCTTTCTGTTGTATGGAAAGAAACAATTTATTGTTAGTACTTGAAGGATACAGAATGTCTGATTGACTGCCACCCTAGCCTGTGTTTTTAACATAAACATTACAGCTGTGTTTGCTTTGAAATATTTGGCCATTATCCAGTAAATCTGTGCTGGAACACTAAATTATCACCTTACACCCTCCTCCATCGTAAGAAAGTGCTTTCGTCAATAAAGCATTATTGTTGTCTTTTCCTAGTTTTTATTTCTGCATATTCAGGAACTTCGTTTTGTTTCATTTTGCAAAAAGCAGACATTATGTAAAAGCTTAAACTAATAAATTTCCTGAGTGGGTAATCGAGCAAGCATGCAGAAATAATGATGAAAGTGCATTCTTAGTAGATTAAATTAAAAAATGTATACTTGTTCCTAATTATTGTGAATGTTTTCCAAGATCTTTCAGATTTTTAAGAATTTGATTTATCTGGCTATTCCATCATTTTTTTGACAAATATGAAGAGAGGTGTATTTTTGTCATTATTTTCCTCTTTCACAGATTTCACATTGTATCATGTCAGTCTTTCATAAAAGCAGAAGGCAATTGAAATGGACAAAGATGGGTAACCCAAGATAATCCTAGTTTTTACAGTGCTAGTAAGTAGGCAATACTTAGAGTACTGATTTAAACTATTTTCTTGTTTCTTTCTTAACAAGTATTTCAGATTTATCTTTGTAGCTCAGGATAGTCAGTCCTTCATGCAGAAGAAATGGAGTTAGTAATGTCTCTTCTGCATTAATGCTGGTATCTGAAATTCATTATGCAGTGCACAAGGCGGAGTGTTTTTCTTGTGTATCTGTGAGGATAGAGGCATTACCTTATCTTCTACCTTTCTTTCTGTGTTCTTGAAGGAGTTTTTTTCCCCCATGTGATAACTGTTTTTTTCTAAAGTTGAAGACTTCTCTAGGTAGTTTTAAAAAACCTTTTTGCTTTTCGTTATTCCTTTTTTGGTTTTTGAAAGGCCTTCCAGTATCACAAGTAAAAAAAATCTCGAATCTGAGTGAAGAAAAAGATTTAAATATGTTTAGTCATGTAAGCAGTTCCATGGATTTAAAGTAGATAATTCATTTGCTTTGAGTTAATCTATTTTAGGGTCTTGCTGAACTTGAGTCATAATAAAAAGGGAGCAGGGCGCTAACATTAGGACAAGAATTACCTTCCCCAGATTATGATCTTTTCTGTCTTTCTTTGTGTTTATCATCCTTTATTAATTTATCAGTCTGTATGGAAGGCTTATATCTTAGACAATTTGTAATCTATTTTTCAAGTCTCTTTTTTCTGAAATGCTAGATCTGTTGGTTTCCTGGAGCCTGTTCTGCATCACCTTTATTGCCTTCTTTATACAGTGTTTTAAAGAACTTACGTGATTGATTTTAACCGCATGCATTTGATTGCTGAATTTGGTTTGAAATCATTGCGTAGACAACCAAAGCCCTTGTGAGTTAAATCTCTGAGATGTTATCATTGTATGATAAATTTAGCTGATTTCTGCCTGGTGTGTGTTATTGGCACAAGGGAGCATATCAAAGGTATTTAACACAAATAAACTCTGTAGTTATCTTAGAAAAGAAGCTTCTGTTTTTACCCAACAAGATCAGGTCCACTTTCTCTATGATCAGAGTATTACAAAGCTAGTAAAGAATAATTTATATCAGAAGTTCTGTGATGGAATGAAATGGAGCTCTTTTGAAGTATGATCTCTGAAAGCACAGCATGAAGCTCAAATAAAGTGAAGGACATTCGCTATAACAAGTAATGTCCTTAATAATCTTGTTAGTCTAGTCTCCCTCTGTAAGAGACAAATGGAACATTATTGGCTTATGGGCTGTAGTAAATAATTTAGTTTCCAATATTCAGGCTGCTTTGACAGTAAATTAAAATGACATGAAAGGGGCTTGTTGAATAAAGAAAGTATCCAATCAAATTTAATTGGCATGACTAAGGCAGTAGAAATATGTTTTATAATTAAACCATGTTGTCTTGGAGCTTTATAAGCATGTATGAATCAAAATGTCAAAAATTATTCTTTGATATTGTGCATTTAAAACTTTGCATGGTGAATAGTTTTCTTAAACAAGGTTCTAGACACGCATATTGATTCAACATGAAAATAGTCCTAAAGCTTAAAACAAGTCAGTTCTTAGGATTTGTCTGCTGATCTGACAATTTTCTGTAAAAGACTGAAATAATTTTGCACTCCTCTCATATTTAAAAATCTGTCTTTTGTACCAGTTCTGTATGATCCAGCCTTTTACTGGCATAAAAATGCAGCCATTTTTCACCTGTTGTTATAACACCGGATGGCTGAAATCAGTCCTAATAGCTGCCAGCATAAAGAAGTGAAACCAACAGGAAGATGCAAAAAAGGAAAAATGAAACATGTGACAAACTAATTAACAGTTTTCTATTACTAAGCTGATTCTTTTCATGTTTCTTATTTTAACAAAGAAATGTTAGAATTTGTGTATATTAACCAAGTCCTACCAAATATTCTTGAGTTCTTATCTATTTATCTCTTTGTCAAAGGAATTTCAGAAAATGTGTATATTCCATAATTGAATAAAGAGGAAACATGTCCATGGCTCTAAAAATAACAGTACCTCTAGAAATGTGCACATTTCTAAACATTCTTTTGTTCTTATGTACAAATCCCTCTAGTATATAATAGTCTGTTATTTGCATGTCCCGATGATACTACATTCACTAAAAAGAGAAAATATAGCTCGTCTGACTATTAACAAAAAATAACAAAA
>VWZN01007075.1:1588-32138 GCA_013396955.1 Regulus satrapa | reverse complement strand
AAATCAAAACAAAAAAACCCCACAAAAAGAACAAACAAAAACCCGACAAAACCCCAAAAACAAAAGCAAAAAACCCAAAGAAATGAGAAGAAAGTTTCAGTAGAAAAGTTTGAGAAAGTTTTCTAAATTAACCACCTGTCTTTTGGAAATTATAGACAGGTGATTTTTATGTTAAGAATGTTACTCAAGTTACTGTGATCTACTGATATACTTAATATGTCAATGGTAGGATTTTAAAATTGATTAAACTCTGAAGCACAAGAGGAAAATACATAGATGCAGAAGTGTAAATGAATGGAAGAATTCAACTTTTTTGTATCCTTAGTCAGGTGAGAACACTGGGCTCTCTAAGTGTGACATCTTGCAGTTCCAAATGCTCTGGTTTCCAACATAACTCTTAAAGATCATAAAATGGATGTTACATATACTATGGAAAAAAATGGTGAATATCTCTTGTCAGCCTCAGCTAGTCTTGCCTTTTGCAAGTAGAATGATTTCTGTATATTTGCTAGGTGTAGTAACTGGATGTCCAATTGCTTGTCTAGATCCCATTCTGTTCATAGATAAGTGGGTGAAGATTTCTAGCTTTCAAATGAACAAACTCCAGGTGAGCCAGAGGTAAACAAAGGCCCCATCTGGTCTCTTTCTACTGCCAAAAGCCGCATTGCCCCGGAAAGGAGACCTGAGAATTGAATGTGGGGGAAAATCTGCCTTAAATTTCTACTCATGACAAATCACTTACCATCTTAGATATTGTCCCTTCACACTTTTATTCTCTAATGTTAGAGAGAGCCTTGTAGAAAGATTTTGAGAATTAAGTGCAAAGTCTTAAATATCTTTTAGCTTCCTCACCTTAAGCTACTTTCTGACTCATTAGTCTGCTGATTAAACAGAATTTTACCAGCAGTGACGGTTTAGTCATTGATGTTTTATATCACGCCAACCAGATTCCAGTGGATAAGCCCTCCATTGTAGTTGATGAATCCTAGTAAAACTCCAGCTGGGGAGCTCACATTCCTCTAGCTATGTCATACTTCTGTCAGTATAAATATTAAATACCTTCACTGAAAATTATTATTCAGTTGAACTGCTGGTAGACATCAACTTATATTGTTATTCTGGATTTCATATCTATGCAGAGTTTTGTGATAGCCAAATTTTTTCTCAGTTTAGCTTAAAACAGCCCAAAAACCAGTCTCAAAAATAAATTCCCATTATAAATGATCAGTCAGCAAGTAAAATCCAGGTGCAGTGAAACTGGTGGCAAAACTCAATGTCAAAATAGTGCTAGCCCTTCCATTGCCAAAGAAAATAGCCAGTTATTTTCAACAGGTCAGGATTTCACTGCAGAATTAATTTGTTTTGATGCTGGTACCCCAAGGTTGTCTGGCAAGACAAACTCTGATGCATTTTTCCAGAGTACTTTTTAGTGTGGTGGCTGGTTATTACAAGAATAAACCTTCTGAATGATTCTTCAAAGTGAAGGACATATTTTGTATTGTGTTGCATCTGCTTGATAGCAGCATGTTACTTTAACCAGCCTTGAAGAAAATATGGTGGAAAGCAGACAAGAACTAATTTTTGAGATTTTTTTTTTATTGCTACTTTTTCTATTTACATGATTCTGGTTTATAGTTTTTCGAAATTATTTCAGATCCAGAATTGCAGACTTTTTTTAGCATCCCTTGTTTCTTAGGCACTATCTTCTTGCTTCTACTAGATTTTAAAGGGTTTTTTCCATGTTTCTTTTTGTGAAGGAAATAATTTGGTGGAACAAAGATCAGTTCAGACAGACTCATGATTTAGACCATATTACTTAAATTTTATAGTGTTCACAAATTTCACAATTCAGAAGAAAAAATTTTTTAAAAAAGGCACATTCTATTTTGGTTATTCACTGCTGTTCTTCAAGAGTACTATTTTGATATGTCACAAACTGTGTTTCTACTTTTTTGAAGAAGTGTACTTTTATGAGAATGCAAACAGGCTGTTTCCAAAAAGAAAGAATGCATATTAAAAAAATCTTGTGAAAAATTGTGATGTTTTTAGACTTGTTGATGTGTTAGTGAAATCTAGTGTAGGGAGGTCAGAGGTTTCCTTGCTGTAACAGTGCTATGGTGTGTTAATAACAAAAAAAAACCCAAAAAAACCAACAAAAAAAAAGTTGCATGGTCCATTTGTGTTGGAGATTGTAATGAATACCCAAAAAAGATAAAACTCAGAGCAAAATAGATCCCTTTCCATGTGTACAGGACTTTCCAGAATTAGTATTTCAGGGCCTGCTTTATCAACTTAGCAACAAACAAAGAAAATAATACAAAAATGTATTTTTATGCCATGTTATATGAACTGGACAGCCCCCATTATGTCAAGAGCATAATAATATTTTTTTGTTACATAGTCTAGATTATATTCAATCAGTAAAGAATAAGGCATGGGAGATATATTATGTGAAAAATGACCATATGTGATATATTTTTATGGAATAAAATCCACAGTGATACAATATCTTACCTTTTCACAGTGACACTTATTAGAACTTATGAGAATCATAGGAGGTAATCTCCTCCTAGAGGCAATACAACTTCGCATTTGTTTGTTATAGCAGTGTGCAGTACTGGGGAGATGTGTAGTCCATTTTATTTCTCTAAGACCATGCTATACTGGGTGCCACAGTATCATACCCAAGCCCTTATAAAACATCTTACGTGCATATATTTTATGATTTTATGGCTTCAGAAACAAAATGTTAGATATTTTTAAAACTTTAACAAAAGATTACAACTATTTTCCCCCCCTCTATATTCTTTACCAGCCTTGTCCAGAATATGTGTGTTTTCCTTCACTGAAATTCATCATCCACTGTTTCTTGTAGGTGAAATGTGGGAGTAAAAAATAGTAGAGTTTTTAAGGCTATTGTGTAGACTCAAGAGAGTCTTTCTTGCAATATCTAACTGAAAAGGTAATGAAGTGTAAAATATGTTGAAATGATTGGGGATTAAAAATCTCTGGTGTGTAGTGACAGTACAATTATATTCCACAGTAAAGGTTTCTTATATTAAGTGTAATAAATAAAACTTTTTTTTTCCTCTGTGATTGGTTGTCACCACTGTAATGATAACTTTGACCTTCTTCCTCTTCAAATGTCGTTAGCCTGTGACCGAGTCAGGATGCTATAGAATGAATTGGGATGGCTGTACATGAAGTCAGCTGTTGAAGCAAAGAAAAAAAAAAAAAAAAGAATATTTGAGAACAAAAGACTGTGTTGCTACTTTTGAATTTTTCTTCTGCTTTGTTTCCCATGCACAATTATATTTCCTCTCTTGCAACATGTTAATTTATCTTAAGGTGTCTTTATCCACTCTAGCTATCCCTTTAGCTCTAACACATCTAGGTAGCATTTTTAATGTTAAGACCTTCATACTCATAGCATGTTGCTCTTTCTATTCAAACTAAAGTAGCCTTGTTCATCAGTTTGTGAGGGCCAACAGATGACTGCAAGATAATTTCCAGTTTCTTTTGAAAAGTGGGACACTCAGATGGAGTACCATACAATTCCCTTATTAATAAATCTGGATCATGCATCACCAGATGCAGAATGTAAGTCTTGTTTAACATGTAGTCTGAAATGTGAAGACTGTTAAAGTTACCAGACATGGATCTTCATCAAAAATATGTCTGTTTTATTTTCCTTCCCGCCTACTTTTTCTCAGGTACTTTATCTCTGGCTGGGACTTCTGACAAGTAGCTTTCTTGATAGCAGACCTGTTTATTTCTTCATTGTGCGATTCCTCTATGCAATAACTGGCCCTTCACTCTTTCTGGAGACTACAAAGCATCATTCCTATGAAGAGTTTAATTTCTCTTAACTGAGGGAGCAAGGAATACAGCCCATCTCAGTGCTGCAGCTCTGGGGTCTGAACAAGAACTTTTCTTATCAGCTGTCATTTTTAGAGGTAGCTGTTTGTCTAAAAGGAAACCCTACCAGACAGCAAGAGCCGTAAAAGTACAATGCATTTGTACTAATATTTGGTAGAATTCATAAATATTATTGCATTAACTATTTTGTACAACGACACAATAGTAGGCCATTCTGCTTTAATGATCTTGTAAGCAACTCTATTGGTGTGTAATGCCATCTAAATAATGATATTTCTTCTCTCTTAAATGGGTATTACACATATGACCCGCTGCAAGAAATGAGGGTTCTAAATTTATCTGAACCTTGAGATGGGAGAACTGAAAACTCCTTCACTTTATGGGAACTTTTGATTAGGGTTTGGGTAGGTGGATAATGAAAGAGTCTAACATTGAAATGTGCCTAAATAACATGCTGTTACAAGCCTTATGATAGATTTGTGTTTGACTTAACAGCTTTTGGAACCTAATAAAAAGAACTTAATTGACAATTTCTTGAAATTGCTAAGAAAACCTAGTGATGTTGGTAGGGTATAATAAGGAGTTTTCTCATCACTGTCTTCAAGATTGAGCCTATACAAAAAAAAAAAGGATTTATCTCTGTGGTAACTCTAAGTAATTGATATACAGACAAGGTTTGGTTCCAATTTGCCAGCAATAAAGTTGTAATAGGGTTTTCTCTGCAATTTTAGCCTTAATGTGCTCATTCCAAAGAGCGGTATTTTTCCAAGCGAACAAATAACATCAGTAAAGCTTACGATCAGTAATAGCCCCACACTGATGCTCACATTAAACTTGTTAAATCAATTCACTAGACACTTTCTAAAGTGGACTGTCTGTTTACTTTGACTTGCACCCTGTGAGGATTATCCATCAGTTACATTTATTTGAATGATCTTTACATTTGAAATATGTAATTGTTCATGCATGATTGTGATTACAAATCTGTCTTCTCATATTTTGCAGCTTTATTTTTGTGACTTATGATTTTTCCACAGTTGTATGAAGTAAATGGATATCTAGTGGCACACAGTAGAATGCATTGTATGTTTAGCCTTTTCCAAATCCTAAATGATCACTTTTCTGCATCATTATGATGCCTTCTCTTGGTAGATATATATTTCATATTGCTGTTTTGTTTACTGAAAGTACCAATCCACTATGTGCAGTATTGTTCTTCCAGGATAAAGAAAAATTAACATATAAATAATGTAGGATTACAGTATTTTTAAATAATTAGCAGAACGTGCTAAGCACTAAATGATTTATTAAAGATGTAATTTAGTCAGATTTGCTGCATAAGATATTAGAGTGCAAAGAGCCATACTGTATTCTGCAAGGAGTCATTTTGTAGATGGTTAATCTACCAACTAGGCTTCATTTTTCACTCAGAACAAACCTGGTATGCTACTGCACATTGTCTTTTGTCAGTAAACACAAAGAGAAATCTGAAGTAATCAATCTTTCTTATCAGTAGCATTCAGTATGTTTACCTTTATTTTATTCTTTGACTCAAAAATACCTAGACTAATACAAAACAAAATGTAAGCATTTAAAAGTTTGGAGTTGTTTATCTGCTAGCTAAGTACACATTTTAAAAGATAGCAAAAAAGCAAAATAATGGCATTTCTACATGCATTGAGGAAACAAAATGTTTTAGAAAGAACTGAGGCCCTTGGAAAATAATGGGTTGTGAGTAATGGGAAGTTCTGGGATAAGGAAGCTCAGTCACATGTTTGTAGGTAGAATCTGTATGGATTGTTATTACTGTCTACCATTTTGTCACACTTGCAAGGCTTAATCCACATATGTAGGGCACTGAAGAAAAGCCTGCTGTCTGTGAAATGTTACAGCTGTTCTTTACATGCATTGCTTCCCTTCCTGATGAAAATAATTCTTTACTTTCCCCTTAAGTTTTTATAAGATGCATGTGATAAGGGATTTTTTTGTTTGAAATCGTAGCCAGCTTGAGTTTCAAAATAGTCAGAGAAGATGCCTGGCAGAATGTGTGTCATCACATCCCCTCCCAACCTCACCCCAATTTTTTTTTTAAAACTTCACTTCACACGTGTCTTTATTTTAGCTGTCTGTCAAATCTAACTCTATCTATTTTTATGTATTTTCAAGGAAGTAATTAGTCATAACTGGAGTGGTAATGTAGAGGGAAGTGTCTGCTCTTCTCCAGAATATACCAATATTCCATAAATAAATAGTACTGCAGGATAAAAAGAAACAGAATTATCATTTGCTGTACATCCTGACCATTTTCTTCTGTTTAATTTGTTACCATTTCACATTGGAAGAATGGACTCTTCCTTTAAGCAACTTTTTTTTTTTTTTTTTCTTCTGTATGGAAAAAAACAGACAACTCTTGCTTATTCTAGCCCCTGCTCCCTCCTCAGCCTAGAAATAATCTGATATTCCTGTTTTCTGCAGAACAGGAACTCCAGAAGTATATTCTTCAGAAAATCAGCGCAAGCCTTGTGTCATAGTTTAACCCCAGTGTGCAACTGAACACTGCACAGCTGCCCGCCCACTACTTCCCAGTTGGATGGGGAGAGACTCAAAAGAGTAAAAGTGAGAAAACTTATGGGTTGAGATAAAGACAGTTTAATGGGGAAAGCAAAATCCACACATGCAAGCAAATCCAAACAAGTAATTCATTCGCCCCTTCCCACGGGCAGGCAGGTGTTCAGCTATCTCCAGGAGAGCAGGGCCCCATCAAGCGTAACTTGGGAAGACAAACACCCTCACTCCAAGTGTTCCTATCTTTCTGCTTCTTTGTGTGCTGAGCATGATTTCATATGCTCTGGAATATCCCTTTGGTCAGTCAGTCAGATTTCCTAGCTGTGTCCCCTCCCAACTCCTTGCACATCCCCAACCTCCTTTTTGTTGGGACAGTGTGAAAAACAGAA
This sequence comes from Regulus satrapa, assembly GCA_013396955.1. Classification (NCBI taxonomy): domain Eukaryota; kingdom Metazoa; phylum Chordata; class Aves; order Passeriformes; family Regulidae; genus Regulus; species Regulus satrapa. The sequence continues at coordinate 25,305 of VWZN01007075.1, read as the reverse complement.
AGGGCCTTGACTGTGTATGGGCTCTGCTAAGCAATAATGAAAACATCCCTGAATTGTCCACACCATTTCCAGCACAAATGTGAAGCACAGACCTGTACCAGCTCCTGTGAAGAAAGTTAAATTCTCCCAGCCAAAGTCAGCAAATACAAAAATTTCTTATCACTTACTTTGATATCTTCAGTAGACATTTAGAGTTGCTTAGTCTTTGCCTCTTAAGACTTAATGAATGTTGTTGTTTCAAGTGTAGATTTTCAGGTTTTAGATATGGCAGACAGGGAAAAATAAGGTGATATCTTGTCATTGTTTTCTCTGACTCTTTCTACTGCACAGCTGCAACTGAAGTAAATTGCAGGTGATTAGAGAAGATGTTGAAAATGTAAGAAGCTTAGTGATAAAAGATTTATATCTGACTCACAGTTTCATTGAGGTAGAAAAATAACATAATTTACATGGATTCTGTCCTCCTAGGCCACAATTGATTGACATTTGCCTTATGTTTATGCTTTTTACAGCCAGTTAAATCTTGAAACATTTTGACATACTTGAACTATTTCTTTTCTTTTTTGGAGTTCATTTGATGTCATGGTAGCATCATCAGTTTGGGAAATGAACTCTAGAAGAATGGGGATATGTAGTATCTGTGCTGTATCTCTGCATTAACTAATATCTGCACAGAGTCTTAGACACAGGAATCCGTCATGGTCAGAAATGGAAACAAGGATGGCTCCAGTCTCAGAGGGAATTGTAAGCAAATCCATAGCACTAGATGGCAAGCAGCACGTGGGAGAGACCCATCCTTTCTCATGCTGTGCCTGGAAATGTCCAGGATTGTGGTAAAAAGTAGCATACCACAACACTGGCGGTACGAGTTACTCTATGACCAAAAACTTAATGCACAATAGAAACTACATGGCTGTTAATGTTTTATGAGGTGCATAATACTTCCTGGGTATTTCTGCTACTGTAACTTCTGCATTCCTAGTTTTTGGTTCTTTATTCTAATACTTCCTGGGTATTTTGTATGATATATTTTGAATAGGTTGGTAGTGGAATGGTTAAAGGGAAGACAATCATAAGGAATATTTATTGAAAGCAACTTTCATTTCATGAGAAAAATGACCAATTGAATTGCAGGCACTCAGGCAAAGAACATTGCTCTTAATCTGGAAAATGTTTCTCATATGAAGAGATTATTCTCTTGATTACTTCTTTAGTTACATATTCTGTAGTTATTTGTGGCAGCTCTATGTTCATATTTGAAATCTACTTGATTCTTGCATATATCTTTATATATGTACAATACTCACATCCTATAAAACAAAACTTTCAAGTGGATTTTGTATATCTCCAGTGAGGAGGCCTAACCTCTCTGATCAGTCTGTCTCACTGCATGATCAGTAAAGTTCCTCTTCATGTTCTGATGGAACTTCCTGTGCTTCAATTTCTGCCTCTTTATTCTTATCCTATTGCTAGGCACCATCAAGAAGAGGCCAGATCTATCCTCTTGACACTTTCCCTTCAGATACTTACAGACATTGAGGAGGTCCCCTCTCATCTTGTTGAGACTGAACAGGCCCAGCTCCCTCAGCCTTTCCTTGTAAGAGAAGTGCTGTATTGCCTTTATTACCTTTGTAGCCTCCAGTGGACCTGCTCAAGGAGCTGCAGGTGTTTCTTGTACTGAGGAGCCCAGAACTGCACACAGCCCACCATATGTGGCCTCACAAGGGCTGAGTAGAGGGGCAGGATCACTTTCCTTGATCTGCTGGCAATGCTCTCCCCAATGCTCCCTGGGATACCACTGGCCTTCTTGGCCCCAAGAGCACTGCTGGCTCATGGACAGCTTGGTGTCCACCAGGATCCCCAGGCCCTTCTCCTCAGAGCTGCTTTGCAGCAGCTCAGCCTCCAGCCTGTACTTATGCCAGGGGTTGTTCCTCCCCAGTTGCAGGAGCCTGCTTTTGACTTTGCTGAATTTCAGAAGGTTCCTTCTGCCCACCTCTCCAACCTGTCCAGATTCTTCTGAAGGGCTCCACAGCATTAGAGGGTATTGGGCACATCTCCCAGCTCCTGTTATCAGAGAACTTGCTGAGGAGGCATTTCCCCTTCATCCATTCATGGATGTTAACTTAAACAATACTGGAGCTGGTACTGAGCCTTGAGGGATGCAGTAGCGACAGGTCTCCAACTAGACCCTGTGCCACTGCTTACGAACCTCTGGGATCTGCCATTCAATCAATTCCACCCCACTGTCCACTGTCCTTACAGCCTGAGTTTGCCTATGAGGATGTTGTGAGAGTGTTTGAGAGCCTTGCTGAAGTCAAAGTAGACAAAACCCACTGATCTCCCATCATCCATCCAGGTAGTTGGTTCATCACAGAAGTCAATCAGGTTGGACAAGCATGATTTAGTGTATCCATGCTGATTACACCTGATCACATTTTTAGCATCCATGCAGGTAGAGATGGCCTCCAGAATGAGGTGCTCCATCAGCTTTCCAGGGATTGAGGTGAGGCTGACTGACTGGTAGTTCCCTAGGTCCTCTGCCTTGCCCTATTTGAAGACTGGAGTGACATTTGCTTTCCTTCAGTTCTTGGGTGCCTCTCCTGACTACCACAACCTTTCGAAAGTGATTATGAGCCACCTTGCTATGGCGTCTGCCAGCTCTGTCGACAGTTGCGGATGCTTCCTGTCAGGGCCCATGGGCGTGTGGATGTTGAGTTTTCCTAGGTTTCCTTTTCTCTCACAAAGGGAAACCAAGGGAAATTCATCCTTTCCAACTGCCCTTTATGCTGGTTTCCTGGGTCAGAGGTCCCTGAGGGCTGGTCTTGTCAGTGAGAAGGGATGTAAAGAAAGTGTTCAGTAACTCTGCTTGTCTGTTACCAGGGTCCCCCTCCATTTAATAATGGGTTCACATTATCCTATTTTTTTTTTTACTTTGTACTCTAAATAATAATTATTTTCTATGTGTCTGTTAAGACAGAGAAGTTTTATTTGATCATTTTTTATCAAAAATCACAGGCATGTGATTCTCTTACCAGCAGGTAATTTTTGTTTTATCATTCAATAAAAATCTCTACAAAGTCAAAGGTTCCTCCCAAGCAAAAATAGTCAACAAACTGACCCACTAATTAAAACACACCAATTCCATTTGTCACTGGCATATGAGGGAATGATGTAGTGCTTGTCAAAGCCAATAATCTTTGACTATTACTGGTATGCTAGGATTGAGTGGAAACAACTGGTTGCATGAACTTAGAACATGGTTCAAACTGGCATATCTGAGTCTTTTGTGAGATGGTTTGATTGCGCTATCACCTTTTCTACTCTGTTCAGCAAGGATTAAAAAATTTAAAAGGCATCTCCAACATTTCTTATAACACTCATCTTGGGTTCAGAGTACAGAATTTCTGTTTATTGATAGTCTTTCTTCATTTCTGATTTTATTCAGCTCTTCTGTAAGGATGAGGAAGAAGATAGGCTTAATCAAATATTTTTCCAACTGATTAAATGCATCTACCTAATCGACAAGTGGAAAAGTAGAAGTATTCCTTTCACAAAATGATTCAAGATTGAAAAATCATTGTCTTTAAGAAAGGAACCCTTTGATTTCCTAATAAAAGCAGACCATGTGAATAATTGCTTCCCACTAATTTTTGATAAAACTTACTGCAAAAATATCCCATTTTCTTTTAAAAAAAATATAGAAATAACAAGTGTTTTGATGGGATTTATCTAATTTTAAATAAAAGGTATTGTAAGTGAAGATTTTCATAATTATTGACTGTATAGCTCTTCTCCCCTATACCTGCCTGATTTACCAGTGGTCTGCTTATAAGAATCCCTATTTTTTCCTCTTTTGTGTATTGCTTAATTTTATTTTGAATGGAAAATTATATAGGAAAGTCTTTTTGGAAAATATTATTTACCTAGTATAGCTCATAATTTTGTTGGTTAATATTTAAGATACAGTGGGAAAATAAAATGTAATGCTTGGTGAGAACAGCAGTTAATGAAAACAATGCATTTGCTCTTCTCAGGTTTATATTTTGTTTAAGAGGCGAAAGGGTAATGACCGAGATTCTTAGGTTTAATATTATTATGATGTACTTGGTTTATTTACTGCTAAAAGATCATAAATGCTAGCAATGTTTGATTTACATTTTTTTACATCAGGAAGAAGTTCACTACCTTGCTACAATCATACCTGAATTTTTACATATAAACATTTTTTTAAAAATTATTTCCAGTCCATTCTCCAACATTTCAGAGCTATGAAGCTGATCTACAAGAGTCTGTACTGCACACTTCTGGCATTTGCATATTTGAAGATTATTCTCAGAGTCCTAATTGCTGCCTGTAACCCTTGATTGGCTAGGAAACTGATTAATCTTGCCCCTTGGTTACAATTAAAAGAAAAATATATCTAAAGACAAATGAATAACAGCAGCTGAATCATCCTTTCTGTCTTGCGTGTGTTCTGTCTTCATTAATCTGATCCTTTTTTCCTTTATCTTTCTTTAAATCAAATTCTGTTAGAGCTTGTGCTGCTAATTTCTAAGGACACTGGTTCAGTGGCCATTTTCTAGATGGATAATATCTTCAAAGACAGCAAGGATTGCTCAGCCACTGCATACAATGATATTCATTAGCCATTGATAGCATGCTCTTGACTGCACCCTCGCTAAAGCAGCCACATATCAGTGTAAGAAGGCATTGTCGCATCATATTTTATGTTCTCCAGATTTGTGGAGGCCCATGGCACTAGAGATGCACTCTGATGTTGTGAGGAGGTCACTGGTGACCACAGAGATGTTTGGAGAAATTGGTATTTAGGACGCAAAGAGCAGAAATTTCAGTATGATATTGTAGCACCTTGTGAGATGGTGAGAATGAAACAGGGTTGAAGTATGCTACTCTGGATCTAGAATGGGAATATCATAAACTGTAAAACCATAGGAAAGGACTGGATTGAGTATGGGAAGTATGCAGAGTGGGAACTGAATAAGTAAAATAATATGTAAGTACACAGGAAGAGATAGGGTTGGTATGACAAGCAGAGGGTTGGAAAGAGGAAAGCAGAAAAATATGATAAAGGAGTGGTAGAAATGAGAGACTGATGGAGAATTGCAAAACATGGGGGAAGTATGGTGAAGGAGGGAGGTCACATTGGTTTGGGTCAATCTTCAGATGTAAGTCGATATTTACTTGTAAAGTATAAAAGTTAGTTGGGAAAACAGGCCAGGCAAATATTGATCTAAACCAATATTGTTGTTCCCTTTATCACTCTGGCATTAGAAGCTGAACTCTTCTTTATTTACTTACAGGTAGGTATAGTGCACATAACTTTGATGTAGGCTTTTAGGCTTGCCATCAGTGATCTGAAGCTTGACCTATGAAAACTGTCCTTTCTCAGTGTCAAAAGTAATATAGTTTTAAAAAGCAGTACAGAGCCTCCCCTAAGTGACCTACCAATCATGCTAAACTGAAATGTTATTTGCAGTGGGTTTGTAAGGTAGTTTAATAATTCCCAGAGGACAGAAACAAGACAGTGAAATGCATTTCACTTTAGACCCGAGGACAAACCTGTGGTGGGTGTGTGCTTCTGAAGGTGGAAGCGGGTGTTTATACCCAGTAAGACTCAGGGACTAAAGCAATTAATAAATGTGCTGGAAAATCATACTAAGGAGGTGTATGCTGCTTTGAAAGTTTCTTGTTTCTTTTTCTTGCCTGTGTAGATTGTTGCACAGCTGCTGAATAATGTACACGATAGAAAAAAGTCCATTTTGGAAGTATTTAAAGAATGACAGAATAGATGATCACCTGATAACAAACTTACAGTGAGGAATATTTAGTATTTCACCATTCCAGTTTTCTCACCAGACAGGTAGTTGCTATACAAAACCACAATTACTTAATTTTTGCATTTCCCTTTTTGCATAATGCACTGATTCTTTGGTAGAGAGGTGCCTGACCATAAGAAATAATTTTTAATACTTAAATTTGTTAGTGATTCATAGCTCCACTTCAGGATGTCTGACACTAAAAATAATTGCTGAGTTTCCTGTAGGGTTCAAATTAATAGCTATGTGTTGGTAGAGAAGATTCTGTTGATATAACCTCGCTAGTTGTTTCAAACTTTCTTTTATGTTGAGACAACTCAAAGATAAGAGCTAGATGTATTTTACTTGTCAAGTAGTTCCATAGCTTTCATTTAAAAAATAACTTTTACACAGATGAAATTTCTCAGCTTCACTTCTGGATCCTGTATTTCTGTACAGGTCTGAACTTGAGTTCAATAGAAGTAAAAGATATAACTAAGAGATCAATTAGTTGCATTCATTTTTCTCTTTTTCTTCTGATTCATTACACATGCAGATGGGTTGAAGTGCAGTAAATGATAAAGCTGATTGATGGAGTTGCATGCTATTATCTGAAAGGTCATATTTTCACCTGATTCCCTTGTAATTTTCTGGATACACAACTTAAGTGATTTCAGTCAAAACTCAAGTTTATATATTTAAGGAATATCATTAACATATCCTATTTAACAATTCAATTTATTTAACATACATATATGTGATACAAGTAATAGAAATAGAAGCTTTTTTTTATCACATTGCTTTGAACTTTGAAAGGAAGACAAGGTTTACAAAGTAAATTCTAGTTAGTCCTAGTACACCTGCAGCTCTCATGCAGTTTGACTGGAGACCCTGTTTTGCAGCAGCCTTAAACTCTGGATGCCAAGTGGTCAGAGATGGTGTGTGCTGGGCCAGTTGGGTACTTTCCGGCCTTGCATTGATGTCAAGATGTTGCTGACTGTTAGGTGTTCCTACACTGTCCTGTTCTTTTTCCAGCAGCATACCGAGATGGCTTTTAGACATAAAAATTATGAAACAGAGTTGAAAACTTCAGAGAACTGTGTCACTTTAGCTGTTAATGAAATAGTTTCATAGACTTGTCATCATTAATCTATATTACTTTATTTTTATATTACAGAATATACAGTTGACTATTACCTTCAAAGCATTTAACTAATTTTTCAGCTTACAAATGGTGCTTTTTCTGTCACTTCATTTTCTGCCACATAAACAGAGTAAAGACCTCATAATCCAGAATTGCCATAAGCTCTCCCCAAATCACTAGAGTATATCATCCATTTATTTTGCAAGTATTAAAGATTCAATACTTTGAAGATTGATACAAATCTTGAAAGAAATAATTGTAATGAAATACAGCTATAATTTTTGTCTTTAAATCAATCTTTTAGTAATTATCTACAAATAATTTGGCACTAAAAAGAGCATTTTGCTGAAAATCCATTTTAGTTTTTTTCACCATTGAAATTTGTGATATCCTTTCAAATTTCAGTGTAAATATTCTCGGTGGTGGCCCCTTGGCCTTCGCTGTGGTTTGAACTCACAGTTGCAAAATGAACTGCACTTGTAAAATAAATGCTTCTAGAAGACCAGTTGGCAGCTGGGACTTTGCACGTCTAAATAAAACAACACTGTCCAGTAATACAGGAATGTGGGTGCCATCTGGATGCTTCATTTTCCTTCTTTTAGAGTAATATCTGCATAAATGTAAACAAGGCAACATTCGCCATTAATATCCTGTGTTAAACTTAGCTGATGTGGGAAAAAAATTGGCATAAAACCCTTTTTGAATCTGTGAATGTATGCATTTTGGGGGAGATCTTGTTTAAAAGAAAACAGTATCCTAATGTGCATTTGTTGCATGTATATGAATGTGAAACACTGCTATGTACATATAGTTTATGTATGCAGGTGACATTCATAATTTTACATGCATATAAAATGCCAAAATTTGCTTAGATGCAATGTTTGAAATTTAATACCTGGAGGGATGCTAATGAAATAGAATTGTTTCTCCTTATATTTCTATCAAAATTAAAGAAGTATAATAGTTACCACATAAGGATCTTATTTTTTTGACCTTGAAGGTTTCTGAAAAACAAGTTATGCACTTTAACTGGTGTAAATGTAATTAGTTTATTGTCTGCAATATCCAACGGTTTAAAGTTGTTAATTAAGACTAATCATTGTGAAAAATTATATGAGAGGATGAAAATTTTTATTAGCTTTTTATAATGTGGCAGCAGGTCAAAACAGAGATTATCTGCCATGACTCTAAAGTTCACTTTGGTCATTTAATTAATTGTGTAGAATGCTGGCTTAAATGTTAGCCCTATGCAGTTAAAGAACTTTTTGTCTCTAGCATAAACTTTGGGTTCTGTATTGTCTCAATTGCTAATAGTCATTATATATATTCGAAAAGTAACATGTGCAGTCTGTCATGAATGCCAACCATCACACATTTTTTGCTTAAGAGCTGCACTGGGATCAGCCTACTTTTCAGTAACCAGGAAATGAGTTCTGTTTGGGTAATACCTACTAGGAAGATCAGAAGTGAGGTTACTGATAAGACCATAGGTATTGGTTTTTTCCCCCTTCCTAGCAATGCTATAGTTGCTTAATGCTTTTGAACAAAGATATTTATTTGAAATTGCTTGATTAAAAAAATAATCCATTGTTGTTCATCCTGCCATCTGTTTTTGCATTTACAAGAGTACCATTAGCATAATTAACACTCTTTTTCTCCCGGTCTCTCTTACATTTCCATGCACTCCAGCTCATTTATACAATTTTAACTGAGGATACATTTTATTGTTAAATCCTGGGATTGAGCTCATATCTCTTGTTAAAATTCTATCTTAAAGTATTGTCTTCAATTCTAAATCACAAATATGGTAGTGTTTAACTTAAAATTATACAAACCTATTCTTTTACAAGCTTTAAAATATTGATGACATTGAGAAAGAGCAGAATGCAAATAATTTTAAAGAACCATGCATTCATTGCTGGTACCTGTCACTTCTTAAATTTTGCCTGATACATTAATCCAGTGGCAGCACTCAGTTCTGCAGGTCTTGTCCCCGTGTAGTTTAATTTTAAAAAAAAATCTGAAACTACAACAAGGATAGCTAATGAGGGGTGTGAGGGGTAATAGAATGGACATTTGCACCGTTACTTTGACACAATAGAACTCTGATTTCCTTTTTCACACATTCTGGATCCAGGACTTGAAACAATCACCTATTTTCCTACAGAATGTCTCTCAAAGCACATACATACGTATTTTTCCCTCGATACAAATGTGATTTTTATCAAGAATTGAAAGAAATTATGCATTTAATTATTCAAGTCTTACCTTTTTAAGAATAGTTGGAAATCCAGTGTCTTTATTTTCAATGGCTTTAATTCACTAAGGCGAGGAGCTCATTAAGGCTATTTAAGTATACAAAGTTTTGTGTGTGTGGTGGGTGCATACATGTATGAATTTGGCCCATGTTACCCCATTTACAATCAGGTATTTAATTTTTTTACCACTGTATTTCTTTGGAAGCTAGCTGTCCAATTTCATATAACTCCATGAAGGGTTTAAAAAAAGTGAGGTATTACATTAATTCAAACCATTAAAATAATTTCTTTCTGCCTTTGCTTCTTCTTATGATTTCATTCTGCTCCAGTCTCTTTTCATTCTCCTCAGCTTCCTGTTCAACACCTTCACTGGGAGCATCTCTGTACGGGACAAATGCCGAGTCAGCATCAGTGCTGATTTTCCAGGGCAGTATGAAACTCTGAGATGTGGTTAATTAGACCACATGCATTCTTTGTCATACTATGCAGTGTGGCTCCATCCTCAGTCCCCCTTCTTCAGTCTCCTGCTCCATTCATCTCAGCTGCCTGAGCACATGGTAAAGGAGTCTGTTCACATAATGCCAGGGTGAGCAGCGAGAGACTACTTCTTACAGCATGGAGGATGGAAGCCAGAAGAGGAAACCCAGGTGCTACCAGTGATTATCTGGGGTTTATGAAAGCTGGCAGAGAATCAGATCTGCATAGTAGCTTGCCAAACATTTGATGTATTCATGGTTTTTCCTTTACTGGGATCATCTTACTGCATGCTTGTCTTGTATAGCTTGCTGTTCTTTCTGCAGTTTTTGTTCCGTTTATTTTTGCTTAAATGAGGAACAGATTTTCTGGAAGGAGATTCTATCTAGTGGTTGTGGGGTTTAATAGAGTTGGGGTTTCTCTAGAGCCTGCATTACCTCTTAGCAGTAGCTGGAGTATGTGTTCATAGCCATGTACGATGGTGAATGAAAATTAAATAAATATTCTGATGGACTGTTACAGAAAGTTCCTTTTAAATAAGAATTTTGTCATCCTTGTGTCTCTTCAAATTGACTATGTAAGTCTGTGGTATTGTTTATGTAAAGTTAAATTTTTCACAGTAGCATGTTACCTAGTGTTTAAAACGTTGACAACACATAAAACAGTATCTGTCAGCTTTGATGGCCAAAACATGGATAGTAACGTATGCAGTGAGCAAGTGATAGTGAAGGAGCAACAACAGTGTTAAAGAGCTCTTTTCAAGAGTGGAGTTCTAGCTCTGTCTGTCAATATTTTTTTTCTACCCAGCACTCAATTTTGCATTACCTTATCCTTCTGCCTAAAATTTTCTAGGGAAAAACATGTTTTTCTAGTTGTGTAGCCACCAAGGCGTAGTATAGCTGCTCACCTTAAACACCAAATATGTCAGTATTTCAAACAAAATTGTTTACTTAAGAGAAATTTTGCATTGAGATTGAGAATTGAGACCAAGATAATGATTCTTTATGCCAAACTCAATCTAAAATTTCTCATTATTTTACTATTGTAAAAATAGTATTTCTTGCAGAATTGCAATCTCTGTTCTGGTCAACACATCAAGGGAGGTGATTCTCCCCCACTCCTCTGCCCTTATGAGACCCTAGCTCAAATACTGCAGCTAGGTCTGGTGGCCCCAGCACAAGAAAGCTGTGACACTGTTAGAGTGGGTCCAGAGGAGGGACACAGATAATCAGAGGACTTGAGCCCTTCTCTTACAAAGACAGGCTGAGAGAGCTGGGGTTGTTCAGCCTGGAGAGGAGAAGGCTCTGGGGAGATCCTATTGCAGCCTTCAGAACTTAGAGGGACCTTAAAAAAAAGAGGGGGAGAGACTTTTTGTATATGTAGATAGTGATAGAACAAGGAGGAAAGCTTTACATTTAAAGAGGAGAGATTTAGACCAGGGAGAAATTCTTTACTGTGAGAGTGGTGAGGCACTGAGGTAATCCAGAGAAGATATGGTTGCTTTGTGGCTAGAAATGTTCAAGGTCAGTCAAGTTGGGTGAGGTCCAGGGCCATCTGGTGCCATGGTGGCATCCATGTCCATGAGGGCAAATTTGGAATTCGATGATCTTTAGGGTCCCTTCCCACTCAAGGTATTCGATGATTGTCTTGCATTCTACTTCACACTGAGACTATTTATAGTGAGAGATTCTCTGTATTCAGGCACTCAATTTCTCCAAGTATAGAAACACTTGGCTGTGTACCTAATATTGGCATGTTTTGAAAATCTTGTTTCTAAACACCTCTTCCTGCAGTATGATGGCTATTTCTTCAAAGTTTGCTCTTTGACTATTTATCAAGCTCCTAAATTATCTAGACTTTTGCATTCTTGTGAAATCAATGCCAAAAGGTAGTGCTGATGCCTGATGCTGCGTTGCACTCCTGGGTGGAAGTTGGTGATATGTGGAAATAATAATGCTGCAAATCTATGGAGCAATGTTAGTGTCTAACCTGATAGAATTACAACAAACCACAACAAGCAAACAAGCAAACCCATTCTAGGTTTAGGTAATAAACATTGCAGCTGGAGGAGGAAGAAAAAAGTGGGATTAGATGGGAAAGACCATTATTGTATCAAAATGATACATCTGCGAGCTCCTTTCATGAGTGTTTTATGACTAGGCAAACACATTTTCATGTTGGCTTCTGCAGTAAATGTTTCTCCTTTATTACTTGATAGCCACTTAGAATTTAGCCTGATTTTTAACAGTGCTAACATACAGTACTAGGAAAATTTATTTGAATAAAATAAACCTACATTCTTCTAAACTGGAGTCATAATATTAATACTTAAAATACACAGCAACATGCTGGGAAAATAGGATAGTTATTTAGATATATTATGAAATGTACCCCACTACTTTGATGTGATTCACTACTATTTCACCAAACCAATTTAACAGTCTCCTGTGGAGAGGGAATAGTGCAATTAAAATTAGTAACAGAGATTTTCACATTCATATATCTAATTCAGGGATGGGTGATAATGAATTAAATACTTTTTCCTTTTTCTGAAGTCAAATCAGTATAAAATGAATCTGAGCTAGAATTCATATTTAAAGAGTGTGCATGCGTGCAGTCACGGCATCTGGGGACAGATTTTCACGTGAGAAATAGGTGTTCCAGCTCAAGTTTACCTGTTAGGTGTCTTTTTGTTTGGTTGCATTTTCTTCCATTAGATTCTTTAAAAGCAAGTGAATGTATCACTTCAGTTGCTAAAATGTTAAATCCTTTTGCAGTATGCTGTTCTCCTGTAAAATAAGACCTTCTTGGGAAGAGAACTGCTGTCATTAAATTTGCCTTGGTCAAAAATTAAGGAAGGTAGAGCAAAAGATTGATAGCCCTGGGAAAAATGGTCTCCAGACACTTGTTAATCAGATACTGGAAAATCCAATGGATAATTCTCCAGGGTGAAGTGGCTAAATTTGTTTGTAGACATTATGAATAAGAAGCAGTTCTCAACTCATTACAAAGCAACATAAAAAATAACAAGGATATGCTGTTTTCTATGTATCACATTGCTCTGAAAAAATCTCTCCAAAACACCAAACCTCAAGCCTCCTCTGGTGCTTCCCATAATTGACAAGAAAATTAGGTAACACTTTTTAAGCAGATAAGTCAGTGTAGCAAGAGTCACATTAACCCTTCACCTAACCACAGATTAAATAATAGTTGTATATTAGTAGGGGTTTATTGGTAAGATAATATATTTGATAACTCCTGCTATGCCACCAAGTTTGCAATAAATGTGATCACTTTTGTTTCTCAATAAAAGCTTTTAAACAAGTGAATGAACAAACCACCCCATGCCCTTGTGCTGATACACTTGCCCTTGCAGATGGTATGAAAATACCAAAAAATGTGAATTATCTGTTTGTTAGAGACCTCACCAGTAATCCTGTAATGTGCTGATGAAGGAGTCAAAGTAACTTTAAGCTCTTTTTTTTTTCTTTTTCTTTCTTTTTTTCTTTTTTTTTTTTTTCCCCCCANTTTTTTTCTTTTTCTTTCTTTTTTTCTTTTTTTTTTTCCCCCCAATGTTACCGTGTGTGGTGGTTTGATCTTGGCTGGCTGCTGGGTGCCCACCAAAGCCATGCTGCCAACTCCCTTCCTCAGCTGGACATGGGGAGAGAAAAGAAATTCTTTAGGTCAAGGAGAAGACCAGGAGAGCTCACTCACCAATTACTGTCACAGGCAAAACAGGCTTAGCTTGGGGAAAGAATAAAATAATTACCTATTAAATCAGATTAAGAGAATGAGAAATAAAACCAAATTTTAAAAACACCTTCCAATCCCCTCCCTCCTTGCAGGACTTCCCAGTTCTTTAAATTTTTACCCACAGTGATGCAGAGGGATGGGGATTGGAGAGCTTCACTTACAGATGTGTTGTCTCTGCCACTCCTTCCCGCTCAAGGGGAGGACTCCTCACATTCTTTCCTTGCTCCACTATTGAGCAAGGAAAAGGACTGTCACATATGAGACAGTCTTCCATTAATTTCTCCCATGGCAGGTCCCTCCTATCTGCTGCAGTTCTTCGCAAACTGCCCCAGTGGGGGGACTTACCCTGTGGTTCAGCTCTCCGGGTACAGGCTGCTAGAGCATGGGCCCCCAGGAAACCTGCTCCAGAGCTGGCTCCTCTCTCTGGGGCTGCTGGTCCTACCCAGAGCCTGCTCCGCAGGGTCACAGCCTCCTTTGGGTCCATCCCTCTGCTCTGACGTGTTCCGCCAGGGCTCCAGGTGGTTCTGTATTCCATCATGAACCCCCATGGGCGGACACATCCTGTGTCACCATGGGCAGCACCAGGGGCTGCAGGGAATCTCAGCTCCAGCGCCTGGGGCGCCTCCTCCCCCTCCTTCTTCACTGACCTTGGTGTCTGTAGAGTTGTTTCTCTCAGGTACTCTCATTCCTCTTCTCTGGCTGCAATTTGCTTCTGCTTTCCCCTTGTTACTCTGTAATCCCAGAGGTGTTAAGGCTGTGCTGAAGGGCTTGGCCTTGGCAAGCTGCAGGTCTGCCTTGGAGCTGCTTGGCATTGGCTTCATTAGACACAAGGAAAGTTTATAGTGGCTTCTCACAGAAGTCACTCATGCATTTCCCTCCTGCTGCAAAAACCTGGCCACACAAGCCCAGTACATTATGGGGCTCTTTTGAGGTATTTTGCATTAGTTCTTGAATGTTGCTCATCCCTTTCTGACCGAACTGCAATATCTTCTGTGCACCCTAGCTTTATTGCCTGCTATATGAAGAATACAACACTTCATAGGAGAAATAATTTATTGGGCTTTACTTTTAAAATATATATCATAAATATGCAGACATGAGAATGTACATTCCTTTAAATGTCTTAAAATTGGAAAATAATATTTTACTCTGTGTACTGATTGCTAATTTTTTATGTAAAAAAAGTCTGAAACATACTTATTCTAAATGTGAACGAAAGGCTTTTGTTTTGTCCAGATTAGACAGAAGTTCTAAAGGTGGTTAATATGTTAAATTTAAACTGATTATACTCATAACTCAGCTGATTATATGCATATGAATTCAAAAACTATCTTTTAACTTACCATTTACTATATCAGTCTTCCTTCTGCTGATTACTGAATGAATGCTTTAGTTACTGAAGAGGCTTACATACTCATATTTGCAGAAGAGACGTGAAAATGGAGGTGTCTGTGTATTTCACTTCAGTACAGAATGCCACAAGATGCAGAAGGCTAAGTGATAAAAAAGGGATTTCTGCAATTCTGCAGGAATTTGCTGTGAGACATTATCTACAAAGTGAGTGTGGAAGTTAGGCAGTGGAAGAGTTTTTTCTGCTTTTAAAATGGAGAACCCCAGGCTTTATATGTTCCTGTTGAAGAATTGTTTTATAGCACCAAGAAAAATCAGAGATTGCACTAAGAACATTAATCAAATGAAACAGTATATTTTAAATTATGCAAATGAGCAAGCTAAGAGATGTGATGACATCTAGTCTCGCATGCTCCCATGTACTGTATTGGCACTGTGCTAGGCCCAAAAGCTTTGTAATGTTATTATTTCTCGTTTACCTGCTGTGTTGCCCTGAGGTTCTGAGAACTTTAGGTGCAGTAAGTTCTCTTTTCTCCATCCCTTTCTTTTCTTCCCATCACAAAGGTGATAAACTATAGTGACCTTCCTTGTAGTAAAGAAGAATGGGCAAGTCTTTATGCAGTTCCTGTCAATGCCATCCTTTCAGACTGCTGGAAGAGGTCGCCAAGATCAAATATAGACATCTCTCACTAGAGTGGAGCATGTGACCTTGAACTTTTTCCCAGCACCTGCCAGCCCATCAATAGCCAGTTTTAGGATACAGCCAGGCTGAGGTTATTGTAAGCCTCACGTTGAAGCAGAACTTTGAGCAAATGAGTGACCATTTCTGTCAGCTGGAAAAGGCTTTAAATACAATTATACTGTTATGGTTTGCAATCAACCTTTAATTCCTGGTGAAGCTTGTGTTTTGTGAGAGAGCTGTTGGATCTGACTGTTGGGGAAAGTTGTATATTCTTGGGACTGCTGTATAGTTTGGCTTTCTTGTCTCTGACTGTGCAGCAGATAAAAGGTTTTCCTGCATCCTTTTTGAGCATCCTTTAGCCTTGCACAGAGGGGGAGGAAAAGATTAGCCCTAAATTCCTGTTATCATTTGTCTCATTGACTGATATACTATGTCACTTTTGATTCTGTTAGAAGTGCTGCTGTTTAAATGTCTGATTTTCCCTATGCATGTATTCACTTCAGACAGAGAACCACAAGACCCTTTCATTGCACTCATGTGATACCAATGCACAGAGGTGTTTCAAGGAATGAACCAAAGTTTACAGTCTGGTTCAGTAATTCATTAGTTTTAGGCAGTCTATTTATTGTCTAATTTGCTTACTTCAACTATTTTCTAATTGAAGGTATCTTTCTTGTATCGTAATTTACTGACAGCAATGTCAATTTTTACGTGTCTGTATTGCAGCAAAACAATTATCCTAAAGCACAATTGCATTGTGTAAAAGGTAATACTTAAGGTAGTCCATTTGTCTGAATACATTAGAGTCCATTAAAATGGACTATTTAAAATGTGACTTTTTCCTTATATTCTACTTTTTGATTGTCAGTGTTCGCTCAGTTATAAAGGTGTTCATTGACACCAAATATTTTAATAATTCTTTTGCAAATCCTTATGCCTATGCCTTTGAGATGCTGATATAGTAATTAAACTGTCTTTTAGTTGAAATGCTTGCAAAGCGTCCAGTTCTGTGCCTGGCAGCTGGTGATGCATTATAGAGACATTGAGCTAATCGATTAAAACCGCAGAGACATGGGAGTTGTCTGACAGCACTGTACTAGGATGAAATTAGTTGGAATTGCATGGTGAAATTAAGGGGAATGCAGGTGATTGCAGCCCTTCTGGGAGAATCCTGGGTGAGAGGGACACTGTGCACTGATCCCTGTGTAATTAGGACAGCCATGTTTCAACAGTATTTCTAAAGTATTAAAATGGACTGGGTAAATCAGCAGGGTTGTTTCCAGTGAACTTGGCATCCATCCACTGTGACTAAAATAACATGAAATTTTTCGGCTGCTAGGAAATGTGAAATTGGACTAATTGTCTTTTAACTAGTCTGGTAGTGTTTTAGTCTGTTGCAGGTCAGGAGCATGAATACTGTATACTTTCAGGTCTGTCATTTGAGTTTAAGACATGCTGCTATACAGAGTTTGTGGTATAATATTTTTTGGAATAAAGACAATGCAAGTATGAACACGTGTTCTGTCACAGTCCATAAGGGCAGCTTGTACATACTAGTTTGTAAAACTGCCTAAAGGGTCTACTTTGAAATATTTCAAATGATACTCAAAGAAGCATTACACCTAGTTGGAACTTATTTGGAGCAGAGATGCTAAGGAACTTATAAAATTATTTTCCAGAAAAATCATAGTTCGCTTTTCTAGTTCAAAGAATCAAAGTTCAACTCTGCCTCATATTACTCTTATAATCATTCTATGCAGTCCTGTCAGTAAAGGAGTCCACTTTCTACTGTGATTCTACATCTCTTCATTTGAATCTGGCAATCCTGTTTGACTAAATTGTCCAGCAGAGTGGGTAGATATGGAATGCCTTTTTTCAATATCAAAACCAACATTAATGCTGTGCATTTCACTTTAACACAAGAGGACAAAAGACCCATCAGGTACTACATAAAAGAGGCTTCCTCCTGTCTTCTGGAGGTGGACAGGACAATGTGCACCTCTCCTTTGAGGCCTCATGGAGACCAGATGTCACTGCCAGCTGTAGCACAAAGGTGCTTCAAAGGCTTATCTGCTGGAGCAATGCCAACTTATCTCTCTCCCCTACTATCCCACAGTCCTCCTTCCCCAAAGCCAGGGAGGCAGAAGAGGGTGATTCCCTCCTAGGAATTTGGGAGCCAGATCTGGTGGATTCCAGATGCACATTTCACGAGGGTTAATGCAAAGGGAGCTGATTACGCTGGACCTTATCACCTTGCCCTAAGGTGAAATAGGCAGCAGTAGTGCTTGTTTTGGTGTTGAAAGCAGGAATTTCACATCTACCCACTCTGCTGGACAGTTTAGTCAAACAGCATTGCCAGACTCAAGAAATGTAGAATCACAGTAGAAGGTGGAATCCTTTACAATCAGCACTGCTTAGAATGGCCTCTGAGTCGCTCTGGATTTGGGTGTTAGCTGACATAGTTTTTACTCTATGCTTGTTTTGTACTCGGTCTAAATAGTCAGAGCAAGTCACTGCTAAGCTCACAGTTTTTCCTTATAATCATTTGTATGTGAACTGGTACCAGAGACTGAAAAAAACACAGTGACTTTTTAAAAATTATGTTCTTAATTTAGTTTTGAATGCAACGTGGTTATGAGTCCTTTTTCAGAGTGTCTTGCTCTTAAGATGTCATATTAAAAAATTCTTCTTTTGTTTTCTATTTCAATTCTGTGTTTATTTTGGAATGAGATGCAGCTATGCAATAACATGTTTCACTCTAACTAGCCAATAGTACCTAACTAGCCAATATGTCTTCTCAGTCTGACTGCATTGAACTTTTTTTTGTAGCTGTTTTGATCCGGTGTGTGGGGGTGTCTGTGTGAGCGTATTTTTGTAGTTCCTACCTTAGAGGGAAAAGAGCGTTGTTTAGATAATATACCTTCCATTTCTTCTGGTAAAAACATACATTTATTTTTATAGCTATATTGACCAAATCTGTTTTAAAAGAATCTCCAGCACATTTAGCAGAATATTTATGTCAGTGAAGGGAGCATACAGACTGCATGTCTCAAATGTTTTCTTGTTTGATCTCCACAGTCTGCTGTACAGATATGCATAGAGCACACCTCTCTGCTTTCCTGTCACAATGAAATAACAATTTCATTCAGCCTGAGTTTATCATTGTCTTGTACGATGAGAAGTACCAGTAACTGGAATAGTAACTTGGCACTGGAAGGGAGGGAAACTCAGTATTATCAAAGAGTGTGTCTTGTGGTTTTAACTGGTTACTCCTTAATAACAAGCTTTGAATGCAAAAAATTTTGAATGGCAGAAACATGGCAGTTTAATGGAAAGCCAGTAGAGATCTAATCAAAATAAAACCTTTCTAGAACTTTCTAAGGATATTACATAAAACCACTGAACTACTGCATGGAAGTCATGATAAACACATGTTAATGTAACTAAGCCAATATTCAAAGGGAAAATGTCATGCACTTTCTTGGTTAAACACCTGTTTCATGCATGTGAGGTCTGTTGCAAATACTTTTATATAATTGAGAAATTTGGAATATTTTATAAAAAATAAAGCTGGGAAAGAATATTGGTCTTTCTCTTGTTTAATGTCCTTGCTTCATTTCTCTTTTTTACCTACCTTTTAATGTGATGTTCAAATGTTTTGTTTATGCCATTATATTCTGTCATGTAGGTTTTTTGTTTTATTTTGTTTTGTTTTGTTTTTTTGTGATACTAAAACACTTGCATGTGGCACATGTCCCCTTGGACTCTTCAGATCTCTATTTCTATATACTTCCCAACACTACCAGCAAATGATCAGGACCTCTACAGCCAGCACCAAGCAACCGCTTGTTGATATTTGAATTAATCAGCTTCTGTGCAAAATTGTGTTGTGTAGCCTTCCCTGGAGCAGCACTAAAAGTAGTTACCCTTCCCACAGGCAGTCTAGCTCTTCTGGGGTTGTTTTTTTTTTATCTGCTGAACATTCTAAGCTACTTTTAGGTCATGAACTTAAATGTGTGGTCCTAGATAGTTGGGGTTGGATGGCAGAGGATTTAGAAGCTTTGTGCCAAGTTGCATCTGACACCTGCAAAACACACTACCTGGAGGATTCCAGGACGGGATGCTTTGCTTTTGCCTTAGTTTCATTTTCCTCTGCTTTTATACTGACATACTTTGGTTTGGTTCTGTGATGCAAGGCAGGCTGATTTTGTATAAATAAGCTGCAGTGCATGCTTTGAAAATAAATGTTCACTTCTCCACACAATGGAATAACAACTATCACAGTTTTTTAACATGGTTTTTGAGCTTTTTTTTTTTTTTTTCCAAAATAGACCAACTTTATTTTTATTGGCCATTTTCTGAATTCAATTCCAGGTGTGTTCAGTTGTTGTTATTTTTAGTTACCTTCTCCCTGGAAGTGACAGTTGATAGACACTACGTTTCCAAACACATGGAGGTTGGTGAGGTTTTCTGAGGCAGGATGCATTTCTGGTTGTGTTTTCTCATCACTGCTGTCCTTTTTCTCTGTTATCTTCCATCCCAATAGTGCCAAAGTTAGAGCTGTCTGTACTGTTTTTCTAGGCAGAGTTTGCAGTGTAAAAGGAAATCCATATTCTATGTATGTCTCGCCAGGGAAGAAAGCTTTTAAAGATTTCATTGTGAGATAAGGACATGCATCCAAAAGGGCTTTATAGCTGAAGGAATATGAGCTCCCAGTGGTCTACAGGCTTATTCAACCAGGGCAGTTGTCTCCTCATGAGTGGAGAGACTGATTGACTGTACCAGTCTTCCCTCTGGAATCAATTCATGTTCCTATGTACCATTATAGCATGAATGTGAGGTGCTCCAGCAGAAGCTAATTAGGATACTTAGATGTGCCTTAGAATCATAATTTTCTTCCATCTTAATTTTCTGTTCAGTGACTTTTAAGATCAGCTTTTTATTACCTTCTGACTGTAGTTGTAGTTGTAGGACTAAGAAAATTAAAGACACTATCTGCTATTATCAGCTAAGATATCAGCTATTGTCACATTAGAATGTTTGAACATCCACTGAGAAATGAAGTAAATGCAAAAGAAAGTTTGCAGTGAAAACCCTTTCTACTTCTGCCAGTGCATCAGAAATGTTTCCTTTGATGGAAATGCATGGATTGCATTCTGAACTAACAAATGGAGGTAAATCTGCATTTTATTTGCTAATTGTGCAAAAATAGCAATTTAACAATAGAATGTTTCTTAAAGCAGCTCCAAGCAAATGTGCATCTTTTTAATTCAAGGGTAGCTCTACTAATACATTGAATTATTGTTCTACTGAAGTAAGTAATGCAGGTTAAAAGACAAGAATGGTGCAACACAAACTCTGTTTTTGAAAAATTTTCCATTTCAGATTTTCCTCATTAAAATATGATAGATGTTTTAAAAAATAATATTGATAAGTGAATTAATTAATAATTTTAGAGCAGTATATTTTAAGAAACATCTTTAATCAAATAAAATTTCCTGCTTCAAATCCCTGGCATTATTTTTACTTGGTTTAATATGGTTACCGAACATCTCTGTGTGACAGTAAGCCTTTGTATTCTTTGTTTATTTTATCATCATTTTTTTTCCCCTTGCAGCAAATCCTATAGGTCTATGGATAGAGAGGCATTTCTTTTGAAACATTATGGGAAATTATTTGCCTTCCAACATGTCTGAACTCAAGATGTTATTACAAAGGCCGAAAGGGTTTGTCTATATGGATCTATTTAATTAAAAATGTACGTTAGAAAGGTTACATAGTCATTTATGAGAAGATGTAGAAATATAAAACCAGAGTCTATTATGTGNAAGATGTAGAAATATAAAACCAGAGTCTAATATGTGACATTTTATTTTGTTCTCCTGGCTGAAGAATTATGAAATTAAACTTGCATTAAAAAAAAAAAAAAATAGAAGAGGCAGATCACGCAAGATTAACCTGATTTCTTTCTAACCAGATAGCTGACTTTCTTTTGGGGAAAGAAATACTAACTACTAATAGTCTTTCTGTAGCTTAGTTTGCTATACCGCTCTTTCAAAAATTATTTATTTAACCAAAAAGTATAGGTGTCAGCATAAGAATTGCTGGATTTTAGAGTGGGTAAGAAACTAAGCTCAGTGTGATGGTACTAAAAGGGAGCTTCCTAACAGCAGAGAAGATTTTAAGGAACTTCTCAAGATCTGAAAGAAGTTTACCAGTAAGAGAAAGCTAAGAGAAAGAAGCAGTCAGGGCTGAATAGATTTGAGAACTAGAGTAGCAGAAATGGAATGAAATTGCACAGCAGAAATTGTAAAATGCTGCATCTGGGGACTAATAGTACTAAATTCTCTTAGAGTTGGGAATTCTACCAGGTAGGAATGACTGAAATAGAGAAATTGATCTTAAAGAACCTAAGAGGCACCACTGTGATACAGTCAAATGTAATTCTAAGACTGGAGTGATGTTCCCTGGGAAGACTGGATTGTACTGGTAGTGTAGAGCTGTAGAAGGGAATGATTTACACAAGTTATATTAAATACTGACTACCAGTGGCCAGTACCACCGCCTCCCATTGTGCATGTTGCTCCAGGTTTCTGTCTGCTTCAAGAGTGTGGATTTATGCTCAGCACAGGAGGGAAATGAGACACACAAAGGATTTATTCAGGATTATGGCATCCTTACATGGAGGTATCCCACTGTTCCCAAGGAGAACTCTCACTGTTGGGCTGGGCATGGAGACTCCTGTGCTGAAGAAAGGGGAATTGAAAGTGTGAAAGCTACTGATAAAGACTTTGAAGATTATCAGGAGACTGACTTGTTTATCTGGGGATGGAGAGAATGAAAAATTCAGAAATTTTGATAAATGTGGATGGAAATTAGAGGTAACCAGAAAAAGAAGGCTAGGAAATGATATGATTGCTCTCCCTGGGGTAATTAAATACCACAGACCCTGGAAAACACTTCAAGTTGGAGGATTATGTAGTTTCAGAAAGAGTTTAGTATCAGCTGGCCACAAATAAATTTAAGATGGAAATTTAATTGAAAAAATCCAGCCACTAAAGGAAACAGAACCTTAAAGACCTACAGCAAAATACATCAAACGTTAAGTCTTTTACAGAAGGCAATCTGTATGCTTTTCAAAAGATGGAGGATGATTTGTGCAAATAGAGTACCAAACTCAGTGAAAAAAGAGGTCCTTCCCACTCTTTATCCCTGGATTTCAAAAATGTTGAAGTATTAAAGTGAAAAACCCTCAAACAAATTCACCACCTATGAGGTTATTTTAAAGGTTTTTTTGCACCTAACAAAAATCCAGGTTCCCTTTGCACTCCTTCCTAAATTCCCCTATTTCTGTACAAGTAAAAAGCAGAAGACTTTATAGAAATGGTTTTTATGTCTTATAACATGCAGTGACCTTTTGATATGAATTAATGTCATCTAAAGGGTGAATGGAGAGCCTCCAATTGCTCCCGTTTTCAAACCCTAAAGCCAGAGGGGTAATGCACAGCTTCTCTGCTGAATTCACTAGATATCTGAGCAACCAATTTTATAGTCTACAATAATCTCAACTTCTGTTTGGATAGCAGATGAGGATGCTGCAGGAGAGAAGCATTATTATGATATTGTAGCTCAGATGCAGCCATTGCATGTGCTGAGATTTTTAAATTTAGTCCCTCAGACATGGTAGTACATTTCCAGGACCGAAATGTGTACAGAATGAAAGATCTCAATTTTTATCAGACTTGTTATATTCATTCTGTGTGCATGTAAAAAGTTTGCTAAACACAGAGTGGTTAGGTGAGAACAAATATAAATGAGTATTATAATTAATAATAATGAGGATTATTATATTACTGATATAAAAATAATTTTATTTTTAATGAATAAACTCATTTATCATTACTATTGTAATACTATATGTAATATTACCACTACTACTCTTGCTATGTATTTCTTGTTACTTGTTACCAATGAAGGAGGCAACATACTTTTTACCCCTCTTTCCTTCCTGAGATATTTAACTTTCTGTGCAGGTACTAGCTGTCAATCAAGGCTAATCAAACTGGCACAGTTAACATAATACATCATAAAATTTCACAGTAATGTCAACCTGTAATTCTGTCAATCTGGTTAAAGGAAGTAGGCTAAAAACAATATTGTCATTTTGTAATAACATGGGGAAACAGAATTTTGGAATAATATTTTTACTGTCTGATATAAATATATTGTATACTGTTTTC
>VWZN01007073.1:0-30856 GCA_013396955.1 Regulus satrapa | reverse complement strand
CCTTGCTTTTGATTGTGAAACCAATATAAAGCACATTTTTATACCATTGTATCTTGACATTTGAAATGGCACATTCCAAGTCATGTTGTATAAGCTCATTATGATCAGAAATAGGAAAATCTATTTCTTTTTCCTTTAAAGGAACTATCAATAAACTGGTTAAATCACATGCACTGTCTATTACTTCATTCTCAACCATAACAACAACTTTTACTTTCTTGTCAATAAACTCCTTGCAAACAATCAAGTCACTCACTTGGAAGAAATGATTTGTTGGTACAGCTGGTAGCTGTGGATGACAAATGTAACACAAAAATATCACTTATCCTTCAGGAAGTCACTGCAGCGCAGATTGTTTAAAACTGGGAAAATGGCCTGAAAAAACGATCACACTTGATTTTTTTTTTCCTAAATATCATCTACAAACCGTTATCAGATGAATGATAATGAACTTTGGTTCATGTAACATAGTACATGAACTTTGGTCTGACCTATGTAATTAATATTTTTTTTTTGAGTGATTTGTTCTGTTTTTAAACTTCTGTTTCTATATTATTTAATTCTTAATTTAATACAAGTTGGAAGAAAGAGGGGGTGAGGTAAAGACTTTAGAACTGGTCAAGAAGGAATAAATTCATGTTTACTATGGTATCATATAAAGGCTAAGAAATACAAACTAAAACTGTGTATATTAAAATGTATTCTGAGCAAGGTGTCAATTGACCACATAAGGGAATCTGGCACTGTTTGACATAACTGAAGGCATCCTGGACACCACACAGAGGAGGCACATATTACACAGGGGTAGTGTGTGTCCTTCTGGAGTTACAAACAGGGGTCTAGGAATATTGCCCAGGGTGGCCCAAACAGCTCTAGGCATCTTTGGGTAGGCAAAGCAACTGAATCTGTTGGTACCAGAACCTCCTTTTGCTCATTTATCTCTATGAACTTGGAGCTTTGCTCTGCAATCTGCCACTAAGTAGTTTCTGCCTGAGTCACATCTTGCAAATTTAGATGTTTTTCTTCAGTTTTTAAAGCTTCATTGATTTACTGTAACTCTATCTGCAACTTGGCCTCACTTGTATATTTCTATTATCACATCCACTGGTTATTTCAACAAGAACACTGTATGTTGCTATTTTATTCTTCATGACAAGTGCAATATCTGGAAGTCCTGAGAACAGACCCATGTAGGCATTTCAAACAAAGACAATCTTTGCTAAAGTTGCGGCTTTTTGTTAGAGGAGGCTGGACTGATCACAGAATCAATAATATATTTTCGTTGACTCTGTTTGCATCTGTTAATAGGTTATAACTCTGAAATTATGCTGTCAAAGCTAAGCACAGTTTTAGAGACTTCTGTTAACCTCAGATATTTCTGTACTGAGTAAGACACTTGCAATTCATGTAGTTTTACAGAGAGGTACTTCAGAATATTGTGAAAATTTTTATATAACTAACTTCATTCCCCTGAAGAGAAAGAATTACATTAAAAATCTGATATTCAGGATTCTGGATTGCCTTTTACTTTCATGTTAAATTTCCCCATGGTTTCCTTTACTATTTTATTGAGTTTAATTGTCCTTTTGCTCAGCTCAAAACACCATGAGCTTTACAACATACAGCATCTTTTAGTGAAAGTGCTGTTTTGTTTTGCTTGAATAAAAGGTGGCATTTATGTTCTATTAAAAAAAGAAGACCAGAGGATAAAAAGAGGTTTTGTTTGCTTATTTGCTTTGCTTCCATTTGCCAGAGTCCATTTTGGGATGCAAAATACAGAACACAGTGGTAGAGACTGCACTAACTCTATGTGGTACATTATGAAAAACCTTTTATCACATTGGGAAATAAAGGTAGGAAATTGTGTCACGGTTTATTGTACATAAAACAGTCAGCCATCTGACTGTGATTGAAAGAATACGGTTTGTAACTGCATGTTCTTCCAGGTCTGTGTGCCATGATCCCTGCTGGAATGCTTTGAGCACTGGGAAGGCTGACACAGTCTCTTCTGTGGACTAAGGGAAAATATTGCATCATGAGCAAATTGCCTCTTCCTTTCCTTTTACCTCTTTTTATAGAATCTTCTTTTTTTCAGCAAACAATCAATAATACCTTGCACTAAGACACTACCATTTGAAATGTCTGCCACACAATCCGGCAGGGTGGAGTATATACTGTTTGCTCACCCTCTGCTGCTCATTTGTAAGTGAGGTCAATGATGAATCAGACTTGAGCATAGATCTGTTTAAATCCAGTTTTTTTAATACCAGCTTACTTAATTTTTGGTTGAAAGACAAGCCAAATTTCAGGACTTATCAGAGCATTACATGAAGTTAACCTCCAGTGCTATTCCCCATAAAACTCTGATAAGCACATTTTAATAGTCCGCAGTTAGCTAGAGGAAAATAGTCACAGAGAGTTTTTCTCAAGAAATTAATGTTCCCTGTAAATCAATAGCACTAGAAATACCAAAGAAGATAAGTATATGGAATTCACTAGGTATGCTTTAAAAGTAGGTAGAGTTCACTGTAAGAAAAGATTAGCCACAAAGTTTATTTGTGTTTTTATTCACACTCCACTGCTTTTATTGGTCATTTATAGCGCATCACTGCATGCTGCCAAGTGTTTAGAGGGCATATCTGTATAGATTTGTATATCATGCTCAAGAAATCTGCTGTTCTTGTGAGGCATTATTGTCCGAAAATTCTACTTTTCAGATATCACTATTCTCAGATAAAGGGTTCTTTTTTTGCAAAACTTTTGAAAAGCTTTTCTAGAGAATTTGACAAGTCATAGATGTAATTGCCTACTCCATATTTAATTCAAAACAATGTTTAAAGACAGCATCAAGCTAATTTTATGAGTTTTAGTGCCTTTTTGATGGAGAATGTACATGAAGAGTATGCTACACTTTTTCTGTTTGCTACATTTTAATTGATAATTATGTGATTATTCAGGAGCT
Organism: Regulus satrapa; assembly: GCA_013396955.1. Classification (NCBI taxonomy): domain Eukaryota; kingdom Metazoa; phylum Chordata; class Aves; order Passeriformes; family Regulidae; genus Regulus; species Regulus satrapa. The sequence goes on along the minus strand of VWZN01007073.1, from coordinate 27,894 downwards.
TCCAAATAACTGGGATATCTTGCCCTTTTGGGGCAGCAGTAGTTCATGGACTTGGAGTTTTCATTTTATTGATTTAAATTATCAGTGTGACAAGATTATCCTTTTTCTTTCAGTCATTCCAAGTTTTGTTATGCATGCACCATGCTATTTCATCAGAAATAAATCAGAGATTTGTAAGCAACTCAGCTGTAAAATTTCTCTTGAGACAAAGTTTGGCTTCCAAAGACTGTATCATCACAGGGGCTTGTATCCAAATTAAAATACAGCAGTATCTTTAGTTTCTAATGACTAATGACAAACTAAAAAATTAAATATACAACATAGTGAACATACAGGAACTATTAACCTTACAATATAGTATCCAATAACCACTGATTAGGCTCTCACAAACTTTAGCATGAAAGCAACTGACATTAAAACAGCTTCCTGATGTAAGAGAATTTGTGTGACATACAAGTTAGTTATTTATTGTAATGAAAAGTGAGATGGTCATGATTATACAACCTTGAGAAATAAGGAGATAGTAAATATCAGGCTCTTTATATTTGGATATAAGGCTGCTATCCCTAGAAGAGTGTTTATATATTATCATGTACTGAGTCACGGTAGTTGTGATATATGAGGTAAAAAGAAAATAAGTTTATGCTCCTCCCTGGGATTGTTTTTTGTCACGAATGTGTAATATTGTCCAAGCTGTTTTAACATTATAGAAGAGTAGGGATAAAGGATTAACTACACAAAGTACCACCTTCTTCAAATAATTTGCTTTTGGTGTTGAAGATATTGATTTACTTCTTAATATTTCAGTCCTCTTCTGAACAACATTTCTCCACACAATTTGTTTGACATATTATTCTTGTCTTACACTTTACATTGTGTTGTTGTTTGCTAGTGCCCTATCAGTACAGGAGATTCAATTACAGAAATATTGCATGCATAGGTTAACTAATAGTATATTAAGTATAGAATATCTGAACCAGTTTAAAATTGTAACATTTAAAAGAGCTTTAAAAATAAACCTTTTCCTATTAGAGGAGCATCATCAATGATGTATAAAAAAGGAATTTGAAATGTAAAAAGGGTTCATAACAAAAACAGGTTTTATGGTAGGACATAAAGTTGGAATATAGGCAAAATTGCAAGATGGTGCAAAACCCCAAGAATGGGAAAGTACATTACCTTTTATTTTAAAAACAAGTAGTTCTACTTTGTTTGGAAGAAACACCATCTATGCTTACACTATATAGCAGAGTGCAGTGCAAGAGCAGCTGAGTTAACACAGACCTAATTGAATTTTTTAGGCTCAGTGTTACAAAGTATACTTAGAATCCAGAACCTTAAATGCACACTGGCTGAACCAGCCTGGTGCTGCATCCTGGTAAATACACTGAAACCAGTATTTCCTGGGCACTACACCAGCCTACTACCACGTCAGTGAGTATGTTGCGTGTATAACTAATATTTCAATGAAAACTGGGTCACAGAGCAACAGTTTGATTTTATATTCCCACTACTCTGGGGTGTCTTTCTCTACTTTCACCAGTAAGATTATAAACATATTGATCCAAATAGAAATACCACATGAAACTGTTGCACCAATCCTCAGTACAAAATTACTGTAAGTTTAAATTATATTGTCCTTAAGGAAATTTTTNATTTTTTTAGGCATTTCCTAGGCATTTTCATCTGTGAAATAGACAAGTAATAGAATTTAGTCTCTAAATCCAGTTCATCCAACACAAGGCCAGTCTTCTACTGCAGCTCCATTGAAGAAGCATTCCAAAGTAGAACATTTATAAAACACAAGCTTGGAATCACTATCTGGAGTTTCATTTGTGTATGTTTTATTTTATATATCCACGTATTTATTTATATAATCAAACATATATAGAAAAAAATCCAAAAATGGAAACGTAGGGAAATGGAACATCATTAATATTGAAGTAAAACAGTGTTTGTATAATAATCATAACAAAATTGAGTCAATGAAATAGAGGAATTAGTTGGTAGATTTAAAACAGAAGCAAAAGTAAAGCTTCCTGTTCTGGTTTCTGCCTGTAATAAGCACAGTGAAAGCAATTTTGAATTAAGATGTTTTTCCAGTTTAAATTCAGGCATAAAGGAAGATCCATCAGTTGTTCTTACAAATCAAGAAAGATGACAATTGTCTCCCATTGCTGGGCTGCATTGCTCCTTTATGTACCACCTGCTGACTGATAATGTGAGAGAACTCATTCTTTTTGAAAAAAACCAACCCAGTTCTTTTTAAATAACCAGCACTGAAAATACAAGAAGCTTCTCTCTGAGTTTGCAGTCTGCTTTCTGTTGTGTTTGCTACAAAATCATTCCTGCTATCATTTGGGAGGCTTCCAGTGGTCAGGCTCTAATTGTCTGCTTTTTGCAAACCCTGTCATCCACCAAAGAAGTAGAGGTCATTGCATCCAATCTTTAACATGCACTCTGGTATCTTTCTGAAAAGGAGAACCTTTTGCAGTCAAAGCACTTTGGTGTTTTCCTTTGTGTTTGTAAAGAGGGCTAGTAAAGCCTTTTATTGAGGGCTCTGCTCCCATTGCATTGGCCAGCAGTGTGAGGCTCTGCAACACTCTGAGTCTCAGCACTGGCACTGGTGTTGGAGGATGTCTTAATGCTCTGGCCTCAGATGTGCTGGATATGCTTTCAGACCTGGGTACCAGGATGTGAAGGCAGCTTAAAATCAATTTGCCCTAAAATGGAAAAGGGATGATGATCAAGCAGGAAGGCTGAGATTGACACTGAACAGAGCTGCCATTCACTCCTCTCAGGCCTTCCAGGGAGCTGGATCTGCCCAGAGTTGTGACAAAACAGATGCACCAAAAGCGGTCTCTTTATGATCAGCATCATTTCTCTCCCCTAAAAGTTCTTCCTCAGAGAAGGTTATGGTGGATGGAGCTTTGGCACAATCCTACCATGGCCATAATTTAATTATTTTTTGAGTGCAGATATGAGAATACAAGAGTTCCTACAGGAGTACTGCTCAGTTCTTAACCTTGCCTATCTCCTCCAGTAACTATCTCTTGAAAGGGTCCCCATGCAAAGTTTAGCCAACTGTGGAGGACCAGAATGTGCAGTGGTGCTTGCCTGCATGAAAGAGTCTACACTTTTGGTGATCTGAAGCACTCCAATGCTGTTTCTTAATATTTAATGGTCGATAATGTGATTTTCTTTCATGAGTTTAATAATCACTTAACATCTTCTTGGTAATGATGGGTGCAATGGCTCACTTAGGCATATATATTTTAAAAGTCTGCTATCATGTAAAAAATCATGTTGATCCCACTTCACTGTGGAATAAGGACTTCCAATTTAATTTCTCACGTAAGTGATTTTATTTCACATTATTCTCTGGCTCCCTCTTTCAATGAATTCTAGAATATTTAATTTCTCTTTGCACAGAAATAATTGTATAGAAATCTTCAATAAAACCTGCTTATTTTTTCTATCTCTATGAGTTCTAGTGTACTTTTTTCACAAGAAGGAATTAGAAGTCCAAGTATTCAACATTCAACACATTATTTTATAAGGGTGTTTTCATTATTTTTTATGTTTATTATCTAATAGTTCTTAAACTCTCCTTTTTTAAAACAATGACCCTGAAATCAAAATGTTCTTATAACCACTTTTACTAAATCATAGCTCCCAGCCCTCTATGGCAGTAGCAGGTTAGAATCAGTCATTGTATATAGTTTGATATGTTTTCCCACGTGTGCTAATTTGAAGCAATCATCACTGAATTTCATTTGCCACTTTATTACATAGTCTGTCAATATTTTGACACCCTTCTGCACATCTTTACATTCTTTTTTAACTTTTGTAATCCTGAATAATTTAAAATGATCAGCATTCCCACTATTTACCTTGTCTTTCAGATAATGAGCATGCTGATCAACACATACTAGGAGAAAGAGGGATCTCATTTAAGGACCTTCTATTGGCAAAAAGACTGCTTATTTTATGGGAGTTTTTTTCCTTTTTTTTTAGCTGCTGTGACTGATATAATTAGAGGTTTTCTCTTTTATTTGGTTTTCTGTTTTGTTTTGTTTGGGTTTTTATTATCCTGTCTAAAATACCCTGAAATTTAAAATATATTATGCTAATATTTTTTTCTATGATTTCTTTAGGCAAGACCTCCTTCTGGAAAACTTAGTTGAATTATCCCTTCTCAACATAATTTTCACTGTGATTTTTATAATACCTTATATTCAGAGAAAATGCTGTTTTGTCTATGTAGTGTTTTGCTGTTACAGCAGCATTTCAATACATCTGAACCTTCAGTTCTCAAGGTAAAATATTGAACAACAGTAGCTGATAATTATGTGGCACTCAAGACTTCAATCCAATATGTCTCAACTGGTTTAAAATATATGTATTAAATCATACAGTTTCAAGACTAGTATTTTCTAAAATGATACAGCTACCTCTAAGTATAGGTACTTCTTTCAAAATTTTCTCACCAAATCTGAAGAATTGTAGAGATCATTAAAGGTAGAGATCCACTGGTACAAATACTGGATACAAGATTATTTGAAGCTATGATTTACTTACTGAAAAAATAATTCCTGAACACTATAGATATTAGTCATTCATCTAAGAGAATATTGCTATTAATTTCTCTGTACTTGTCATAACCTGAAGTGGTGGAATGTGTTCAATGTTTACAGTGAAAAAAAGACTATATTTCAGTAGATAGAATCAGTGTACTCTTCAAAGTGAATAGTAACCTGTGCTTGGTAATGTTTGCTTTATAAACACCACAGTACTGGGAAAAAGTCATTATCTCACTGAGGAGGAAACAAGCTAAAAGGGATGGAATATTTTGTTTTCACATAAATAGCAAATAATACAGAAATTAATATATTTTAGGAAAAAAAACCAATCAAACATATCTTTGAATTGTAAGAACATGGAATAGGTGGCTGGGAAGGTTGTATAGTCTCCATGATTAGGTAAGTCTCCTAGGAAAATGAGCTGAGCATATCATGTGGAGAGAAATTTAGCTGTATGATTATTTGCATTTCATAATAACTAATTTTTTTCTGATTCTAACATAACTTTTAGTCACCCCCTCAGTAAGCTCTTCTTTTTGTGTTTAAAGTAGAATTATCACCTTAAGATGAACAACACAGACTGTTAAAAGGAGACCATGTGCATGTCACTGCTTCTTCTTTTATCTGTAATCCCAATAGACCTTCTATTTGTTTTGAAGTTTAATTTTTAGCATTTGTTTAAAACTGCATAGACTAAGATTTAGAAACACTTGTTCTGTGCATATATTAAGTAAAAACAGGTGTTTTGTCACACAGCTGGAAATTCATAGACTCTTTTCAGTTTTGCATGTTTTGCAGTATTTACTCACAGTAATAGACTGTGGAATCCTGAATGGTTTCCACAGAAAAGGCAATACAAAATCTGTTTCAGGTAATTTTGGTGACGGCTGAGTTGTCATTCAATAAAATGTTTACCAAAGTAAAATCTTTACTTGAATGAGAAGTCCAGAAGTCTTTACTTTGCATTTCTTGCTACTGCTTTCATTCCAGTATTACATTGCAGAGAGTGGAAGTCTGCTCAAATAGCTAAATTAATTTGCCTAAATGGATATGTCACCTACCACTAAAGATGCTGCAATGTTTCTAAGATATCAACACCAGCCTAGCAAAAATTACATGAGTCATGGGAGTTCTGCACCCTTTGAAAGGAGCAGCTGAAAAGCCAGTAAGAATATCTTAAGGCATCTCAAAGTATCAGATATTTGTGGTTAGACATCAATTATCCCACGATAACTGAGATGCCTTTTTGGGTTTTCCTTTACCACAAGACTGACTAACAACAGTCAAATTGTGATTCCCACAGCTGATAGAAAATCACTCCTGAGTTCTGCTTTTCTCACTTCACACTATCATGCTGCTTTATGCTAATAGTTTTTGCTTTTTTGATAGTGCTTTTGCAATTTAAAAAAAAAAAAATTAAAATCATGTTTTCTGCCACTTACACTCTTCTTTCTTGAATTTTCTTTATTTGTGTCCAGGTGCAGTTTAGCACAGGAGCCTTTAAGTATCCAAATACCCACAGTCATTTACAAGGTTCAATCCACTTTCACAACATGTCTGTGGTGATTTGCTTGTTAATTATAAGCAGACATAAACAAACTCATTCCCTATAACTAGTCCATGCACTAAGAGTTCACAGAACTTCTCAGTTTCTCAAGGGCACAAATAGAAATGCTCTTACACTTCTGGATGAAATAGTTTTTGAAATTATTCTTCACAGCTGCTTGTTACCAGCCTTGCAGCAGAGACGTCATAACTGATCATGTTAATTTCCAGCCCATTTTTGTACAAAGTGAAATAGATTGGTTTAATCTAACACTAAGGCTTTCTTAAACAGATTTACTCCTTTGCATTGAAATGGAGGAAGTTTTTCCAGTGAAGCAGCTGTGACTCAAATCGTTATTACATGGAAAGGAGTAAAACTAAGAAAAGAGAAGAAATTTGAGTAAATAGTACACTTCAAACTGAGATTTAGTCAAAAAGTAATGAAAGTTTTGTTTTAGGGAAAAAAAACTACCTCTGATTTCTTATAGCATTTGCCACAAACTCTGCATTTGCAAAATATGTTCTTTGACTGAGTAAATTGTTCATTTTATTAAGCCAAAAGTTAACTATGATTTTTTTTCTCTGAAGCTCGCCTAGCCCCAACAATTTACTTACAACACTGACATTTGGAAAGTCACAGAATAATTACATCAGAATGTTTTTTCATAGCTGTAAAAATTGACAGTAGGTGGCCTGAACAACTAGCCATCAATTGCCTTGCTGACATGTAGCAGAAAAAAAATAAATCCTCTGGGAAGACTTCTATCACTATGGTTCCACATTTCTCATATTTTTCTTTCCCTCTGGCTTTCTTGAATCATGTTTTCTATGCTGAGGCTATATATTCTGTCACTAAAAATCCCCATCTATGATCAAGAAGGTAAAGGGAACTGATTTCCCTTTACTGATTTCCCTTGTTTTTTTCTGCTGCCATGGCAGCAGAAAAAGCACCATTGGACACTGGATCTGTGTAACAACTAGAATAATTTGTTTTGTGAAATACTGTGGATTCCAGTGTGAGCATCCCTCATGCACCACAGATACGCTGTTTTTCACCAAAAAAAGGCCCCAACACTATCAAAATAATCCAGTCCTTACCAGTTAGCAGCTTCCAGATGAGGAAGTCAAGAAACTGATATTGAAGGTAAAAAGGGCAGTTTGAAAGAAGTACAGAAAATACTTGGATGTTCTTGCAGCTACAGCCAGGTGCTTCATGGCCAAAATTAGGTTGGGAGGGCTGCTGGATTGCTCTCTGAGGGACATCAGCAGTCACAAGAATGCATTATATCCAGCTGCTCGAAGCCTAGCAGGCTATGTCCTGCTCTCAGATATATGTGTTTTGCCATCTGGACTAAGACAATGCAACATACCTGGGCATCAAACCATCAGCCTGTAGGAAACAACACCTGCTTCACAATTAATGGCACATCCTGTCACCAAATGAATCAGCAACTCCAAACACTCTTAATTCTCTCACGTATCTTTGCTTTCTCAGAATACTGAAATATGAGAGAGGTGAGTTATGTAGTCTGAAGCTCCCAGAGGTCTGGGAGAAACACTGCTCCTGGTGAGTTAGCTTTTGGAGACCCCACTCTCCAAAGATTGTGCATAAAGCCAAAGCTATGACATCAGCTTTGTAGATGCAAAGTTATGGCATTTAGTCTATATATTATTGGTCTGAGAGTATTTCTGAGAAGATGAGTATTTTACAAGGGTACTGGGTCCAGGCTGATGTTATCTACATACCTATATGGTGTGTATATGCTGAGGACGTTGACATTTCTTTCTCTGAAATTTTATTTCTCAACGTTATTATTATATGAACAAAATTAATTATCTTATGTTCACTAGAACTACCTAACAAGGAAATAAAAGCAAGAATAGTGAAGGGATAAGGTGATCTAAACATTGGTTTAATCATTATATGGATCAACTAAATGAAAAAGTGTTATTGGAGATCCCTTACCTTTCCCCTTCACTTTTTTTTACTTTTCTAAAACCTTGGAATAGAAAATAGTGATGGTTAGACTGAGACCAAGCCTAATAGAATACTAGAAATTTTGGGGGTTTTTTTGTTGGTTTTTGTTTTGTTTTGTTTTGTTTATTTTTAATGAAATTACTTTGAGCACTGCTGGGGTTTGCCCCTTCATAATCCCTGGCAGAAAAATTACAAAGGCAAGACCAATATATTAAAGTATAAGGGATATGAATACCTTCCTTTGAAGTTTACCAGTGACCTCAGGAATGGGCAAGCAAAAGGTTTTCCTGAATACAGCTATTTTTCTCCTCTAATCTAGTTTTTCTGACTTCTAGGTTGCATCCACTCTGTGCTAGTCCAAGAATAAAGAAAAACCGTCTCTAAAATCAAGCATCCACTTTTGATATACCTTTGAATAAAAGCACCCTAACCATTGTATTCTGTTTCTCAGGCTTGTAAAAGATTCTGTGATGGAGCTTTGATCTTGAAATTTTACTTTCCCAATTTGTCTGTCTTCTTTCATTCTAAAATCAAATGCAGTTATCAGAGAAGTCCAAGGCTTCTTTTCATCTTGGAGATAGAAAAGAGCTCAATCTGCATCTAAAAGCATGCTCGAGCCATACAGTTTGTTCCCATTATAGAGACAGATACTGAATTATGCAACAAGTTCCCAGTGAGCAATTACATTTTAATCACGGTAAAGATTTTTTCTGCAAAGACACTTCTATAGATGATTTATTTCAAAAGATGGGAATTGTGCCCATATAGCTTAACTGGGAAAGTGTTCAACTTCCCTAGACAAATTTCCTGGCAGAAAGATTTTTTGAGGAGACCAGTAAGTAATATTTAAACCACCTTTCTTTTTTTTATTTTTTTTTTTCTTTTTCTTTTTTCCTTTTTTGGTTTTCTTTTTTTTACAGTAAATCTTTAACACAACATGACCTAANTTTTTACAGTAAATCTTTAACACAACATGACCTAAGTTAGAAAAGACTTAGTCTGCAGTTCCTTTTGGTCACTCATAGCTTGCTTTCTTGGATTAGAATCTCCATGAATTATTTTTACTTTTCATAAATGGATTGTGGTTTACAGTACTTGCCTTCTGTGCTGCTAAATGGAATAACCATATAGTACTTCAAAGAATGGCTGAAAATAGAAGTATATTATAGAGGAATGTTTCAGTGCATTTATTATCAAAATGAATGTCCTGCTGTAGATAAATAAATGTTATATTGCTCAGAATTAGATATATGCTTATCATCATGCACTAAAAAGAAATTAAAATATGTAGGAAGTTATGTAAAAATTATAAAAGTTAATATTTGAACTCAAAATACTTTCAAGATGCTTATAAAGTTCAAGCTGTGCTACCGCAGTACTACCAGAAAGGTTTGGTACATTCGACCAAAGAAGGGAAAAAATAAAAGAGATGAGTGCATCAAAAGAGAGATGATGTCCTTTGCTGGTCTTTCTTCCAAGAATTTGAGTATAGTTTATAACTGGTATTTGTGTTTCACTCATAAACAGAAATCTCCTCATTTGGTTGCCTGCACAGTCACTGAAATTTAAAAGATAATTTTGGTTTTGATTGGGAAAAAAATGCCGGACTGCTAAGAAACATGCCAAATGAACCAGTCCTTTTTACAGAACATGCTTTTCTAGCAAGTATAAACAAGCTTGCCTGTGATTGTTTGATCTGTCTGTGGCATTTTCACCAGCAGAAAGGAGAAAGCTGTGAAATGGCAAATGCCAGGCCCTTACGAATTTACAGAACACAAAAAAATTTGAGCTACACTCAAGAAACCACTGTCTGGTGAATGTTGCTGATGGACATTAGAATTCTTCCAGGTTGCTACAGCATGAACCACCCTGAGATTCCAGATATATTCCATTAAGTATGACTTAACTAGCATAGGCTGTGTAACTAGTTGCCTGAATCCGTGTGTATGGCTATTTACACTAAAAGTGAATAAATAGACAGATGCTTAATGTGGGTCAATGCTATGCACTGCATAACTGTACAGTTTCCATCACAAAGGGAAGATTTAGGACTTATATTTTACAACTGGTAAGCAATTTTATTGAACTCTATAAAATGCAAATGGATGAAGAAATTTTAAAACTGCAAGATGCCTTCAGATCTTCTCATAATGCTCAATATTTGTAATGGTTGTGTACAAGTAAAAAAAAGTAAAATAAAAGCTTTGATTTTTGCAATGCCTAGCTGTAAAAACAACACACTGGGACACCAGAGAAATCACTAAATCCCTTAGCATAACTTGTTCCAATTCTTTTGTAAAATGGAAAAGAATGAAAGTGCAGCATAATAATATTATTGTAGAATTTTGTTCCAGAATAATTAACCTCAGTATATATTATCCAGTAATAACCTGAGTGTAATTACTTATAGGTGTGCAGTAACTTCAGGAAAAGATATTTTTAGCAGTACATATTGACTTTGGTCCTTTCAAATATTATTGTCTAGCTGTTAGCTGAAGTCTTTACATTTTCTTGATCTTTAAAAATATTCAATATCTTAAAGAAATACCCAGGATCAAAGATAATTCTTTCAATAATCTCTATTATCCACAGTCACAATTTTTGTGTGTGAATAAAAAGATATGATTTTGATCAAACCACAGTCACTGACACAGTAGTCCAAGAGTCTATTTTTTTTTTTACTTTTTCAAATACACCACCTGATGAAAAAGCAGAATGATGATAACTCAGAAATGAGGTGGCAGCTTACACAGAGACCTCTCATCTATTTATGTCTCTTCTTAACTATTTAAATAAAATGTTATGATTTTTGTCCTGCATTCTCTATTTTTGAATGTTTGAGGTTGTCAATACGAAGCTGCAATAAAGCTGTGATGGAAGATTTTCCTGATGAGACCCATAAAATTTGGTGTGCCAAATAAACACGCATGTTGAAAGTCTAAATAGTATTTTTTCTCCTGTTAGCTGAAAGTGCTCTCACACTTATTTTTTTCCACTAATTTTCTTAGTCTATCTAAAAGTTTATCTATCTTATCTAAAAGTTAGTCTATCTAAAAGTCTCTCTAGAAGTTTCCACAGTCAACTTCTCCATCTTGTTTTTTAGACCTTCCATTTTTGATCCTTAAGCTCACACTACCATGAAAATTTTCCTTCCTAGTACTTGACAGAAAAGCTGCTCCTTCACTTAATACAAATTTATGAGCATACCTATTGTACTCAGTCAGTGTTAGCTCAAAACTTTGAAGAGAGAAAGTGGTATGTAAAGGCTTACTGCACCTTTCAATACAGTCAGACTCTGTTTAAATAATGTATGTATAGAAATGTATAGATACAGTCTATATACAGTCATATACACTGTATGTATAGAAAAATTCAAAGGTGCTTGTATCCCTGAAATGACAGAAGCATATTTCATTTTCTATCATCCCAATTAGAAAAGGTTACATTACTATAGGTAGACTGTTTTACTTCACTGAAATGGGAGGAAACCTCAAGAGTGAAGCCAAAGCAAAGCCTGGTATTAGCATAAAGCTGATAGAGGCTTGTATTTCTAATGGCTCTAGTAAACCAGCTTCTCATTATGTTTTCATAACATGAGAGTTTTGAAAGGTAAAGGGCAAAATACTACCTGCTTTATGATTAATAGAGATCTTCCTGTTGAATATATAGGGGTAGGATTTCTTCCCAAAGGTTTTATTGTGGGAAATTACCTGATTTATTTATGAAATACATTTTCATTACAAGTATGTTTCAGATTAGTAAATAAAAGGACTACAATCAGAAGGACAACCCTACCACATACAACATTGCTGTTACTTTATTATATGAAGCATATGAGCATGCTACCTCAGAAGCTGCAAATTTTGATCAGCTTCCTTAGTTTTGCTTTTAATTTTTCTATAAATGCTCTAGTGTAGCCTAAGGAGTCAGATATTTAAATAGCTTGCCTTCTAAAATTAAAAGGTGAATAGTTATTATTTTCACCTTATATTATTCATTCCTTTTCTCCTGTCAGCTTGTGAAGCCACAGTCACCTACCAGAAAACTTGCCCTTGCCTTTGTCCCCAAGCCCTGCTTTATTTATAACACTCCTGGCTAATAAGCCCTTTAAACTTTTATTCACAGGCACACAAAAAGTGTAACTAGGAAATCTCTTTGTCTTTCCCCCTAGTTTCATTGTGATCTCATAAATATTTCTAAGATATATTTCTATAGCATCCAGACTTTGATAGGAACTTTTCTGAATATGTACCTTTGCTGAAAATTTCACCATTTCAATAGATAGCATCCCTTCACTTACAAAGATTATCTAGAATTAAGTTATTATGTCACTAGAAACAGCAGCTTTGATTAACACTTCAGTCTCATGAGAATAACTGCATGGATTTAATTTAAGGCACAAACTCTCCCCCCAAACAGTCAAAACTCCAAGGAACATGATATCAAATGGAGATGTAAAACCGGTATGGGAATAACTTGTAATAAGAGATAGAGTAGCCATTAAAATTAATTTACTTATGAAATTCCATTGTGACTTTCCTTTCTTATGTTAAAATAAAGCGCCTTTACTCTTTGGTCACCACCTTAGAATAGAACAGAATATAGCATAAATTTCTCAGTGACTGTCGAGAACTTGCATTTTTCTTTGCTCAAGAAAAAAAAGTAGAAACAAATTCAAAAATTGTATATGAAAAGACTGTGAAAATAAACATAGTCATGAAAAGCTGGTTTTATTTCGCTTTTTCTTTTAATTGAAACCTTTCCTAATTGAAACCTAGTTTTCCCAGTTAATTTCCCAGTTAATTTTTCAACTATTCTATGCCCTGAAAATAATAGAAAGAAACCTGAAAATTAATTGACTCACTTTTCTTAGAATTCCAAAACATCAAGTTCTCATTGCTAGAAAGATTTTTTTTAAAATACAGGTTTTTAAAGATCTTTGTCAGATGACTTTTGTTTGGCCATAATTTTAGTCTGATGACACAGAATTATTTTCCAACACTGTGGGTACTGCTTGAGGGATTTTTAGATGCCTTATTTCTTGTACCTTTTCCCTTTTAAATATTGCTGAGTTTGTGAGCAATTTTAATTTCAGAGCCACTCTAACTTCCAAAATCTGTTTCTAGGCTTTCATTACAAGATTAGCAAGACTTTTACAGATTGCTAATGATGCAACAATGTATTGCAAAAAATACTGAGGTATTTAATCATTGACTTTACTGTAATATATGTTTTCTGATACTCTTGTGATTTTCTCTCACTGAAAAAAATAATCTGTTCAGAACACTAAGAAATGGTTGTATTTTCTAGTAGAATATGGAGAAGCAATGCCATGTTTCCCATTCTTGTTCAAAATCTTTTACCTGCTAATGGCTAAAGAAAATGCAGAAAAGTACCTGGCACAAGGGCCAGCACTTGGTGCTGTTTTCCTGTAAATAACATGTCTTAATCTTCAGGTGACAGAATCAGGCTCCTTGTTTGTCATTGACCACCTCTCCCAGACTGAAATGATGCCTGTCTGGAATAAGAAAAGGCAAGTATTTGGGCTCTGCACAGGCAGTTTAATGCACTTTCAGTGACCATGAATACAAATTCTCCCAAGCTGACGGAAGGCGGGGCAGAACACCATTTTCTGTGTCTAGAGTGCTCACCTGAACCAATTGGCCTAGTATCCCTGTACTTCTAACAACTGATATTTAATGGTGATGTTTGAAAAATAAGTAGTCTGAATTGTATCCTGAAGCTCTGAATTTATTTAGACATAGCAATTTTTTCCAAGGTGGTTGAACTTCAGCTGGGCATGGTTCATGCTCCACACATACTGACAGCCACAGAGTGTATAATTTTTACTGAGAGGCAAGAAACATTGTCTCAGGGGTAGGATAAATGCAACTATGACTTCTGAGCTGGGACACGGTTCTTCAGCTCAAACTGCAGAGAGAGAGGCTTGTGTCCGTCCTAACTGAGACAAATGTGTCTGAAGTCTGCCTGCACTACACTTGGGAAGAATATGGTACTCTTAATGTCACCTCTAGAGATTTTGGATTGAATTCTTCCTTTTGTGGGAGCTAATATATTACATCTATGGCTTCACTTAAACTTTTAAAAATATGGGATTTGGGAAAGGATAAATGGGATTCATGTCAAATACTGTGAATAATTTCACTCAGAAATCATGAGACTTGAACTTTAAAATGAGGAAAAAAGTACTGAAAGGGTTTAAATTTATCTACAATATGAAAAACCAGGTATGTGCAACTGACATTGGGCAAAATCAGATGGAGAATTATTGTTATATTAAAATTGTCAAGATAGAAAGTGATGTGCTACAACCTCACAGAGTAGTCTGCTTTTAGTCCAGGAGCATTTTAATCAGCATTTTTTTGGGGGTAAAACACAGAGAAGAGTAATCTAATTCAAAGAGGAAAAAATTAGGGAGGAAATTTCAAATACTTTTGTGGTAAATGCTTTTAATAAAGAATTTTAGAAAAGTATTGTCTTGGTGGATAGCTGGAGGAATTGCTAATGTGGTTGAACCTAGATTCAATTACAAATTCATAACATTCACTCTTCTCTTAAAGGAAAATCAAAACCAGGAAGTCAGGAAGGAAGGAGTGATTATATATAATTTGATTTTTTTCTTCCTTCACTCTTATTTAATAAACACTTGATGCAATTGTGATCAAGGTTTCATTTTTTTGATTAACACCTTATAATGAAGTATTATGTAGACAATGGATACTGCAAGAGCAAAATCAGGCTCTGATAAAATACATGTAACACCCACCTTTTCTAAAGACAGCACTTCTTTTACATGGTTGGTGCATTTAAAATAAGACATATAAGCATATGTAACAATATTGTAGGTATTAAATAAAAGATAGATCATAGTTTGTTTTCACCTTTCTAGCACTAAAAAGCTGAAGAAAATTTTGTGGTATAACGAATATATTGACACCTGTAAAACTAATCTCACTGAGTTGTGTAATAAGTAGCAAATGCTCATTATATTTTAGTAGAACACCCTGCTTAACTTACAGAAATTTCACAAAACCTTTTCAAAACAGAAATAAGAGTCAAGCTTATACACTTAATATTTTTACTAGAGCATATATTTATAGATATAAACAGCATTCTTTTTATAAAACTGCAGCAAAACCTTTGTATTACAAAGTCGGTGAATACAAATTCTTAACTATGGTATTGCACACATTCTTTAACACTAAATGCTAAACACATAATCAATAAAAGCTCATTAAATACTCCCAAGCAACAGCAATGACAACAAAAACACAACAAAAAAAAGCCAGTCTAATCTGGGAAATCTGTGTGCTTTAAACAACCAGTTGAAGGTCTTGTCCATCAATGTCTATTTCAATTCCGAGGGCACCATTGACAAGCAGCTCTGTGCTTCACTAAGAGACACTGGTCTGTGAACTGATTTGGAGGTCACCTGTCATTTTGAAAACACGATCAATACAATTCCGAAATGGTCCTCAGATTCATTTAATAAGTGAGAAAGGAATAGGTCAGTGATGCCCCAGTGAGTTGCCTGTTATTTTCTGAAAAGCTTTATTTGTTTTATCAGTGTATATCACATTCCCTTTGTGCTTTAATAAGTAATGAAATTCGTGCATTTTCACACCGAGAAAATCCCTGAAGAATACATATTAACATGTTCTCTAATAAAATATGGGCAAGATTTCCCATATTTTCATGTCCACGAGCTTGATTTTAGTTCTAAAGTGAAAACAAGACCTTTCACTGATTGCTTAATGGTTTATCAGTTTTAAACCAGAGAAAATAACAAAATTAATATCAGGAGGCAATGAGAACTTAAATGGCATTTTTGATTTTATTTTTGAAACCACTAAAATCTACAGGTAATAAATGGTGTTTAAAACAAAAGAGACAATGTCTTGCTTAACCAATTGTCAAAACCATTCTTTTCTGTTAAATGTACCTGATAAAAACAATACCTTTTTTCAGCTGAAAAAGTTAATTTAATTTAAGCCCTTTGCATGAAAACATTATAATTGCTGCTTTGTGACAGGAGGAAATAGAAGTTTGCACAACAGCGATGAAAAGTGATTTCCCACCCATGATGTCTAACCATTAAATTGATTACTCAACAATTTTGTCTACAGGTGTATATTTAAGAATTTGACATATTTTCTTGAAAACACAGAAACTATTTTGCAGATTACTGTTAGAAAATATCCACAGAAATTCACCAAGCATAACTGAGAGGCCATATCTCAGCAGAGACAGCAGCGTTAAGCTGCATGCGTGGTCCTAGGTGAGCACAACTGAGAACCCTCACTTCCCACTCACTCTGTGCGGCTCAGCAGGACCCAGATATAAGGGAGGAAAGAATGACAGGAGAAACCAAAAGAAGGTGGGGCCCAGACTGTGGGGCTCCAAAATGCAGTGTGCTCTTGACCACTAGAAGATGCTTAAAGTAGACGCAATTTGGTCCCCCTTCTTCCTCACCTTGTCCCTTTCAAAGATAGATGAAACAAACATATGTGCACATCATCATGGCAGATGCCAAAACACCTCACTCACAGCTACCTATTACAACATCCTGTTTCCACCTGGAATGCAGCTGTCTGTCTCCTCTTAAATCCAATGAGACTCATCCTCAGCAACTTTTTAGCAAAGTGCAATCCTCTACACATCCATCATCCCTCATCTCATGTGGCAATTGATCCCATCCATTTGACCGGCCTTGAGCTCTTGCTTTCTAGGTGCTTTGCTGGATTGCCTGCCACATATCAAGGGTAGAAATTCACTGTAACAGGTTGTCAGAGCTCTGCTTGTTCTGCAGAGTTAGCAGTTTAATGTTGTGGAAGAAAAACAGTGCACACGGTGTATTTGCCACCACTGCTGACTTCCCTGGCCTCTGTTCCTCAGACTGTAGGTCTTCAGTCCAAGAGCTGGATCAGCTCACATGTCCTCAGCAGTGGCTTCATCCTGGTCTTTTCCAAAAGAAAGTCACTCAGTCTGCATTGTGATTCAGTGTCTACAAGAGGTGAGCTCAGGGCATGACTACTTTAGATGTCAAAATGTCTCCTGCGTGTGCAGGAGATTGCTGAAATAATTGCTAAAGCCTACAGGTTTTTTATTCAAGACTACTTGTACACTGCTTTCTAAGCCACTTCAAGCTGCCTGCCACTGTATTGGAGGGATGTAAGATTTCAGGACTGATACTTTTGTTCTGACTTCTTTAGCTTTTTGTTCATCTTTTTTGGATTGCAGCAGTGTGTGCTAGCTGCCTCAGGGTTTGCTTCGGATGTGTGTTTCCTGTGAAAGATAGCTTGGAATCCTTGCTACTCACTGGATTCTCTTCATATCCTGTAGATTATACTTTTTCTTTGAGGTTCATGAAAGCCAGAGTTTCTCTGCTATGTAATATTACTGAGCATTTGTCCAAAATATGATCAGAGACCAAGTCTTCAGTAAAGCTGGGAATAAAGCAGCACCTCTCTATTGTTCTACAGAGTGATCTCGAATCCATGCACATCTTTTGATGACCTGTGATGTTTCATATCCTTTCAAGTTTTCCAGGTACAATTTGATAAGTTTTAATAACTGATGTAATTTTCTTCTTACATTTCCCAGATAATCATCTACAAAGACACCAGTAGAAGCAATGGGATATTTCTGTTGGCCTATGTCTATCTCTTCCTGTTTGCAACCCACTCTTCTTTTAATGATCTCCATTTAACTTGCTAATAAAAGCAAAAGAAATTCCAAAAAAAACCCTAGAAAGTCACATTTACTGAAAATTAATTACCTTTGAAAACTTTACTAAGTCAACTATCTAGACATTCTTACAAGGAATTCTTGTAATTTGAATTCTTAGGGAAGCAGACTGTGGTGGCCTTGCAAGATTAAAATGGTGCTCAAATGCCAAACTCCAGGCTTCTGTATTTGGCATAGGACCTAAACAGTTGCCCCGTGGGGAAGTTTTGCCTTGCTACACCAATTATTTCAGAACCACAGACCAGGAAGATGAGTTGCACTCATGGCCAAGGAATAACACAGTGTTGAATAAAAAGAAAAACCAAAACCAGGCTTTGGATAGAGGATACAGAATACTCATATCAGTAAACACGAGACTCTATCTGGCAACCTGAAGGGCTGGTTAACTGGTCTCATTTTATAATGGATCATATAGGGAGCAGGGGACTCTGTTGAAAACTTTTTCACACATAGTTCAGTGGGTAAGTTTTGTTCCCTTCTTCAAATAGTTTGTGTGTGTTAAGTAAAATTACACATAAATTAACCTGCTATTCTGGTAGGAAAATATAAAAATCAAGCTAGTGGGGGTTTTGAAAGTTTCTTCTGAATCTACTGACACTAGCAGTAGTTTGACTTTCACAAGGAGAAAAAAGAATAGAATATATAGACTGATAGTCCAAGTGAGTTGTTTTTGTTTTTGTTTTGTCCCATAGCATTGGCAAGAATATATTGTCTCATGCTTTTAGATCCTCAAAAGTTGTATAGCACTTTTTTTTTTTCTTTGTTTACTAGATAGGCAAAGCTGAAAGCCATATTATTTTCTGAACAGATGAATTTCTTCCAGTTTCAGCTGGAAACTCTCTTATCTTGAAAAGCCTTTATCTATTTCAAGAGCTGTTCATATTGCTAAAGTAGGAATCTTTCTTCAGGTGACAAAACCGAACATATTCTGTTTGTTATAAGGAAAGGAATGTGATTTATATTCTCACCTTTTTGTACTTGCTGCATTCTCTGCTGTTAAAGTACAAGTACTTTAACTGTAGCTGTAGACATTTGCTCTTTCTATATGAAATAAAAACCTACAGGTACACTTTCACCACAGAATTTTTCTGGTGTTGGTTAGTGGTTTCTCCAGATAAAAAGTCAGGAATAAAAGGAGTAAGTGTTCCCTAAAGAAAGGCAGTTGCACTGGGAGCAACAGAAATATCTCAGCCTTGGACGCATCTATTTAAATGTACTTGAGCCAGACAGAATTCTAAAGATACAGTAAAGCTGTGCAACAGCTAGAATAGCTGTTAAGGCAGGTGCAAGTGAGAGGGAGGAGAAGGAGTGAAAAACCCCCAAATGGCAATTGTTATGGGTTTCTCTGCAGCGGTAGTTCTTTTGAGTGTTACCCACAATACTGACATTAAAAAATATTCTGAAAGACCCACAATGTGTAGTGCATTTGCACCCATATCTACCTCTTTTTTCCAGAATCCAAAATATACTGAAAATACAGAGATAGCAGCAATTTGTGATGAGCCAATGAGCCTTTCTCAGAGCAGTTGCAAATCTATTAATTAATTCCTGATTCATGGAAGTAAACTCTTGATGAAAATCTGAATACTTTATTAATAAATCAAGTTTTATGAGATTGAGAGAAAATATTTTGGTTAGGTCAAACTCCAGGTGGCACAGTGTATTCATCTACAAATACATTTCAGAGGTTTATCTCACAGTGCACTGTGTCCTGTATTCATGAAAGAGACTGTCATTCTAAAAACAGCATGTGTCGATTCAGCATGGATTTCCTGGTGTGAAGCATGGGGATTCTTATTTTTGTTACGGAAATACAGAGGCTCTTCATCCGGCCACAGTCCTAGCTAGACTCATCCTTGCTTTGTCTGTGTCTGGATGACACCTAGATCATTAGTGCAATGGTGCATCACATCCCATATAGCTTTTTATCAGGCAGCTGCGCCCAAGCTGTGGTCAGGAGCAGGCAACTTGAACTTTCCCTCCTCTTAGTCATTCCTAAGGAATATCCAATCTCATGGGCCAAAAGTCCACCACAGACATGATCCAGCCCAGGGGCTGATAGAGCAGGTGTTCCCTAGGGGAACCTAAGACACCCTTTGGCCCCAGGTGCTAAAAGCAACGGTCAGTTGGAGAAATTAAGCCATTGTTGTTGCTTTTTGCTAGCTAAATAGCATATAATGTGGAGGATCCGAATAACTTCCTTGGAGCAATAATATTTCCTAATAATAGTGTTTCAGCTGGCATAATATAAATACAAAAGAAAGAGTGTAGGGGAAATATCTATTATTATGCCAGATGCTACCCTTGAGGAAAAGTATCTAGAAGACAGAATCTACCCTCAAGGAGTGGAGTTTAGTTATTTCACTGAATCCTAGGGAATCTGGACATGCAAACAACATCGTCTGTCTATTACATAAGTTAAATATGAGAAACAAAAGATTTAAATTCTTCTCTGGTTTTTTGGGGTTTTTTTGGTGTTTTTTTTTGTGTTGAGAATGGTCAATAGGTCTGACAACTAAATACTGAAAATAGAAAAATGTTTCTATTATTTGTATTTGTATTATTAGGTAAATATATTTTTCAGGGCCTCTTTAGTTTGGTGTTTGGTTTTTGTCCCATGCTTTTAATACTGTGACAACTTTAATTCTGCATTTGACTCATTTAGTCTTTTTAAACCATGTTGAGCTTTGGATCTTTTGTGAGACATCCAGCACTATGTGAACATTTCCCAACTTCCCAAAGCAACTTCCTCTTTAAATATATTTCCATGGACATTAACATTATTTTACAAAACTACTTTAATGTTTTGTCTTTTGTTTTCAAGGCAATGAGCTTTTTGTTTATTTGTTTGTTTTGAAGATTTTTTTCTTCACTTCTTTTAAGCTCTAATGAGGCATCACCCTGTCTTTTTTTTTTCTTTTTTTTCTTNCTTTTAAGCTCTAATGAGGCATCACCCTGTCTTTTTTTTTTCTTTTATTTCTTTTTTTTTTTTTTTTTTTATTGGAGAATTAATAGATTGGCAAAAAGATCACAAGTACTCATTTTATTCATTTTCTAAAAAGCTTTGTGGTGCTGATTACTAATTATCCTGGGAGCGTTCTCTGCTTTTTTGGAACCTCATTTGCAGGGTAACAAGAAACAAGCAATCTCAGCACAAGTAAAATGAGTTACCAGACCATTGAAAATGCTTTCATTTGGGCTTCATCTGTTTTTTGTGTTGAATATATATGTGTTGAATATTTCTAGTGATCTGCTGAGTAACTTGCAGCTCATTCAAAAGGAACTGAAGAGGCTGCACATTTTGCTGGACTGCTCATTTCTTTGTGAGCCTCTGCCACTTTCACTGATCAGCATTAATGACATTCTAGCTGGGGATTTGAACTTACACTTGACAAATATTTTTGACTGAGAAAATATTTCTAAGCTGCTTGTAACTTGCTAAACATATCTGTTTAGAAAAGAAGAGCTATGTTCCTAAGTTTAGCAGCCTAAGATGACTCACATACTTCCTGAATACAAATCAGTGCTTTGGATAGGAGAGGATAGGCTCCAGCATTCACTGTCCATCAGACAATGAAACTGAGCAGATGTCCGATGACACTCTGCATTTAGCCTGGAAGTTTGGGGTAGCTATCTTGCTTTTAGCAAAGTAAAATATAAATTCACAAATGGAATTGGAAAAAAAGAAATTAACCTAAGAATATCCCTATGCGCACACATACACATTTATACCTAGGTTTCTGTATTTCTGTTATAAAGAATAAGTCTTCCTATGCATATGAACCAGGGAGCTCATTTTCCTTTTCCATTTGTCCAGCCTTGTAGTTTTGAAAAACAGTAGCATTATACATTATTAAATATATTTCAGACACAAGCATCTGCCAGAATGGTCAAAATATTGCAATATGGTGAGACTGCTTCAGGAAGTATATATTCAGGTAAATAATACGATAATAGTGTATTAACTATTGTGACTTTAATATCTGGCATTAATGTACCTGAAAATGTTATAGTTTAGGTTGAGTCAGCTTCTGTTAAAAGACATTTGTGGTACAAAAAAAAGGACATAAATCCATGCTACATGCTTTTGGGATTTTTTTACCTATTTTGTCGCAATATAAAAATCCCATTATTTTATTAATTTTTAAAAAAAAATATAGTGACAAGACAAATAGGGATAAAAGTTCTAATAGTAATGCAAGCAGGAGTAAGTAATGTGATGGCATGTGGAAAGTAAACTCTTAACAACCAAATAGGTTATCCATCATTAATATATATCTTAGGGCTGAGGACATCAGCCCTGTCCTCACTGTGTGAAGACAAATCAGAAGAAAATCCAAATCAAGCAGTAATAAGTGCATTCATGCCACTGGACTATAGGGATTTCACTTAGGGTTGCAGTCACATTAGGTTCTTAGATAGGCGGTGAAGAAAGAAAAGGCACTTTTGCCTAAAAGCTTCTTTTATGACATCCTAATTTGCACTCTTGAGGTCTTTGCTAATTCCCACTAACTATAAATGAAGCCATGGGTGACTGCATTGCTGCCTTAGGGATTTATGTTATGTGTCACAAATAGGTGAAATGAATCAGATCAAAGCAGTCAAATACGTGGAACTGGTAGTGTGTTTTGAGATATCTATGATGTATATAGAGCCCTTATACATAACTTTTGGGAATCTCAAAAGCAGACAGGGAAGCAGTTCAGTCCATGCACTCATACAAGGTTTTGGCAAGTGCTTGAGAGTAAGACAGAGGCCAGGGGAGTAAGACAAAAGCATCACAAGAGTGATTTTATCCAGTGAGCACTGCAGTGCCAGAGCAAGTATTAAAATGGTGGAATTGATGTTTAAAAGTGAGAAAGAAAAGCAAATATCAAAATGCTGCAGAATGTGGCTAAACATCCAAGGAAATCTTTAGCATGTTTATTTCACTAAATTTCAAAGTGAGCAGAAGTGACAAATTTGGAGAGGACACACAGTTCACATTGAGAGAAGACCAGAAGCAATACAGGAACACAAAGATCTCCTTTATAACTTCAGTCAGGAAGAAGCTGAAGGGAACCTTCAGAGGAGATGCCAGAAGTAACTGGCAAGGGATTGCCTGTTCTAGCCTTTTAGCCCTGTCCTCAGTGGGCCAGAAAGATAAATAGCAAGGACAGCTCTTCAAGTTCCACATGAAGAAAATTATACCTAGAATTCATCTTGCTATGCGAGTGGAATATTTAGAGAAATCTTGGCTTTATCAGTACAATTTGAATACTAAATTGTGTAAATCAATTAGTCAAAAAGCATTACTTGCAATATAACATACTTACTTCAATATCATATATTTATTTTGAATTAACAGCTCCAGGATACCATGTGTAATTAAGGATACTCTGAATCAATTCACCTTGAGATTGTGAAGAGTTAACTCCCTCTGTTGACTTTGGGCATGATTTCTTGGTTAATTTTCCTAGTATTGATTGAATTGGTATTTGTTTTTTATGCTTTCAGAAATTTGGCTTTTTGCATTAAAGTAGGTAATATTTTCCCTCTTCCTGCATTGCCCACACTCTCTCACCTTTACTCCCAGCAAAAGACTGATAAAGAAAACACTCTCTATATGGAACATTGATCTAAATCATCTGCCTTTAGAGAATTATTCTCAGCAAAACAAGTAGAATACATAAAAGTGTTCTACCATCAAATACATTAATTACCACTAAACCTGTTAATTTTTGTAAAAAGTCCTGAGTCCACTCTTTCTCTCTGCCAACCTCTATTTCAAATATGAACAAAGGAAAAAATACACTTTTGGAAGTGTTGATTTTCTGCTAGTTATATTAATTTAGCTGAATAAAGGACATATTCTCTGTCAGCAGCCGGAATCTTGCACCCAAGCAAGAGTATTTTCACTTTTGCTGAAAGCTTCAGATTTCAGATGTTTTAGCACTGCCTAAAAAGCTGTTGTCCATTTCCCATTGGCATGGTCCTTTACTTTTCCTGCTGCTGCTTCCAAGGGTAGTACACAAGGGTCTTCATGGGTGTCTTGGACTCTCAAGAATCAGGAATCAAGACTGAGGTCCTGGTAGCCCCAGGGCTATGGACAGAAGTCCCTGAGGTGGGTTGGTGGCCTCAAACACTCAGTGCCTACTTTCACTGCCATGAACATCCTTGCATCCTTGCAGTAGATTTCCAGCCTGGTCAAACACTTCTCAAAATCTATGTGATTACTTGCAGCTAACCTTTGCCATTGGCTGCTCACTGAAACTCTACACTTGGTCTGCTGACACAGTTTGTACTTTGTTCCCAAGAAGAGCAGAAAAAAGCTTATTTGGCCTTTGTGTTGGGGAAAGCAAAACTCAATTTTTTCTTGTGGTGCTGAAAAAGCTTTTTATGCCTTTAAAACTAAAAGTAATTGATCTGAATGTTGAGTCATCACTTTAAGGTTTAGTTTAAAATAAGTAGTTTTCATCAGACATGACACAAGAATAAAGGATGAAAGGTTTTTTTAAAAAGTTTATCTTGATTGAACAAAACATCTATAATTTTTAAAACATTTGGCTAGACAGGTTAAAGCCCTTTCTTGGATGTTTCCAATGGCATTTGACTGTTAAATGATAAATATAAAGTGTCAAATTTTGCAGAAGTTCATTTGATATTTAAAAGTATTTAAGCAGTCTTCCCTGGAAGCTTCAGAAAGAGCTCATCACACTGGGAACAATTTCCTGGAGCAAAAATAATATGTCTCTGAAGGAAAGTCACAGCTTCTAAAATATATCTATTGTCTCACTTTCACAATATCCTACATTAATAATCCTAGATCAAATTAATAATTTCATACAATCTGACCAAACATTTCTTTGAAAGGTTCTGCTGGTGAGAAAGGGATATCCTGGGACATAAATCCAGAGAAATCAATAGATAAATGACAAATAATTTCAAAGGGGAAAACATTTGCTCTTAGAAGTCAGTCTAAAATCTGTCTTTCAAAGGTTTTATTCCTTATTTTATGAGAGGAAATATCAATTCCTTAGACAGTACTAACCCACAGAGTTCTCTGTTCTCTCAACATTGTTCTATGATTTTGAGAGACAAGTTTAAAAAAAGCTGGAAATTTCAGTAGAGAACTAGCAATAAAATAATGATGGATCAAGTCTCAGAAAATTAAGCCTCATTCAGCTAAATTCAGCTAACAGCAGCTGTGAACTGTTCTGAAGAGTTTTTTCTGTGTAACTGGGAGCAGGAGTAAAACCTCAATTGTGCAACATCCTCACTTCTGGTAACACTTGAGACAATCCACCTGGCATCTTTCTGCCACACTTGTCTAGAAGGAGATTAATCTGCTTTTTAAATGGAACACCATATCCATTGTTCTGTTATTCCCACCTTTTCCTGAGTGAGGAAGCTTTATCATGGTATTAAGCTATATGGATATCAAGACATTGTATTACCAATAAACTGGTGTCCTTACACTTTAACTGTACTTTTCTAAATAACATTCTGTAGTTAGAGAAATTTTTAAAAGTTTAGTTATAGCATCTATTATCTTTTTCAGTCTTTCCCTATTGACCATCATCCACAAACTCTTCACTTTATTCTTCTTCCTTATTAAATGTTGAAGTAGCTCCCCTTTGTCCCTCCCCAAATAACGTTCATGGGAGGGTAGGAGGGCACCTCACGACCAAGGATAAAAGACCAAAGGGCTAATTCTCCCTTTGGGATACATTGGATGTTTATTCAGGCTGGTATCCAGGAAGGAAAAGATAGTGCGAGGCACCTCTCCCAGGTTCTTTCAAACCTCGGGAGAGGGGTGGGGAGACATATAACACCATCCAATAGGATAACATTCCAGGGAAGGGAGGGGAAAGGAAAAACACGTCACACATGGGGAGAGGGATTACATAGAAACCAGGGATCACCAGATATGTGCACCACTACAAATGTGGTGGCAAAACAGTTTATTTTCTGCAAGCTTAAACTTATATAATTGAAAATAGTACAAGTTCTGAGACTGGGAGCTTCTGGAGGTAGAATGCTTGTTTTATACTGCATTCTTGTAGCATGTCTATAACATCATTTTAATAGAATCATAGAATCAAGTCTTTCAAATTGAAAGAAATCTTTAAAGATCACCTAATCCAATCCTTCCTTGTCATAGAGATGGACATTTTTCAGTAGATAACGTTGCTCAAAGCTTCATCCACCACAGTCTTGAATGCTTCCAGAGATGGAGCACCCACAACTTCTCTGGGCAAGCTGCTGCAACTTTTTACCATCCTCGTCCTAAAAAAAAATCTCATCTTTATGTGTGATTTAAATCCACCCTCTTTCAACTTAAAACCTCTTGTCCTGCCAATTCACACCCTTACAAAAAGTCCCTTTCCAGATTTCTTGTTGACCCCTTTTAGCTATTGGAAGGTTGCTCTAAAGTCTCTGTGGAGGCTCCTCTACCTGAGGCTGAACAATCCCAACTCTTTCAGCCTGTCTGCACAGAAGATGTATTCCAGTCCTCTGACTCCTTCAAGTGGCCCTTCTCTGAAATCATTCCAATGGTTCCATGGCTTTCTTCTACTGGGAAGCCCGGGACTGGATGCAGTAAGTATTTAAGTAAAAAAAAAAAAAAAATAAAAAAAAATCCCTCCCAAAACATTACTTTTGGTTCAGTTTCACTGCTGGTGTCTTGTGTGACTCAATTAGCTATTTTGGTATGGATACTGAATTATGGGATGGACTATTTAATGCTCTGTCTTGAAATGTGATCCAGACACAATTGTACTATACTATCTGACTTTGAAAATTCAAGCTTAGCTTTAAAAAACTGTTGCCAAACCACCGTGTGTTGCTATATCGTTCCACAGCTTCATTGTTTCCCTGCTGTGGAACTTGCTTTCCCTGAACTATAGCGCAAGAAGACAGAAGGCAGCTCACAGAGGTGCATCTTGCCTGTGATCCTTAGAGCTGAATGAGGCTTCTATGGAAGCAATGCACAGAAGTACCTAACCACTGAGTGGCTGGATCTGTTTCCAGATCTTTACACAGATTTTCCAGTTTCTGAAGGGTCAGAAATAGAGCAAGGACTTGGATGTGAGAAGAAACCAATAGGTAAAACTCTTCACCTTCTCCAAATGGCTTTCAGAAAAAATGTAAGTGGTTCTGAATTATTATTTCCAAGTTATACTATCAAATGCTTACAGCTGTTTCAGCTGATCAGTGAAGTCCTAACAAGGATGAAATTAGAACATTCTCCATTTTCATGTTAACAGGGAAACTGAACAGTACAAAGTAAATATATATCTCTGGCTCATTTTTATTTTCTTCTTTTTTATTTTATTTTGAATCAAGAAAAGCTTCCTTACAGTAATCCTCCATTTTTTATTGAGTATATAGTTGCCTCTACCAGTGAGAAGATTAAAAAACCCCCACATTATTAACTGAATTCCTACAGGACTCAGCACCCTATGATGTGAGAATGCTGAGCTGCAAAATGCATCCCATGAGCAGCAGAAAAATACATTCTTTCAGGTACCTTTGCCCCTGTTACTCAGCTTGTTCAGATTCATGTTTCTTGCATTGTGAGACAGGACTTCCCGGGGCAGGTATTGACCTATTCCTTGCAAAGCATCAGGAAGCTATTCACTGAAAATTAAGTGAAAGGAACATTTTTTCTCTTCTTGTGGGATCAGTTTTACTTATGAGGAAACAGAGAAGTATTTCTGGTTTTTAACCAAAAAACCCAACTGTATTTATGTGCTTGCCAGCTCTTAAATAGAAACAGATTGAAAACAAGAATAAAAATTAATCTATTCTCACATGTGCTTTTTTAACAGTGTCAAATAAGAAGCCATTCATTTTGGTATTTTTACCAGCATAGCTTTCAATATTTCTCTAAAATGTTGCTTATATATAGAGTGCAGCTTGTCACATTTTTCATTACTGCAGAGACAAGCCTAGCCTCCATTAAAAGTGTGGGAAATCCTGCATTATCAGATAAGATAGGTTATCACCAATGTTGCAAACAGCAACATTTTCATCCTG
>VWZN01007071.1:41525-57455 GCA_013396955.1 Regulus satrapa | reverse complement strand
CTACTTCTTGTGTGTCACAGCTGTGACAATGTCACAGCTGAACAAAACCTTTTAGCTGCTTTAAAGATCTTTTCTAACAAATGACAAACATTCAATTTAACCCAGATTTTCCAGTAAAGGGGAGTGGGAGAAGATATCTGCACAAATTAAAATTGGAAGAATTTAAAGGAATTTAAAGATACTAAAATTGCTTTTCACTTTATTCTAATTTAACCCCATGACTGGAGCCACATTCAAACTTACTGTATTTATCTCTTGAAGGAAGAATACATCATCACAGCTCACTCTCACTTACCCTCTGAGGAATCAATACACTTGCATTTAGGCATTCAAAGATGAACTATGAAAGCATTAATCATTCAGCATAAAGCAACTCCGTAAAAGCAATGAGAAGCCCTTGCATTGTATCCCTTTTCTACCTATCTTCTCAATTGCTTTCATGTTGCAGTAGCCTTCTTCCACTCCCTCACTTTGTTCTCCCTCTCATTCTAAAGAGGTAGTCAACACAGAAATGTATTTTGTCTATTCTTTCATCAATATCCATCTACTATTTCATATACAGACATACCTCAAAACACCTGAAAACTGAATCAAGTCATAGCTAAGAGAAATTATCCTGTGAGCCATATGTCAGGATAACTCAGATTCATATTCAACATTTAACAAGTCTGATGCAGAAGAGGTCTTAAGAATATAAAAAATAAGACCCACTGGCTCTTCTGAAACAATCCAGTCCAGTCTTAGAAAGCTATTTCTCAGGCTTTGTTGTCAGTTCCCCTACTATTCTTGTCCTGGGAAACTTCAGGGTTCTTCATGGGTCTCAGAAAATCAGCTCTGCTGTTTCCTGAAGTTTCTGCTCTAGTATTGGTGTGTGCGTATATCCACACCTGAAAATAAGCAACAGCAACCACTGTGTCTGCCCCAAGTCACCCTGAAACACTGAGGCATGGTACCTTTATTCCCAAAGGCTACAATAGTAACAGCCTAAGGTGATTAGGGATGGAGTGTTCAGTAAATCTGGGAGGGCTAGCACCCAGCAGAGCAGTAGATTTCTCTCTGAATGACCCTTTAAAGAATCCCACTTCACAGAGGTGGTCACTTAGCTGTTGCTAAGTATTTTTACACCATTCTATATGTAGCTATTCTGTGAACACCACTGTGAAATCTCAAGAAAAACACTCCTTTATTAAAAAGCAAAAAGAAACTCAAAAAACAGTAGTGACTTATATGTAGCAAAGTAGCATTGTTTAATATCTCTCCCTCTCCTTTCTCATAGGACAGGTGAATAAAAAATGAATTTTTTTTCACTGGTTTATGGGGGAAAGGAAATTAATGTTTCCGTGGAAATTCCAAGTTTTACTAATGTGTTGACAATGCCGTCAAGTTGTTACAGGATTATCACCTTCAGGATAATAAAGCATTGGCCATTACCAGAAACTGCCAGTGGACTAGAAAAATCAGCATGATAGAGCAATTTTCTAATTTTATATTCTTACTTTTTGTGGGGCTTTGTTGGGTTGGGTTCTACTTATTGGGGGAAAGGGGAAAGAATGGGAGGGAATGGGGGATTCAGGAAGAGGTTCCTTTAAAATCAAATTCCTAAACGCCAGGATCACTTATGTGACAGTAAAACATGCATACAACATGTAAAACATACATTAGGACAATAATATCTGTTATTAGGTGAAGTGAAAAAAATTACTTTCCACATTTAAAAAAGTCTCTGTGAATCACAACATTCAAAAGAAAAAACAGGAAAAAAGTCTGCCTTAGTCTTTCTGGATTGCATATAAAACTTTCTTTTGGTAATGCCACACCTATCTCCTTGAATGTGTGGAGAAAAGTCCAGGCAAAAACCTGCTCAATTCTAGTTAGCTGTTTAACTTGAGCAGGAAATACTGTTTAATAATTTACAGTACAGTACTGCAACTGCCAGCTTCCAATCTAAGTCAATAAAATCAGGCCGTCCATTCTTCCTCCTATCATTCAAGTGTTATCTAATTTTCACCTTGCAGCTGTATATTAAGTAAATATTACTTACTTCCGGGGTTTTATGCTGGTCACGAATGAAAACTACTGGGACTGAGAAGACAAATGCCAATACTCAGCTCTAGAAAGAAACTCACTTTTTAAACTTCATTCAGCCCACAGAACAATAGCTATAATCCCCAGGAGCAAAAAGTCCAGCTTTTGGAAAATCACCCTATTACCATACCAAAATCTGATATTCTTTGACACGGTAACTCTGTACTACAGAACAAGCTTATTCTATTTGTAAATGTTTGCACAGAACTCCTTATGATATCAAAGAGGAAAAAAACAGTCTTTTGATTGAAGACAATGCTGTGGACAGCAGGGCTTCAGACACCAAAACTCAGAAGTCACACTTCCACCAGCAGCATGAAAAACAAATTGCTCCAGTTGTACAGCAAATTTTTTGATGACAGCTGCCAAAGACTTGTTTATTATTCACCACAGAACATGTCTACGTAAGTCTTATAACACTTAAGAAACACAAAGCTAGAGTTACTGTTTAAAAATAATAAAACATAATGCAGAAATATGCATGAGGAAGTTTTGAGATAAATTATTTGACATCTCTGTGTTGAGCACATACTTTGAACTATGTAAATGCTTTTGATCTGAATAATGCCATTATTCAATTCCACACAAATATTCTTTGGAGGAATTACTACAGTAACCCCTCTGGCATTTGCTACTATTAAGAATCAAGCTAACCCAAGCACAGTGAACTGACGTAAGTGCTTTCTAACACTGACTGTATGCGGTGTATGAAAAAGCATAATGAGATATGGCAACAGGAAAAATAAAGCAAATCGTTTGATAAGCATAAATATTAAAACCTAAGAAAAAAGGGGCTTTGTATTCACAAATATAGCACAAAGGAGATAAAGATAAGCCACAGGATCAGTTGGTAAGAACAGCTGGTAAGAACTCAGCTGGTAAGAACAAAACCGAGTGTGAATAAAGCAAGACAGGAAGGTAAGATTTATACACGCAGAAACACCCATTTATAATTAATCAGGGAAAAGCAGGGCACTTACTTCATGATTAACTCAAACTGATTTAAGTCCTTCCAGCAAAGAGTGGTTCTGTCTTGCATGCTCCCACAACTCCCCACCACTACTCCGGCATTAGCATAAGAATAATGCTGGCAACACAATGATGTTTTAGTTACTGCTCAGTAGTGCTTACACTAATGCAAGGATTTTCCTGTTTCCCAGGCTCTGCCAGCCAGCAGGTGCACAAGAAACCAGAAGGAAGCTCTGCCAGGTGTCCCAAACTGGCCAAAGGGACATTCCATACCATATAACATTGGGACATAAAGCGGGGGAGTTGGCCAGGAGGCACCGATAGCTGCTGGGGGACAAGTTGGGCATCATTCAGCAGCTGCTGGGAAGTTGGACTGTGTATGTCTTCTGTTTCTCTTGGGTTTTATTCCTCTCAATTATCAGACAGTTCTTATTTCAAAACAGAGTTTTCTTCAAAAATCTAGAGGGAGATGTGGGGAGTGAGTAAGGAGTGGCATGGTATTTAGTTGCCAGCTGCTGTTAAAATATGACAACTAGCAACAAAAAGGCTTTTTGGTTCCAGGCCAAGAGACTGACAGCTAAACTACATATTAGTGTGCGTGGGAAAAGTTCATAAATAAGATTTTAAGGGAACAATTTCTCTTTAAGGTAAATCATTGTACTGCACACTCATGCATATTTCAGTGCAGGCCCATCAACTGAAGTAAGCCTTACAACAAATGTCAAGCTCAAAATAGAGAAAATATAAATACTGTTCATTTAAATCTATTTCTCAATAAACTGAATTCCATTCAGAAATTGCACTCTTCTTCAATAAACATTAAAAACCCTACTCAACCAACAAAAGAACCCCAAACAAAAATCAACCATCCAACCAAATGAACAACCCACATGCCCTACAAAACCCAAACCCCAAAAATCCACCTGTTTCCACAGGGTGGTTCTTCCAAAAATCAGTTTTGTTTCACATTATGTGCTAAAAGCAATCCAAATTCTGTTTTGTCACAGAGGATACAAGGACATGCACACCATGACATGGTGCAGTTTCACCTTCAAAAGCACCAAAATTGTAAAGTTAATTTCTTAAAATTTCAGCACAAGAGGGTGGTATTTGACACACATAAATACAAAATTACTTTTATAGGTACTCGGCAACAGCAACAGATTAGAGAAACTCGGCAACAGATTAGAGAAAAAAAAAGGCCTGTGAAACTACAGGACTTTACTGTTATGCTTAACTAAAACCCAAACAGTAGGCAAAGTAAGCAAAAACAAACCATATTATATGAGAATATTAATATAGAACTTCCACAGGTACACCAAATGCACCTTCTGAATTTTGTCTGTTCATTTAGCTGTGAAGAGGTCACACATTCCAATAGTTAACTTTAAACTACCTATACTCTAAGTTCCTTCTCTCTAGTTCAGCTAGCCTCAGACCGCACTTGAATTTTCCTTCCACCATCTGAAGATACATTTTGAACAGAGGTGATTTTCTAGATTTTTGCTGCACCAGTTATGAGGAAGCATACTGATCTCTCTTGCTAATTTAGTAATATTGTGCTATGGCAAATATGAGAACTGAGGCAACACTTCCTTTACCTCAAAGCTTTTCCAAAACTAGAAGATACAACAGTTTGGATTAAAACAAACAAACAAACAAACAAAAAAAAAAACAAACCCCAAAAAAACAACAAAAACCAACCAACAAAAACCAAAAACCCACATATAGCCTTCAGTGAGAAGGAAAAGAGAGAAAAACCCTTCTACTCTCCCCTACAGACTACTGTAATTCCTTCTGAGTCGAGTCGACTCCCTGCATACCAATAGGTACTCTGAGTCAGAAGACTATGCTGGGAATTGAAATTTTCCCAAAGGGAGGGGATCAGACCGCAGTTGTGGCCAGTGGTAAAAGATACTGAGCAATAGGACAGTGCCATGCTTCACATAAAATGTACAAATCTTGACCCTTCTAAGTAAAACAGAATTTTGGCTGAAGAAGATTTATGTAAATCCAAAGAAAACTACCAACCAAAAACCATATTCATGCAGTTAAGAGATATTAAAAATACTCTTGTCCTGTTATGCTCTTCAAAGATACTTCTGTGGCTCTGTACATCCCAGAAGCTACAAGTCCTGAATAACAGCTCCAGAGAATACTGTTCTTTACAAAATTGCTTACAGATTAAAAATAGCCCTTTTGCACTTCTAAATTGCTGTTATCAAGAGTTCATGCAAGATTACTTGATCTTGCAATTCTATTTCTGTATGGATTTCCAGAAGCCATTTCCTAAATTTACACTGATCCTTAAAAAATTCAAGCAGATTTTTAAAAAGTAGGTGACAGTACTGTTTTATACATACTCAGACCCACGAAAATAATTACAACAGCAATTTTCCAGAACTACACTGCCCCAGTGAATGGCTAACCCACACAGTATAACAGCCTTAGACTACCTGTCTTCTATGCCCTCATCCTTCAAGAAGCTCAGAGACAGATTTACTACAAAAGAAGGCAGACGTAACTCAACGTGATTACTGCACTGCTAGTGGCAATGACTTTAACTGGGCAGATACATTACTGGTGTTTTGATCTGGTAGGAAAGTAAATCAGCACTATAATTATTCTTTATTTTATCAGCAGAGTAATAAGACAAAACGAGCAGAGATGAACTGCGATTATGATGGGTCTCAAATGTTACTTGTGAGTTGCCTTTGGTTAGAAGTACAGATTGTATAAGTATGTACATATGCCTCACATGAAAGTTTCTTCTATAGCCAGAAGAACTGTAGTTTCTTCCTGAAAAAGGGGGAGGTTTGAAATGAACCAATCATTCCTACACAACTGCTGAAAGCATTTTAACTTTTCTTTAAGAACAGCAAGAAGAACTAAGCTAAATCTCATTTAGGACTTGAAAATCTCTAGTTAGTTACAGAGCTTGTAAATTTCTTGTAAAATGATTTGAGAATCTCAGGATTTGGATTTGCATTCACTCTTCCCAACCAGGCAGATACTAGCTACTAAACCTCACAGAGAAAAAAAAGTTCAGTTCAAGGAGAAGCTTCCCATAACCAGAAAGGGCAAATTCATTGCTTGCCTGCCAGGAATCCCAGATTCCACTGCAATCCATGGAGCAAAAAAACAAAGTTATGTGTGTGTAGACAAGGTATGAACATACCAAACACATTTATATATGGATATAGATACATACAAACAAAAAAGCACTCAGAAGTTGTCTTTTCTTACATTTCCCATCCCTTTGTAGAATAACCTCTGATCCTAGACAGTTTCTTCCAATAAAGGTTGCTTGTTAGTGAGGAGAATTAAGCTTTCCCTCTCTTCCCTGTCACCATATCAGAGGCATTCCTGAATTACAGTGCATGAATTCACACCAGCTTGGTTGATGTCTTCTCCTGACAAATTCAGCTGTTTTGCTGGAAAGCTGTGCATCTGATACAGTGGAGAAAAGAGAGGGAAAGCTTAATTCTCCTCACTAATGACCTTTATTGGAGGAAACTGTCTAGGATCAGAGGTTAATCTACAGAGGGATGGGGAATTAAGTAAGTATTTTACGGTAAGTAAGTATTTTAGGGTAGAGCACTTAGAGAGGCAAAAGTACTTAGGAAGAAGGAATTGCTACTGGATTGGTCCCAAAATCCACCTTTCCCAGCAACCCACCTCTAAGACTGAAATGCCAAATTAATTTCAAGACAGCCATAAAGCACAGTATTTTCCAAGCAGCAGCTTCTTCTTGGAGGAACACCTGGAGACAACAATCATCTTGGTACTGGGTGGTGGATTAAGTGTTTGTCCAAGGTCATCCAGTTGCTTTTTAACCTACACAGAACCACTGGGTATTATGGATGCCATGCACTTGCAGCTTCACCACCTAGCACATGAAGAGCACTACCTTCTGCTCAGTCTGAACTATGACTTGATGAAGGCATTTGAAGTGAATGCAGGACAACCCTGCCTTGCTTCTCTCAGTCACAAACATTTTCTGTACCCTTTGGAATCCCGGAGATAACTGTGGTGACTGCTGACTCTTGTCCAGCCTGTAAACCACACTCTGGATTCCTGTAGAAAAACTACTGCACAGCTTTGGTGACCTTTGCTCTCCTCCCACGCCTTTCATAGCACTCCAAAACTCCACTGGTGACCTCCCCACGGCACAACAATTAATCCAGTGTATTTTCTAAGCTGCTTTGTAACTTTTGCCTTGTCATTCACACTTGCAATACCACTGTCCTCCCACACGGCTGCATAGTATCTCTACAAGCCTTCGCAACTCCAGGTGTGAATGTTTTCACTTGTCTCCCTCACCTTTATCACATACTCTTTCAGAAAAAAAGGTACTTCAGAAGAATTCCTTTTCCAGAAGGCACTTGGACTCTTCCCCAGACACCACATTCCGTGCCATGTCCAACAGCAATTCTAGTTCTATAAAATAGTTTTCACTACTTCCCCTGGCACAGATGCCACATTTTATGAACAGTTCCTCTATGTCCTCTAGCCTCAAAAACACCACAAGGAAAGTGGATTGTGTGGTGCCACCTACCATTCTGAGGCCAGAAATTTGAAGCAAAAAGGTGCCACAACATGCTTGGCAGAAGCAACATTTCATTCACTAAGCTTTCTTATAACTCCTGGATGAGGTCCTGTCACCATCTCTCAACATCTACCCGTTTTGCTAGCATGTGCTGTAAATTCTCTGGCCAGCCCTTACAGTTTCAGTGCCCTTTAGTAACTCTGGCAATATCTACTTATAGAAAGGAAGCATAATACTCCATTACATTTGCCCTTTTATCCTTACCTTTGATTTTTTAAAAAAAAATTATTTTCATTATTTTTTTATTTTTATTATTTTATTTTCTTGCATATGTTTCCATTCCCTGTACAGCTGAAGCAGTAAGCAAGAAAATGCAGCAGCATTCAATAGCAACACTCAATAACAGGAGGCAGAAGTGACAAGATTGGTTACACACTTGAATCCTGTCTGAATATTCTGAGATACCTTTTTAAAAAATACATACATAACAAAAATAAATAGACAAAATATACCTCATAATTTTTTAAGTATATGCAAAGACTGAACAAAGAGAAGAGAAAAATTATCAAGTAAATATGTTTCTCTCAAAAGACGCAAAAATAATTGGTTTACTATTTCCTTGAAGACTTGGGGTAAAGACTATTTCAAAATAAATTGACATATGACACTGATTTGCACATTCTACCTTCCATATTTACTCAATTTTTGTTCCCCTAAATTCTTCAAAGATTAATCTGGTGATATTTTGCTCAGGCAGCACATTTTGAAGGGCAAACCATTCCCCCACAGTAAAACTGCCATCAGAAGGGCTCCTGCTACCATCACAGGATGTATCTGCTCAGCCTGCTGAACATATAGTCCGGGAAAGCTGATCTATAAACTTCAGTCAAGAGACTCCACGGGAGAAGCAACTGAATACTCTCAACTAAATACTTCTGCTAACAGGGAGAAAAGTGATTATTATTAACAACTGCAATCAAAGTGGTACCAGAAACACAAGGAAAATACGCAGCAAACCAGTTTGCAAGATACTACATAGCAGGAATCATATACACTGCTATTTAAGTAGCTTGATTCACAATCTTCAAAAATTAATACCATCCCTGTGGTGAAGCTGAACTGCCAGGAGCACTGCCATACCTACTCATATCTTCCCAATACTATTGAGTTTTGGAGGCAGAAAGCCAAAGTGCCACAACATTTGTTATGCATTTAGAAATAAACATCAACCATTTACGTTTACAAATGTATCTGGGAGCATATCTCTTGGTGCATCTTCCTCTTTTTCTTAATTTTTAAAATATTAGTACAATGGAAAGAAAGCAAAGAGACAATCCAAGCATGGTAATGATTTATAGAGGGATAAGAGTTTTATTCGGAACTGCTGTTACTTTCAGCTTCTAGTATTTTGAAGTTATACACCAAATGCTAAAATGCCCATTCAAGGTCCATTGTCTCAATGTAATACAAACACAAAACATTTTTCCACACCAACATTGACCTACCTTCTCTTCCTGATGTACTCTGTTGGCATTTTCCATCTGAAAGCTATGCATGGATTGGATTTTGTCGATCTGCTGACGCTGCTTCTCTAGCTCCCCTTGGAATTCATTCTTTTTTTGCTCCACAGCACCCCTCTCCGCTGCTGCCCTGCGGACTTTGCTTTCCAGATCCATTACTCGACCCTGAGGAAAAAGAGATTAGCCGAGGCAAACAGAAATGCTTCCCCCCACCAGAATCTTTATCATTATCCAATATATTCAAGGAATAGCAAATGTCACAGCTCTAACAATGCTGATATCATGAAAGTCCTGTGTCCGCCAGGGACACTAGTCATACACCCAGACATACACCTCCCTAGTTTTATGTAAAATTAACAGGAGTGCAAAATTTCAGTTAAAAAAAGCTTTCAGTAAAAAGCCCAATACTTGAGCTTAAAAGAAACCCCAAAGCATACACATAAAAAAGACTACAGAGTCTACAATCTTTCTGAAGTACAACATCAAACAATTTTTTAAAATTTAGCTCACACAATTCTGACAGCTCTACACTTCTCAGTGTTGACCCTAAACCAACTCAGTGTGAAAATTCACCTCTCGAATCAATCTGATTTCCTGAAAGAGCTAGAAAAGAGGAGGACGATACTGCCCAACTTTTACGTAAACAATTCACATATGGCTATTACAGAAAAACATCTATGAGAAAAATTCATTCATAAACAGAAAACCCTAATTCTTTTTAACTGCTCAAAGAACAGCTACAGTCAGAAAAAAAATTCAACACCATCCCATTCTGTATATACAGAGACATGAGCTAAGGAATCAAGCCTGATGCTTTCACATTCTTTCCCCCTCCCCCCCACTTCTTTTTTCTAAGTACCAACTTAGTTTTGCAGGGTGTTGTTTCTAAACATTTTGGATTAAAATTTTTCTTCAGCAGCAACTAGGAATACAAAAACATGCAGGAGGGTAGGGATATCAATGGAATCCACCCGTATAGAAAAAGACCTGGTGATTCCAGGTGGATTAAAAATCAGATATAATAAAAACTGTGCATGTTCCAAGACTCCAAGAAAATGTACTAAACCTTCTTACTCCACAGTATGTAGCATGTCATAACCCACCTACCCTGCTTTCTGCCACAGAAAGCAAGTAAAGGGAGAGAAAGCAGAGAAAAACAGAAAAACAGAAAAACAGAAAAACAGAAAAACAGAAAAACAGAAAAACAGAAAAACAGAAAAACAGAAAAACAGAAAAACAGAAAAACAGAAAAACGACTTGCAGTTCAGTTGGAACAGCAAGGAGAAAACATGCATTCCATTTCAGTCATAACAGCTGCAAAGCCTTGCCAACAAACAAATGGGTCTAGAGTCCTTTAGAAGTTCTATCTATGTTCAGCTATGCTTTTATTCCATTCAGAGTGCATGACCATGCAGAAGTCAAGCGATTTTCAGGTTAACTTTTGGAGAAATGTACAAGATGGTGCAGTACATCAGTAATATAGGAGGACCTTGTATCTCTAGGTTATTGAGACCAAGATAAACTAGGATGGTGGTATGTTTTCCTCACTATCAGCTGCTTCATGGCTGTGCAGCAAAACTCCAGCAGTACTGACACAGTTCCTACCCACTGGCAGCCACCATCCTGAGGCCACTGACTAAAGGGAAAGCAAGGGATGACCAGAGTCTAAGAATGGCCGGACACAAGTGTCCTGTTTGAATACCACCAGTTCTGAGATGAAACAGGAGTTCAACTCCCTCAGCTGTCCACTCAGTACTAAAATCTGGCTCAGTTACAAAGAGCATAAAAATTCACTGGATGAGCCACGTTTAATGAACACATTGTTAGTTTTTAGGTTCACTTGTTAAAAACAATACCAAAATAAAAGTTTTTAAAAAAGAAAAAAAAAAAAAAAAAAAAAAAAAAAACCCCGGAGGNAAAAAAAAAAAAAAAAAAGAACAGTCCTGCAGTGATTGACACAGACCAGAAACTTGACTCAGGTACCCTATATCAGAACAAGTGCTACAGAAAGGATTAAAACCCAAGCTCAGCAGCCACAAAAAATATTATTGCCATCAGAAAAATATTGTTATCATCAGACAAGGTAATTATTACATGGAACTTGCATATCCCTCTTCAGAAAAAGCACTAAGAAACACAGATTCAGATTTTGTTTCTGAACAACCCAGATTTCCTTGTACTGAGTGGGAAAATATGTATACAATGCTACAAACATTGTATACAAAGTAGTGTACAAAGATGAACTTAAGTGGACATGAGTGTGCCAGTTTTGACTGGGATAGAGTTAATTTTTTTCACAGTGACTGGTATGGGGATCTGTTTTGATTTGTGATGGACAAGGGTTGATAAAATAAAGATGTTCTTGTTATTGCTGAACGGGGCTTGCAAAAGCGAAGGCCTTTTCTGCTTTGTGTACTGCCACGATGGCAAGGAAGCGGCGGGTACTTGGGAGGTTGGGAGGGAACAAAAAACAGAGCATGACATTTGTCACATCTTTAATGTGAAACAACAGAAGACAGCTGAATATTTTGTGAGAGCAGAAGTAACAAGTATCACACATGCAGGTGTGTTGAAGTTTTGGGCTCCTCTCATGTACAAATAGGCATTCCTCCCATTCCCCCACCACTGACAAACAACCACTGTAAAACTTGTGTAAGTTCCAACAAAAAGCTGAAGTTCCTGATTTGCCACATGGAGCAGAATCATCCTTCTCGTGAACTATGTTTATTACTTGCACAAAGTGACATGCAGAGCAAAAGGAACGTTACCTGCAGATCCATGCTGCGAGAACTCGCAATCCAGTAATTGAAACCCAAAACAATTATGCACGCCACGAGTGCAGCCACGAGGAGTGGTGGAGACTTCATCCCACGACAGCTGT
This sequence comes from Regulus satrapa, assembly GCA_013396955.1. Classification (NCBI taxonomy): domain Eukaryota; kingdom Metazoa; phylum Chordata; class Aves; order Passeriformes; family Regulidae; genus Regulus; species Regulus satrapa. Next base: position 45,451 of record VWZN01007071.1, on the reverse strand, counting down.
TTCCGAGCCCTACCATTTCAAGAAAAGAACAAATCCGAAGAACCACAGCGAGGATGGAAACCTGCAAATCAAAAAGGGCACTTTACACTGCATCCCCAACTACAGCTATTTTATCCACACAATAAAGCTTTCTTTGCAATAACACAACAGCTGTCAGCTGGCAGGGTTACACCCAGCAAGGAAAGTAAATGTATTAGTGATGGCCTGAGTAGATATTTCCATCTGAAAGACAAGGAAAGGTCATCACACACTATTAACTTGCACATAGTCTTGAGGGTGATGCCTTGAATACTATTAGCAATATAATGAAAATCTGCAATAAAGAGAACCAGCCATTCGTTTATCATGTATCTTCCTAAAAATCTTTGCAGACAGCATTGGGCTAAAGGATAGATTGCTTTTTACCTAATTTACTCAGAAAATTAATTTAGTCTTGCTGTATGAGGAGTAATTAGCATTTTGCTCTCTAAATCTGAACAGTTTCAGCTGATTCCATTTGACACTTTGTAACTTCTTGTTCCCAAGCTTGTAAATAAATACATAAATCAGATTGAACTAAATTACTTAAAGGAGAATCTTAAAAAAAAACAACCAACTAATATAAATATAAGCAGACACTCCATTGATTTCAGTGCTGCATTGTATTAATTATTCTCCATTTTGATCCTCAGCTGCTTTCTCTGCTCCTACAGAAAATGAATAATGAATTAGCAGTACCAGAGATACCACTGGTTATTGAGACTTGTGTAATTTCCAGGAAACAGGCCGTGTTAAAAGATAGGCAGAGGCAAAGGGTAGCTGCAATTCTCTTTGAAGTAGGCTACATTGATTTTATGATGTGGTAAATCTTAATAAGCCTAAAAGCATCTAGCTTCATAAATCCTCAAACTCCACTGGGAATCTTGGCTGCAGTTTGTAAAGATTGTTCCCTTGTAAACTGAGATTAAATTTTTTTCTTTCTGCACTCCTGCAGACAAAAGAGAGCAAAAATAAGCACAGAAGACCAGGCAGATAGCAAATACATATGCATCACAAGACACCAATTAAATCTAAAATGGTACATTTACTAGTAGTAGTAATAATAACAATAATAACAATAATAATAATAAATATTATTAATAATTCCATTAACAATTAATTAAAATATAAATTTGAATAATGATGTACTTCATAATTAATTATTAGTATTTTACTAATTGTACAAGCTCTCAAGGTACAAGCTCTTAAGCCAAGCAACCTCCTCGCTGCTGCTGTAATGCACAGATGGCAATATTTTAAGAGTTAATAAATGGTAACAACCCTCAAAGTGTTTACTCGTGAACATACACTGTGAACACAGGGAAAGAATGTCATGCCAGCATGTCACAAGTATCAGAAACGCAGGATTTTACTGTACATCCTCATCTACACCTCGGTGTCCACATGCATTGTCCACAAAATTCCCTCCTTGCAGTCAAGACAGATAGTACCTTCTCCTTTTTTTCTCAGCAGGCTATGCACAATACTGCCAGATTCACAAAGGTTTCAAACCTGTGTGTTCATTTGGAAAGTTTCTTAACTTGCACTTGAGGATGGAACATCCAGAGGAAATAAGAGTAAAATGTAGCTTCCAGAAAATGTTGCCTCTTCATAACCATACACACATCACAAAACAATCCAAAAACCTATGCAAAAAGCCCACACCTGAGACTTAAAACCTCAGCTAAGGGGCAAGGGGACACATGCAGCACAGCTCTAGTGGACACCCACCGGGCCGCATACAGATGAGGTAAGGTCAACACTGAGAAGCAAAGGCATGGAAAGGAACCATGGCTTGTTTTTTTTTCATTTCTCTTGTAAAGCAAAAAATTAGGATGTAGTAAATTATAACACACAGAGAGACATGCACAAATTACCAGCAGAAAGTTATGAGCTGCAGAAACGCATACATCTTGCACAGACTGTTTTCCTACTGTGTCCTCCTAAAAGGAGCACCTGAGAAGTACAGAGCCCCCATCTCTTACATACGATCCCTGAAAAGCAAGAACCCCAGATCTCCAGAGTAGCAAAATGGAGAACAACAAGGGCATGATTAGCACTGCCATCTCAGCCAGGAACAGGAGAATTTATCTACTTTTGTGTACCAGAATAAAATACTGTATTTCTAAAAAGGTCTTTCAGAACCTATCATGAAGTCATCTGTATCCTGTTCTTTGCTGTAGGAGTATCAGCAGGTACACCTGACACACAGAAAAACTGCAAACATAGCACTGCAAGATGCAGTGATTCATTCCAAGTGTGGCTTGAACAAAATTACGGGTATTTTCCTCATAGATGTCAGAAATAGAGAAAATTGCTCATATTATCAGCAGTAACACCTTGCACTGGAATTTATCTACTAGATAAATATATGGGACTAGCTGTTTAGCTCCAAAACTTTCGGAGGTAAAGCAACTATATTGTTCAAAGAAAGAATGATTAGTTCACCATATAGCTTAAAGCACAGGAAGAAAACCATGTTTAAAAATGCCAGTGCACCTAGACAGTAGGCTAACCTGGCAACATCAGCAAAGATTTTCTGCTGTCTTCAGCTATTAAAAACAAATAGGCAAATAAGCACTGATTTCACTAAAGCATATTTGACCTCAATGCATTGCACTTTCTAGAAAAAGACATTGTTGTTTGCCCTTAAATATTTTATATTCATTAGGAATTAATTTTTATATTGAAGAGAAGGAAAAACAAAAGGAAGAGGAAAGGCATGACACAGAAGGATCTTCCATTAGTGTGGATCTTCCAGACCCAAAACTTCACCTCAGCTGCAATATTGCTATTTCCTCTCTCATCAGTTCAAAAAATAAAAACTGTTTAACTTTCTTCCATGGATATATACACTCACATACTTTGGAGGAGAGAAGCAAACCAGGTCAATAAGCACGCTTACATGAAAATCTGTTTGCACATGCTTTTTTCCAGGAAACATCTGGTCTGGCACAGTTATTTGAGTTGAGTTTAAAATAAGTTTCTGATTTTATGTGCAAGAAAGTAATTTTACTAAAGATGAAATTCAACTATGTCCATGGCAGATGTAAAAATAAGCATATTCATAAAATTCCTGACTTCTGAACAGCAGATTTCATCCTTCTGTTCTGCCAGCCTAACGGTGCTTCATTGAGAGGGAGATGTTTGAGGCTCTGAGATATTCGACCAAATTAACATACAGCATACTTTTACTTCCCACAGCGCAATCCTTTTTTTCACTGTACTTAGCTGAAGTAGGATATCTGGTATCCAGCAATTTTCCACTACAGAAGCAACAACACTGCCAGCCAAGCCTCAACCCAGACACTAGGGGTAAAGACAAAACAACTTGGTGCATCTCAGACTCCCAGAAGGAAAGCCAAGCCTCTCTGCTCACTGTGCTCAGCTCTGTGTACTTCTATGAGACCTGCCAAGCAGCAACAACCAGAAAAGATGAAAAACTTAATAGACACGCAGCAGAGTAGCAAAAATGTTCCCTCATCCCCTGCCAGCTAACTCACGGCACAGAGGTCACACAGTCCCATCCCAACCAGACTGGAGCAGAACAGGGAAACCTCCTCCCATCAAGGGAGCCCCTCAGACAGACAGTGATGCTATGCCCACCTATTGCAAAGTCTTTTCCAACCTCCCAGTGAGCTTCTCAAACAAACCACCAGGTTTTTTTTTCAGATATTGTAATGAAATTCCAATGTCTGACTGTTTGAATTAAAGCACACTGGACTAACTAAACAAGTTAATAAAAGCATCTCCCACTGACAGTGTAGTTAGTTATATCAGATACAACTAAACCAGACTAAAAGGTACTAGAACTTAGGTTTTCTTTTTTAAATCATTTAAATTAAATTGGAAAAATAAGTAATTTTTAAAAAGGTGAATCAGAGAGCAAACATCTGTGCGCCCTGTCT
>VWZN01007071.1:9728-19886 GCA_013396955.1 Regulus satrapa | reverse complement strand
CATACATAGAACATTTTCTCTAGAATACATTGTACATTGTAACAAGGCAGAACACTGACCTCTATATGTTGTAATTTGAACTAGTGCTCAGGACCCAACATTTCCAGTGAGATATTTACACTTGATAAATGCCTACATTTTTTGTTGTTTTTATTTCTTAGAAAGAAAGAAAAAAAAAAAAAAAGGAAAAAAGCAGAAGAAAAGAAAAAGTAGTCCTATTTTTGCTTTCCCTGCAGTGAATAGGGAGTGATTTTTACTGATTATAAAGCCATGAGGTAAAATAATTAATACATAATCACTGTTTTGCACTCATCAGTCTCTGTCACAAAGCAAATGGCTAGACATCATCAGTTGACAACTGCACACTTCTACGAGAGTGGGTTGCTGGCAGGTCCAAGACAGGTTTGAACTGATGCTGCCGATGTTAATCTACAATTTGAAGAAAAAAACCCAATATCTTCAGCTTGTTTTAGTCTGTCCCCATGATAAAGCCTTCTTTGTCACCTAGGTATTGATTTTGTTGTTGTTGGCCTCTGAGAAAAGGCAGAGACAGGGTGAGAACCATCTGAAACCAGCTGCCTGAACATTTGTCAGCTCCTTGGGAAGTGAATGGTATGGCAGTCTCCAAGTGATGACACACCTACCCAAGTGTGTTGCAACACTAAAAAATACAGAGCCTCCCCCAAATTATTCCTTGAAGATTTGATCTGAGAAGCCAAGACTAAAACAATTGGTTTAGTTTTTCCCAAGCTATGCAGGAAAGCCACTCAGAGACACGGTGTTTTGCTTAGATGTGCCTGCACACATGCATATACACACACACACAGGGGAACAGAAAATTCATAGGTAACCCTGAAGTATTTTGTAGTAATGAAGTGGGGAAGAGAGAAGAAATAAGGGAAGTATTGCTTTGGCACAGATTCTCCCTTTGTTGTTCAAGTGGAACTAAAGGTTGCACTGGTGTGGCAATCTCTCTGCGCAAGAGTCACAGTATGTGCAAGCCATTAGCTATAGCACATTCATAAAAACAGCCTGTTAATACATTTCAGAGCAGGTGCACTGTGTCATGATTTTAAGAGGAGAAAATTGTATATGTTAATCCACACCCCACCAAGTCCAAGACAAGTTTCCCACTGAATTCAACGTCAGGAGCAACTAACAAGCTTGTAGGAATCAACTACCTCCGTGCACATGGATCTGAAAGTGCTCCCAAATGCCTGTAGGGCTTGTATATGTTTTTAATATTTCTCATGATTTTGTGGAAAAAAAATCTTGTTTTGTGTAAATAAACGTAGTAAATTTTTTACCTACTTTTGCTTTGACAAATATCTTTTTTCATATCCTGGATATTCATGCTTCTATTACTTACAAATTGTTTCAGAGACTAATGTCTGAATTCTTATATCCACAAGCTGGCTCTTGGAATTCAGGCTTTTCCTTCTTTTTATTTTTATTCTGTTGTTCCTGAATAATGCCATTTGTAGTACTTTGAAACATCCATAAATAATCATCACTACAGACTCACCATCAGAATTGTGTAATGTAGACATGAATGAAGTCTTGATTGTTGACTGGAGCCCTTTCTCTTTCCTAAAGTGTTTTATTTTGCACAACATTTCCTTCCCCTCTCTGCCCCTGAAATACTTGTCTTGGATCACAGAAACTGAGAATAACACATAAGGAAGTCTAAGTTTTTGCAATGGCTCACATCACAGACCAACTTTTTGTGTCTTCAGCAGCCGATACTTTTCGCTTTCATTTAGAGAACTGATTGACATCTTCAGATATGGAACTGTGTGGGATTCTCATTCCTGTTCTTGTTGGTTCAGCATTTTGCTTTTCAGCATCTATTTGTGAACAATTGCTAATAATAGGCTCATTAGAAAGCAAGCTGTGTTTGTTACATGCTGCAGCCTTCAAATTGTTCGATCTTACTGCTAACTGCATAGTATAGAAGAGAGATGTGTGTTTGCTCCAGAAAACATGGGTAACTTGCTCCTGATTTTTAGTATTGGTGAGGGATGACAACAATTCTTGAAAAGTGTATTGGAAAATCTTCACATTAATGGTGCAGGACTGTAAAAATATATTACTTGGAAGACTCTGAATTTTTCTGTTGTTGTTTAAATTTTTTAAAGACTAAAAGTTTAGATAAATATTGCAGTTCGGTACCAACTGATCATCATACAGTGCAAACAAATTACCTTTGGAAAAAACACTTAAAATCTAAAACGGAATATAAAAAATAATCATAGGCTGGGTATAAAAATCAAAGCATTACCACAGAAGAGGCAAAGAACCATGTTCCCAAACAGTCCACAATTATGATGAGCACATTTTCTTTGAACTGATACATAATATGCATATCTTAAAATGTTTGTAGTAGACTGCAGATGTCAGCTGCCCTGTGGGGCGAAAAAACAATCTCATAGAATTGTCCAAAAGTAGTTTAAAAATGTAGTTTATCTGGAGCTATGATATAAAATGGAACGATAGGAAGAAGGAAATTAACTTAAGGAAGCTGTAGTGATGCATATACCTCTGCTGAGTTTGTGTCCAGAACCCAATGTGCACCAAATGCCAGCCCATCTCCTAGTAAGAAGTTGTGAAAATGAGGAGGAATGGTAAAAAAACCGCAGTGCTTCAAAAGCTAAAGCTGGTCAGAAAGCTCCTCTGCTTTCTTTCCATCTTGGAAATGGTTTGGCAGTTTGGATTTCTGTGATCATTTGCCAGGTCTCAGGAATAGATATAAAGCACAGAATGGAATGCAGGACAAAATGAGTGAATGAACGAATGGCAAAAGGAATGAAGGACAAAACAGCGGAGCTGAGCAATGCTTTCCACCCATATAGGCAGAAGTTATCTGGTATTCGGGAAATCCAACAGTAAACTTAGAACATGGACATGAGGAAAGAGGCAATTTTCCTTTTGTTTTGAAACATGTGGACTGGAAACTTGCTGCCATTCAGCGTCAGAAGGTGTCTGTTCCCATGAACTAGTCCTTGGAATTCAGTCTGTGTGGGCCTGCCACCCTGCCCCCAGACAGGCAGGGTCTGGGACCCCGGGTTCTTGTGAGGAGCTCGGGGTGCACGGCTCCCAGCTAAGGCATGCATGGGCTGAGGCACAGCCCACTGAAAGGGAGCATCAAAGGTGAGGGTAAGGACCCTGCTAAAATTTGAGTGGGTAATCTTCCCTTGCTGAACCTCTCTTTAAGAAAAATGCCAGACATTGCATGCAAGTTTTGCTATTCAAATGCTGTTCAAACCCAAATGCATGCAGAATTGCACTGAGTACACACATTTTCCTCTCCATGTTGAAGCAGGACATCTCTTAGCTGTTAAAAGTGGCAGTAACACGCATGGCAGCCCAAACTGCTCACTGTCTGGCGGATCACTTCACAGACAAAAAGCTGGATTGATCATGAGAAAATTTCAAAGTGTACTTCTATTATAAAATTTGAGTACTCCTTTGAGTGTTATTTTGGGATGAAGACAGAGGTGCACACTTTGCCACATCAGAAAACTATGGAATTCTTCTATAAGAAGAAACTGCAAAATTTTAGCAATTATAAAAATACCTGTGTCATGAATAACCAGGCAGCCAGTGTTAAGCACAATATTGGTATAGGTGGAGATTTTTTCCAGTGGTGAAGGTGCTGCTGATTTAAATAGACAGGGATAACAGTAATTACAATTCCAAATAACCCTCCAAAAAAACTAAACAAAAAAACCCCTCAACAAAACCAATAGAAGCAGCATACAGCATGTAGGAATTAAGTTTTTTAAAAAGTAAGTTTCATTTGCATGAGAAGGTCAATCCCAGAAGAGTTTTTATTTTGTAGCTCCTATTAATTTTGTTCCATCACCTGATGTCCGGCTGACTTGCATATTGAGCTAGTCAACTTTTTCCTAAACAAATTCTTTTCCTGAGCCATCCAAAAAGAGCAATAAAAGTTGGTTGAACAGGGATACTAACCTGGTCGAGCAAGTGATTTCTTACAAGTTCTGTAAGAACTCCCAACAGAAAGCCTTTCCAGGTCCCTGACTGTATGAAAGATCTCTCCCTCTCTCTCTAGCATCATGAATATGCAATTGTATTAACAACCTCACATTTTTCCAGAACTCATTATTTCACCTTCTGTTGCTCAGAATCTTCACCTAACAGCAAAAGTGACCTTTAGAGGTGCAAAGACTGTATCTAAGAGAAAACCCCAAACACGTCCTGGACATAGTACACAATGGAATATATCTCATCTTGTCTGCTAGAATTTTCACCCTGAGAATAGTGTCATGAATTTTAACAGAAGGCTATGCATTAACAGCACCCTCTCCCAGTAGGCATTAATATCTTATGTACATACTTACTATGTTTTTTTGTCATATGTTTCTGTGCCATTTCAATGCTGCTAATATCCTGAAATGTTTAATATTTTGGGGAAATACTAAGTCAGGTAACTTAGTATTTCCCCAAGCATTGTGTCTACTTTGTAATCCCATCACACAAAGCTGTTCTCTCCCTCAGTGCTTTTATATTACTTTCAAAAAATCATTCAAGATAGGAAAATTTCATGGTTACCAACAGGCTATATTTATTATTATAATTGAGGACTCTACATACATTGTTGCACAAAATTATAATGGACCAATCAACAAAATTATACAGTTTGTATGCAACTGTAAATAGCACTTGAGCAGAAACTTAACACATTGTGCATTAGTTGTCTTAGTAAGGTGACAACTTAAGATGATTATTTCATGGGAGTACAAAAGTGCAAACTTTCATTCAAGGCATACACAGACACACACAAAGGATTGCTATACATGCCACAGGTCTAAAACAAACCTCAAACCAATCCCCTCCACCCCGAACAAGTTGCATGAGTAAGTACCAGCACTCTTAGCAATCATCAGTGTTACCACATCCAAAGGCTTATCTCTAGCAAGAAGCAGAGAAATGAAATTTGAAGAAATGCCCTTAGCTTGGAGTTTTAGATGTAATGCAACTATATCACAAGAACTCCTGGTTTTGTTTGGCAAGAGTGAGAGTTACATCACTATAGAAGCACTTCACCAGTGTATTACCGCTAATTCCTGAATCACTATATAAATTAACTGTGTGAAACAGTTGACTGTTGAAGGAAATAGTGTCTTTACATCAAAAGGTGATACACAACCAAATTTCAAGTGTTTACTATTAGACTGTAAGTAATTCTGACTTTCTGTTCCTGTGCACTACATAAAGCAGATGAAGCGTAATTTTTTATATGCTCATTTTTATCCTTCCCTTTGCCCTTGGAAAAGGTGCAGAAGAAAGGACCAAAACACAGGTGCAATCCTACATCTACAGCAGTTGGTGACAGGCATGTGGGTACAACAGTCCACATCAAGATGACCTCTGGATTTTTCAACACGCAGCCTCAGATCACTCCCATCTCAACACCTGCAAGACTCCTGCTGTCCCCCTGCTTTTTATTTGCACCATTTCCACCAGCTGTTCAAATCTGTTGCTCAAGCAGACACGTTACCTCCCTTTCTGCACAAAGGAGCACCCGAGCTGCACAATGCCATCTCTGGACAATTAGGAGATTAAAGGGTGAAACAGTTTCTCTCCCATTACAGGTTTTGGGAAGGTCTGGAGAGACATTTACACTTCAGTCTCAGCACCAGTGAGGAGGTGCTGAAGACTGTATAAGCTTGAGAGACACTCTTTTGGTCTACAAAACCAAAATTTTAATTAATTAAATTCCAAAGAAGAAATGGTTTCTTACATAATTTTAATTGCTGCCTAGATTAATTTAAAAGTAATATGAAATACTAAGGGGTTTTCCTAATAAAAAATGCATTTTCTCCTGTTATCAAGTTAAATCCAAGACAGGAGTTAAACAGGGGGGAACCATAAATTTTGGTGAAAAAATTCTACTTCCTAAAGAGTTAGGAAAAAGAGTTCAAACTCTAACAAAATTAGGACCATGCATTAGGAGATTACAAAAAAAAAAAAAAAGAAATCTGAGATTTTTCTCTCAATAAAAGTTTTCATAGATTTTGGTATAAACACAGCACATTCTGTGAACATGGAAAAGCAGAATGTGGAAGCAGTAGCTTTACCACCTTTGCAAATTCATTGTAGCAAGATAAAGAACTGAAATGTCAAAAACAAGGCCTGTGTATCACATTTTAGTCCTCCAGTGCCCAGATACTTCATGCTTTGAAAATGGCCAAGTACAGCAGGGACTGTGCTTTCAACAAAGAAAGGAAAATAATTAATATTAGGCTAGCCCTCTTTGAAGCATTTCTACAACCGGTGCTGCCATAGCCTACCACCATATTAATAAATGAACAACATTTTTATTTCCCTGAATTTAAGGGAAAATAAACCACCAGAAAATGCACTTGTTAAAAGATGAGAGCATTGGAAAACTACAAAGTAAGCAAGCACTGTGTCCTTGTATATAAGTACTCACACAGAAATGGTTGCATTTTTTTTTGTTCATTGATTTGTTTTCCCCAGATCAAAGCAGAAGACAACGTATACTTTCAAATGGATTTTGAATGGGGAAAAATGAGTAGGATTGACAAAGAAAATGGCAGAGAAAAAGAACTGTGAAATTTTATTTCCTTGGCAAGTGCAAGTACAGAGATGTTACTGCAGCACTTACTGTTCTTACCTTTTGGATCCCAACTCATCACATATTACAGCACGACTACATCAGTGGTAGAATTTAACACACAGCTTATATTTTCAAATATTTATTTTTCTTAATAGTATCCCCACTTTACGCAGCCTACAAACCTGAAGAAAATGCATTTGCTTCTAAAAATCACAATAGTAAGTGTTTTGGGCTGCTCAAAGTCAAAGAAGTAGTCCTGAGATTTCAGATGTTAAAGCTTTCTCCACAGCCACACGTTCCTTTGATGTTTGGATTATTGAAGACAAATTCACTGGACAGTTTGTCTTCTACATAGTCCATTTCAGTTCCTAGAAGTGTCAGCTGTGCCTTCTTTTCAATAAACACTCTTACCCCTTGAAAAGAACAGAAAACCAGAAATTACATACAACAAAACCATCATTCACTTTGAAATTCTCTTCTGACCAGTTATTAAAAAAAGAGGACGCTAAGTATCAAGACTACCAGTAAAACTTGGTTCCCCCTGGCCTAACTGGAGCACTTTCATCACTGTTTTCATTCTACCTATAAACGTCTGGCAAAAGTCTGGAACTGTTACTTACTGGTGCATATGAATGGTTTTTTGACAGACGACAAAAAAGATGCCAAGGGAAATAAGAAAAAAAAGCTGTAGAATTTGACAATGCATGTGAGCTTGAGTAGACAATTCTCATGCATTACAGTCATCAGTTTCACGCCCTTCTTGTAGTCTGTGAATCCACAAGAGGCACAAAACTTTGACAACACAGATTTCTTCTCTCAAAATGACCAGGTTTCATCCCCTGCCACCACAGAAACTTGTATTGCTGCACCAAAAACTCACCATCTTGAACTACTTCTTCATCAGAGTCTCCTTTTGATTTTGTATATTCTAATGTGTAAGAAAGTCCATTGCATCCCCTGGTACGAACACCTACTTTCACACCTACCTAAAGAAAAAGGAACATCAAAAACCACATGCATGACTTCCTTTTTAAAACATATTCAGAACAGGAAGCTAAGAAGTATGCAGAACAATGAAATGCTGACATTTATTTTCCATTGACTAAATGCATTACTGTAACAGATAAGAGGTAACCTTTACTTTTTTCTTTGATAAATTTGACTGCCAAGGTAAAAATAAACAATCTGATGCTTGCTGGAGTGGATCATGCCCTACAGTAAGTTAAATTCTTGAAGCAATGGACCACTGGCACTTCTGTAGGAGCCAGCCAGGTCTCAAAAAGACAGTCAAATTTCAAAGACAGATTTTTTTGTGACTTCAAATTACAGTTTACTCAGATGCTAATTCAGGTACTATGACAAGATTATAGACAGTAGCATAATTATGTTACTGTGAGGCCAAAACAAGGCACAGAACTCTTGTAATAACACCATCAGAAAACTTTAAAACAAAGCTCTGGAAAACATACTTTGATTTTTCATTAGCTCTATTGCCAGTCTCAACTAGAAGCAAAGCCCTCCCTAAATCAAGCATATGTATATGTGTACTGTTTTATCTGGCCTTAAAATCCAATTCAGTCAACGTTTGTAACATTCACAGTATTCAGCAAGTCTGCCAAAAAAAAGTCGTCTTATGTAAGGAATAAAAACGAGAAAAAGTTTTAACAAAGTAGGAAACGATTAGTGTGTAAGAATCTTTAAGTATCTGTATCACCTACACACCAAGGCTTCATAAGGGAAGAGGCAATTTTATTATCTATGTACATATGTTGTGATTAAAATGTATCAAAATGTAACACTTGTCCTCAAAGGGGCTCTCAAGACAAACCGCATCGAAGCCTTTCATACTAAATACCTTTCCCTACAGGAACTGTTACAAATAATGGGTTGGAAAATGCAAACACCACTTCCAGCCAGGAAATGACTGACCATATAAATTGTGGGCCCAGGGCTTCCTTTGCATGGCTTAAAACATTAGAACAAGTAAGTCTAGTTAGTTGCAGACATGCAGGAAGCAAAATAAACAACACCCTTGGTTAATAAAATATTCTTCTTGAAACAATACTTACTGTAAAAAAAAAAAAAAGCTAATTCTTGTTTTTACAGCAGTTATAGAAGAAGCCTCTGTGTTTCTTTCCCCCAAGAACAAAAGATAACAAACTCATTTGGTGAAAGACTGGTTACTTAAAAAATCCCACACTGTCTGGCAAGTTTCCTAAGCATGAGATGTTTTCCAATGCATATGTATATAACTTCTTTTATGAATTATTGCATACATCACAATGAGAATTCCTACAAAAACTAAAATAATAACAGCTGAAGAGCTCTCTCCCTATCAGAAGTCACTACTGTGCCATACTAAAGGGTCTCGTTAAAATGTAGCTCAAAAATATCTGAAGCTTAAAGTTTTCCCAGCTTTATAAAACTCAACAGTGAAATGTTATTACAGTCAGTCGTTTCCTGCATGTCATTTTATGACAAAATAAAGCTGGATATACAAATAAGCTTATGCATTCCCTCAACAAAAAAAAAGATGTCAACATCTCTAACCAGCACCTCTAACAGTGTTCAATTCAAACTTCTCAGTTAGCCAGAAACGCTTTGCAATCGTGAGCTGTGCTAATACCTTGGCACACCCTACTGACTGACCCTGCCTGCACTTACATGGTCAGGTTTATCTTTCAGAAGCTCTTTTATCTTCTGGACAGCAGAAGGGGTCTGAAAAACAAAAGCATACATATAAGTTCGGGTTAGGTTTTTGTTTGGTTGTTTGTTTATTTGCATATATAAAAGCTGATGCCTGTAAGATACACACTGCTGTAAAACAGATGTCTGCCTGACCTAATCCACACAGAGCACACCACCTCTTCACTCCTCTCCTCACCCGCACTGCCAGCAAACAGATACCTCAGGAATTCAATCCTTAATCCATAACGCTGGGGGTTTTGGCTCTTAGAATATCAGAAGGGCTTGGGCTCGAAGAAAACATTAAAGACAGCCTATTTCCAACACCCTTGCCATAGGCAGGGACAACTGGCCAGGTTGACCAAGGCCTTATCCAAACCGGCCTTGAACACATCCAGAGCTTCCCTGGGCAACACCGTTGCACCTCCCTCACAGTAACGAATTTATTCCTAACACCTCATCTAAATCCCCCCCTTCGAGTTCGGCCTCTCCAGCACGGCCGCTAGCACAAGAACGCACGCACTCCATTATTAACAACAGGGTGTAAAGCCTTCTCGGAAAGAACCTACGCGCCAGCCTCGTCAGCATTACCCCTTCCCGAAACAATTCTGGTCAAACACTGTTTTTCGGGGTGTCCGCGCAGCGAGGCCCCGCGCTCGCAGGGGCCGCTCGGGCGCTGTGCCGGCGCTCTGCAGACGGGGCCTGCCCTCCCTCAGCGGCACCGGCGAGCAGCGGCAGCTGTCGCGNTATTCCTAACACCTCATCTAAATCCCCCCCTTCGAGTTCGGCCTCTCCAGCACGGCCGCTAGCACAAGAACGCACGCACTCCATTATTAACAACAGGGTGTAAAGCCTTCTCGGAAAGA
>VWZN01007064.1:0-27243 GCA_013396955.1 Regulus satrapa | reverse complement strand
ATGCAGGGATGGGGGATGCAGGGCGGGCCCTGCGCGCCCTCGGGGGCGGCGGGAGCCGCTTCAGCACCACGGAGAGAGGCCGGGAAGCAAGCAAGGAGCTCGCATTAGCTCCGCTAAAAACATCCCTTTTATCATTATTATTGTTTAATAGAACTGTTTTGTTCTCCAAAGCATACCAGCTCTATGTAAAATAAACTTACTGATTTTTATTGTCGCTTTTCCCCAAGGTAGCAGGTATGTAAAAGAAACCCTATGCTAAATCCACTTTTCGTGGTCATGACGCTGTAAATGGTCCACAAGTAAAAAGGATGCTGTTTACATTGTCTAAATGTAGAAACTCAGAGCTGAACTCTAGTCAGTTTACAGAGGGCCATGTTAGCTTAATTCATATTAAACAGTCCTTCATAAACAAATACACATTAAATCTCGTTTAAATTATTCAATCAATTGAAGCCTTGATTTCTACCAGCTAATGGCAGTGATAATATCCATATTAAAAGCAAAAATCCCATTACTCTTGATATGCAATCATTGTATCTAGAAGGAATAAATATCTAGAAGTCTTCTGTAACTCTCCTCTCATGTAAATATCTTTCCTGTTGACATTCGGGAAGCTGGGCTGGGTTATTTCCCAGCCTTGCCCTTAGTCTGTATTTTATCATGTACTAAGACTGGAACATGCATTTTTACTTAAATTCTCTCACAAAAGTGTGCTGGCAAGAGGGCACTCCTGGTGGCGCAGTGGGAGAGGGACAGACAATTTGTCTTCCCCAGCAGGTGGGGAAGAAAGGGAGAGGAAAGTTCATCTCTGACCGAGAATTTATATTTCCTAACTATGAGTATTTCTAAGCTTGAGAAGACATAGCAGCAGGATAAAAGCCACATGCACATTTAAATCAGAAACAAAGGAGCTTTTTGTTGGTTTGCTGGTTGGTTTGTTTGTTTTTTGAGGGCCCAGAGCAAGCACCATTCTGGAGACGCAGTGTTCTTTGTTGTGCTGAACATTATCCAGGCTGGCTTCCAATGGTGTCTGTCTCCCTGCGTCTCAAATGGGAGAGTTCTACACCTTCTGTGAAAAGCTGGCAGGTTACTCACAGAGAAGAGTTAGCACTGACCACATACTAACTTACCAACTTCTGTTATAAAAAAAAAAACCCAAAAAACAAAAAACCAAAAACAACAAAAAACAAACAAAACCCCAACCAACCAACCAACCAACCAAAAAAACCCCAACAAAACCCAGACAGTCTTTCAACCAACAAATACCAGATATGACAGAATTAAAATAGGCTTGTGAATAGCANCAAAAAACAAACAAAACCCCAACCAACCAACCAACCAACCAACCAAAAAAACCCCAACAAAACCCAGACAGTCTTTCAACCAACAAATACCAGATATGACAGAGTTAAAATAGGCTTGTGAATAGCAAAGCTTATGGGAAGACACAAGCAACTGTATGTTCCCATTGTGGTCCACATTAAGCAATCAAAAGACTCTAAGAAGGTCAAGAATGCATTTTGAGCATCCAGAATACTTCAATACATTGACAAAACAAACAGTACTCAGGATTGTGTGCAATTCCTAGGTAATATTTAATAAGATTAAAAAAAAAAACAAGAAAAAACCCAAAAAAAAAAAAACCCCAAAAAAACCAAAAAAACCCTCAAAAAAACCCAACCAAGCTTGCATTCAAACCTTTCTGTGAAAGAAATTTCAGGTTTCCTTATTTTACTAAAAAAGAAAAGCATTAAAACATATTTTTGATATTGAACAGACGCTTCTATTAAAACTGTCAATCTATTTTCTTTTGTGAAGATCTGGTATTTGATTAATAGAATATTTCAGCTTGCTGCTCATTTACCCCAGCCCTGCAGACCTAAAGCACAACTTTAGTAAAAGCAAAGGGAGGCAAAGATTTCACAGACAGCTTTGCAAATAAGGTGCAAGAGTAATCATCAGATAACCTGCACTGGGGCATGACTTACCCCACTCATTTCAGGGTACCCCAGCTCATCTCTCCAAGCACAACACCTTCTGTGTCAGTGTGATATTGCTGATTTTCACAGCCCATGATAAAAGAGAGGCAGCTTCAAACCACATCTAAGAACAAACAGATCTAAAGTACTACTGAGGGTCTTACAAATCTCAGTTAGAATTTAAGCATCTGGAACTCAGTTCATCCCCTGAGTCCTTTTGGACTTCATGAGGGAGAGAAAAGCCTCAAGGGCCTAAGACTAAGATGTGATCATACTCAACATCTGCACTGCGTCATATCACATAAACCTGGAAAGAGTTTATTTTTGAGGGTGGAGAAGTCTCCCATCTCATTTTTCTTCCTGGTTCTCCCCCAGTGTATATCGAGCCTTTTGCAGCATCAGCCACATCTATTATATTGTGGCAGTGGTTAAATACAAAGCTTAGCAATCCATGTAAAAGCACCAGGGTTATTACTCTGCACTCTTTTAGAAGCAATAGCAGCTGGTGCTGAGCAGTTAAGGGAATAAATGCTGCCAACTCAAATCCCCTTCTTGCCCCCTTTCTTATTCCAGTAAAGGAACAAACCCCTCAAATGAACAGAAGTCCACCTGCTTAACAAACACTTTCTTCCTCAAAACTGTTTTGAGACAGAGAAAGGCAGTAGTGGCAGCTGCTGGCTGAATGGAGCAACTGCCTTTTTCCTTCAGGAATTAAAGATGGGCACATCAGATGAAATGGAAACAAGCACGGGTCTGCACTGACTGCCAGGATAAGAGAACGAACCTGTGCCGCTGTTACACAGCTTCATTTATGGCCCTGAGTCTCACCACATACAGGAGTTGTCACCGAGCATCCCCAAAGCGCAGAGCAGAAACCGTGCTGAGCCCCACAGTAACCTCGTGAGCTTGGTCCACCTGCCCTATTATTCACTGCTACCTTAACTCTGGAAGAGAATAACCCCAATGCCTTGCCCCAGGCCATCACTGGCCTTGACTGCCTTCTCCGGGCAGAAAACTGCTTGGTCACAGCGCTGGGACGGTGACGTGGCTCGGCTGCTGTCACCCAGAGGATGGCGGCAGCAGAAAGGGGGGCGGTGTGCGCTGCCATGCAAAGCTCTTCATTTATTTGGAGAGGTGGCGCAGAAGCACAGCTGGGACAGCCCGTGACGGATCACCCACAACAAATCATCTCTGAGCTGACAGCGAGCGGCTTTGGAGCCACAGCTGCGCTTGTCGTCGCTGGGAGGATAAAGCTCTGCACAGGCAGCTGTGGCTGGCAGTCCTGACCCTCACAGCAGCGGCAAGAAAGACTCATCTCTCTCTCCCTGTGTCTTTGGAGATGAATCTTCCCTGCATCTGTCCTGCTTGGATGCGAGGACATCCAAGAAGAGATGCGAGGACAAGAAAATAAAATAAGATTTAAAAATCTCTTCTGATCAAAGTTGAGGAAGAATCTCTTGTGAGGTGGCTTCAAGGAAGACAAAGAGGAACGCTGATCACACCTGTTCATGCTCTGTGTCTCTCTTAGTACGGCAGCCTTGCTTTTCTCTCGGCTGTCACGGTGAGAGCAATGGGAAGATTGAAACGGCAGCATGAGTAGGTTGCCTGTCCTGTGTATAAATTAACATTTTATATAGTGTTTCACTGTGGTTATTGGCTTTCAAATGTCAGCTACGCTTGGAATAGTAATTACCAGTGGCCTTTATTAACTTAAATATCCCACTGGTATTAAATGGAATACTACTAAGGGAAATAAAAACTCAACAACTTGTGATATCCAGGTAACAACTAGTGAAGACTTTAGACCAACTGCATATTTTTAATTGCAGTGACTCATATTTTAGTTACCTTAGTCCATTAAATAAATCACCATGCTTGCTTTTCAGTTCTCCCACAGCATATCGCAGCAGGCATATTTTAGAGAAAAATTTAAACACAGTGTTCAAACTACATAATGTGTTTTTCTAAAAAGTTTCATAATGTTTGAAAAAAATACATGTCGTGACATATTCTGCAGTTTTACTATGCCTATTTTAGGCAGAACATCTTTGTTTTGATTTTGAGATGCCTATTACTCTTCCTTTGAAATTCATGTCTCTTGCGAGATAGTCTTATCTCTCAAGAATACTTAGGATTGACTAATAATCATGCAAATGTTTTCATCTCAGACTAAAAATGCGTGGGGGGTTGACCCTGGATGAGCAGTAAAACTCCCACCCAATTGCTTGCTCACTCCTACTCCTTTCTCTGAAACCAGCTGGATAGGGGAGAAAATAAAAAGAGCCAGAGTAAACAAGCTCATGAGTAGAGATAAAGACAGGGAGAGCAATTCCCAATTGCCCAAATTGTTGGGAGAAAACTAGGCTTTACTCAGGGAAATGAACTTAATTTATTGTCCATTGAGATGAACGTTTGGGCAGTGATTTGGATAACAAACAAGAGGTTTTGGGGGTTGGGGGGAGCTGCCCCACAATGGAGCACCTCCTCCTCCTCCAACCTCGGTGTTCCTCTGCTGCTTCTCACTCTCTTTGTCCCCTCCTCGTGCCTGTGCCCCATCTTAAATACATTTCCACAGAGGTGCCACCAGCTGTGCCCATCCTGTGCCGGCTCCAATTTGAAGCTGTCTGAAACCATCCTGCAGGGCAGCGCTGGCCCCTTCCCACAGAACCCAGCCCTGCAGCTGCCCCTGCCAGCACCTGCCCCACAGAGAGGAGCAGGTCCTTATTCCGATGGGAGCACACGTGATACTTTTCCACTGTTTATCATTCTTCCATTTCTGAACTGCTGTCTGTACATCTCAAGGGAAGCAATTAAAACTAACGTGGAAATAGCAAAATGTGTGGCAGGTATTTTGGAAAACTTCTCTCCTTTTAGAAGCTGATTATTGTCTATACACGCAGTCACACATTAATGAATGCTGAGACCCTCTAGGTACTCCTAGATCTATCTAGAAACATGCAGCATCACCAGGGGAGGGCCTCATTCTTTGCTTGGGAATCTCCTTTCTCCAGTGAGTAATTTCTGCTCTGAACTACAAAGAAGAATACCCAGTTATAAACAACATATGACTTTTTAATTATTATTATTATTTTTTAAACAGGGTAAAATAAAACCTTTTAAAATACAGGGTTCTCAGCATGTGTTTGCAACACACTGGAATGAATTAGCTTTTTCTTGTGCAAAGCAACAAATGGGTCTCCTACTCAGGCATTTAAGACTACAGCTAATTTGCAGGACTTGAGCATATTCTTAAGGCCCCAGGCCTGGGAACATGCGTGGCTAAATCATGAGCCCACAAGAGACAGTGACTCCTCACCCTCAGGCCCTCAGTTCTCTTCTCCTTGTAGGTCTGGGCATGCAGATAGTGAAAGAGCAGAAGGGTCCTCCAGACAGGTCATCATCTGGCTGGTGAGAGAATCAAGACCTTGCCTATTCCTCTGGAGACAATTTGCCTTTGGTCATTGCGTGTTTCACACATTTACCTCTTTATCTATCCAAGTTCATCTAACTGAAGCAGCCTTGTTTGGAACACTACACAGAATGGAGAATCCACAACTTCTTTGAGCTTGTTCCAATGTTAATAATTTTCCTCATTAAGTGTGTCTTGCTTCTTTTTGTACTTGTCTCTAGCCCCCAGACATTATTGCTTGTTGTGCCTTTTCCTGCTAAATTAAAGTGCTTTTTGATACCAGTATTTTAATTCAGTTAAGTTTTTTAAGATAGTGAGAATTATTTAATTACACTTTTCTCTGAAATAAGCTAAGCAGACAAATCTCTTGCTGCGAGGCATTTTCTTCAGTTTTTGAACTTTGTAGTTTTTCAACACTCTCCCTTCTTTTAAGACAGCTTAGAAGCCTGGCCAGCAGTAGCAGACCTAGTATTTTATCAGGTGAAATCCATTCTCTCCTCCCACTGCCCTACTTACCAATCTGAGGATTGTACTAGCTCTTTCTGCAGGAAGATCTCAGGATTGCTAACATCCCCTACTGAGATGCCTGCTTTAACCTGTGCCTCCAAATCACTTCTGCAACTCCTAAAGTGAAATTACTGTTTTTGAAGACCTGACCACATTCCTTGCTTCTAAATGCATAGCTTTGCATTTCCCTGCATTAAAAATGCATTTTGTCAGTAATATTTCACTGCCTTGTCCTTAGTGCTATTTGCCTTTCTGGCAGTTTTATGCCATGTACAGGTTTGATCAACCACAGTGTTGAATCTGCTTTTGAGCCCTCTTTACTGTCAGATCTAGTACTTGTCTCTGCAAAATCCCACCAGAAACACTCCACCCAGCAAGGATTCCACATTGCAGACTGCTTTGCAAGATCTCTAGTTCCATCCACAATCCATTTCAAGCCCACGTCATTCACGCGTGCCATTACCAATGTCTTTATTGAAACCCCAGGCACTATTTTATCAAATGCTCTGTGAATTAAATTTTATCTACAAATGGAGGTAAAAACCTCAAATAATAGTGTCAAAGGACACAGTGTGATAAGAACTCTTTATTTTCCTCCGGAATAACATATCACTTAAAACTACCCTCTCATGGCACATCCATATGTTCCAGTTTTCAACTGATTCCAGCATAACCCTTTTTATTATTTTGCCTGCATGGCATTTTTACCTACTTTCTGCTGCCTGTTTTCTTTTTTCAAATATTGTTAGCTAAGCATTTTTTCAGGCTCCTAGAATACATCAGACTACATAAAATACATTAGAACTGCCCACCAGTTGTCTGGAAGTCTCTGTTCTGTGCCACTCTTGATGACAAACTAGTCCCATCTCAACTCTTCAAAAAAGATTGAATCAGGGTGAACTGACCCAATCCGTTCTGATTACTATTGCAAGTCATTAAATATACTGAGGAATGAGTTTGGCAGGAGACTTTATTTTGTGCTTGATTTACCCATGTATTTGAGCATAAGAGGAAGGAAGGTGTTAACTGTGCTCAAGTCTAGCAATATGTTCTCCCCCAGCAAGTAGTATGTGATACCATCTTGCATCGCTCAGGGTGACAAAGTAGAGCTGGTACACTCCCACATTTTTTCTCAAAGTTAGCTCATGTACTTTGTACCTCATGTACTTTGGAGAGAGATGGTTTTCTTTATAAAGAGCTAAAATTGCAGAATTGGCTCCCGAATTTTGAATCTCTTGATACACTGCCTAATGCCTCTGTACTTCCCTTATGTGAGAAAGGAACTTCTTTAGAAGCATTTAATTAGGGGGCTGTACAGTATGTATATATAGTAGGATTCCATCCAGTTACTGCTGTCCACAAGAGAAAGCTGAGAAGTAATAAAATTACTGTTCTTTGGATCCCAGTTTATACCAAATCCATGTCCTGGATACTCCTCATTGCATCTGTACCGTGAACAAACCAGCACAACAGTTTACTGTCTCACATCTCGGCACTGCTCTCAAGACTCAAAATTCTCTGATGATCCAAGCTGTCTCTGTTGGCTGTCTGTGGGTGTGCTGTCTGGTCCCTCAGGGAATTACAGTGAGTATTCCTCCCGCTAGCTTGCTGAAACCCACTGCTTTGCAGTCCCATGTGACTTTCGTTGCAGCAGGGATCTGTGTCACTTTATTTTTGTGACATACTATAAGACACTGCTGCAGCCTGCAGTTCTCTGATCTCCGCCTTTCCAAAGGTTATGTTTAGTCTCTACTTCTGCAGTCTGTATCTTTGTTCATCACCTGCTCCACAGGAATGTTCCCCTCTCAAGGGAATTCATGCAGGCCCAATGAATCAGGGTGAACTGTCCTGCCTTCCCATTCGTGCCATAGGGGCACCTCAGGAACTGCTGTTTGCTTTGTGGATGTTTTCTCCTCATTCTTGTGGTGTCATGAAAAGCCCCTGCCCACCCTTGCCACCCCCTCCACCCTTACCATCACCAATAGATGAAATTCCTTTGAGGATCTCTGGTATGCTCTGTGTAACGCAGCTGGAAAGCCAAAGCGTTGTGTTGAATCTGATTTTGATTTTTCTTTTCCTTTTTAATTGGCTCAATGAATACATCCAGGGAAATAAAGAACAAGGCAATAAAAGGGAAGCTGTAGGAATTCAGCACTGTGGAGCTGAAAAGCTGGCTTATTCAATCACTCTGAGTCAAGCCGAGATAACTGTAGTTATAGGGCTTCTGTCACTGCATTAGAAAAATCATTGTGAGGAAGCACCTGGGGGGGAATATCCAGCTAACTTGGTGAGCTTGCTGCATGTAAAGCTCCTGGTCGTAGAATTCAGCTCACAGAGTCAGTGAACCAAGGTCAGAAAATTCAGATGCTGGTGTCATTTGAAGAAGCTAGCTTTAATAATGCTTTTGAAGACATCTGTGTTGCCAAATTTCTTTTCAGATCCTACAGCCTTTGGTAGCTTCAAAGTAATGATTAAGCTTTTAAAAATGGTGCCCTGTCTGTTTGCAACACATTTTTTGCACCATAACATTTAGGCTTCACATATTTATCAGCAAATTGATGATTTATATAATAAGAATTATATACATTTACTGTTTAAAAGCATCCTAGCAGACAACACAGTACTTTTCCTTAACATGTTTATAAACTATAAAAACACTTGTAAGATTCTATTTCAAACTAAGTAATTTGCCTGTATTATTTACAAATCTCAAGGAAATTATGTTATTGAATATTTACTTCAATCTTCTATTAGGCAAAGAGTTGCAGCTCGCACCTGCAGAGGGCTGCAGTTTGTAGCTCTTTGTTCAAGCAGCGGCATTATGGATTTTGACATGAACAATGAGCACGGACTACACACCTGGCAACAAATGTGACAAGCAGCCGTGGTGGGGAGGATCCAAACACCCACTCCCTGTCCACATTCTTCTGGGTGCCAGTTGTTTGGCCACACTTTACAGGACTGTGGGAGAGGTTGGCACTTCGGGAACTGCCTCCACATTCCAGTGTAATTGTACCCAGCTGGTGCCCACAGGCAGCAAGAAGGGCCATGACAGGGAACCAAGCGACACCCAGTATTGCCCACCACAGGATTTCACCTCACGCATGTTTCAAAGACATCTGATGAACTCTCCTGTCCTTGGCACTACACCTGCATGAGTTTTCTGTCTCCCAACTTTTCCTCACTCCCAGCAGTGTTAACACCTCAGGACACATAGGCTTGTTTCAGATCCACAAACAACAGCCTCAGAGGAGGATGTGACTTCAGAGATGGCTGTGAATCTTTCCAGGCTTGTGCTTCAATCCTCAGGTGTTCTGGCTGAGATATAAAATTGCTGCATCCCGGGCTAAGTTCAAGCACAAATGCGTCTTCAGTGGTATCTGTGGCTGTTTTGCCACAAATTTGATGAGGATTTGGCTGCTGCTGATGGGATTAAAAACCTTTTTCCATTGCTACACTGTTCTAGTCTTGAAATGAACACATGCTTTGCACCCTCTGTTGCATGGATCTGAACCTTTCTCTTTCTTCTGCTGTCTTTTGAAAATATCAAACATTCCATGAATTTTGCAGCTTCATTTAGCTAGTGCTAATGGTCTGATGATGCCAACACTTAGCTATCACTTCATTCTTTGTATTAAATTCATTCTGTAGTTACAGAGATGATGATATCAGCAGAAAACACACTTGTAACAATCCAATGTTGCCAGTGCCTAGGGAATACACAGGGAATCTTTAATATCTCTGTGTTGTTCAACAACTTGTATTTTTTTCTAGGGAATTCTTCCAATGTCCTTTCCAACTCCAATCTTTCTGTTGGTCCTTGAAAACATCCTATTTTTCTACTTGGATGTCTAGTTATGATGTTTCTATGCAGCTGAATCATGTTTATAACAATTTCTCCTGGTATTATTACATTCTTCTTCCCTAACTTTACAGACTTTAATATTTTATCAACATCAGAGAGGAAACTGGCTGAGCAGTAAATGGATTAACAGCTTCTGCCTCATTTGCACCACTGTGCCCTCCAACTTTTCTAGCAAAGTTTTAACACCCACCTGATATTTTGACATTGTATTTACTAACACTGCATGAGTTATCCTAATCAGCTAAATCATGGCTGTCAGTTGCATTGTATGATTACTAACTTGTTCATATAATTATTGCCTAACTTAAAAATCCTGAAAGCAAATTTCATTTTACATCTTGCCCTTTGAATTTCTTCAGCTGATTACTTCCCAGTTGCATGCCACACTAAGATTCTTCCAAAATAACAAAAAAATCCAATTTAAAGACTGATGACTTGACATCATCAGTTGTCAAAATAATTTTAATCATCTGTTCTTTTGATGGAAATATTTTTAACTTTGTGTCTTGCTCCCAGGAATCCACACATAGTAAATTCATGCAACAGCTTTAGGCACATCATAAATATTGATGAATCTTCATGAATTCCATGTTTTAATCTTTCAGACCTATCCAGATGCACATCTAGGATCTTTTCATCATTGGCTTGCTTGTAACTTCAGAGACTCCAGCAATTTTTCTATGAGGTTGTTTGAATAAATAAAGGTATTTTCTTATGTTGGGAATTGCTCTTAGTGTGCAACATTTTTTATTTCCGAATATTTAGACATGAGGCCATCATTCTCACCATCCACCACTGTATTTTGATTCTTTTCACAATTAATATTCACACAGACAAAAATTCAAAAACAAAACCAAAAAAAACCCCAAAAAAAAGCCTTGAGATGGCCACTGTCTTCCTAGTGGTGATGCCACAGATGTTCATCATTGTGGATTTTGCTTTGATGTACCTTGAATACAAGTGAGTTATCCTCATGCTTCAACTGAGGAGATTTTTGTGTCCTTGACATTCTGCCTCATATTCTACTGGTCCCCTATCCCATGACGTCTTCCCTGACTTCCCAGAAACCTCTCCTTTATCAGTTCTACTGCCTTGCTCTTTGGAGAACTTTTTTTTTGTCATGCACAAACTTCAGTGCTTCTGATGACAGCATCTCAGTCTGTCATTTTACTCGTGCTTGAGTTTTCCATAATCTCCAAAAGTGGAATCTAGCTCTGGATTCTGGCACTTCTCCAGATGATGCTCTCTCAGTTTATGGCCTGCCTTTCAGGAAAGGGAATGAAATATTGTGATTTCAGTGAGCATTAATTGGGCAAGCTTTGGTCCATTTCCCTGTATGTCTTGTCATCCCATTCACTTTTATTGCTTTCATTTGGTTTTGGAACTTTTCCTTTTTAAAAAAATCATTACATTTCTTTTGGTTCTTTTCTCTCCTCGTTTACTTTTCTTCCCTGATTTTCAAGGTTTTGGTAAGTTTTGGTCCTTTTCACTGCACCTCATTTCATTCAGTCCATTTGGTTGTATTCTATCAATTTCCAAATTTTCTGGGTTTTTTTCAATTGCATTTCATTTGATCATATCACCTTTCCACAGTGTTTGTTAGACTTTTTTCTCTGATTTCAATGTTTTATTCCTTTTCCTGAAAGGAAGAAATATAGAAATTTCTGAGAGGAAACATATGTGCTGTGGGTTTTGTAAAGATGCTTTCTCTCTTTTCATGCTTGTGTTCTTTTGACACAAATCTAATGAAACCCGTGTATTGTTTAAGCTTCAGAGAAAATTATTAGTATCATATAAACAGCAATACTAGCAGTGGGTTTATGAACAAAATTGGAATCTTGGCTTTAGAGACCCTCTAAGCCGTACAACTAAAACCTGTTTAAATGATTCAAGCTTGAAGTTTATTTACAAATTGCAAGTGACAACACGTGCTGTTTGCCACCTCAGATGACAGTAGCTGCCACATCAGCTCAAGGACAAAAATTCCAAGGTATGTTCATAGATCTGATGAAAACAAGGATGCTTCCCTCATTGGAAAAATCATAAATGATACAGAGAAGTCGCTTAAAAGTCAAATCACAGTTACATGACTTCTGCAGATGAGACTCTGCATTTGGCTGCCTCTGCATGAGGCAATTAGAAAACTCCGTTTAAATCATCTTTATCATCTTCCTTTGGCAACAACTGCCTTATAGAGACTCTTCTCTAAAATAAGCATTCTTTCAGATTACAAAAAAGTTAAAAATAGCTAAATGGCTTTGAAAGAAAAAAGAAGAAATTAATCTGACAAAAACTGCGCAACAAAGGGAACGACTAAGTTCTTGTTTTAAGAGAGAGGACTATCGCCACAGAGAGCAATGAGAAAGGAGAACAAAGAAATGTTCCTTCCTAGAGTTCAAATCTAACTTTCCTCCTTATCCATGGGGAAGTGATAAGTGGAAGAAAATGTGGAACAGCTGGAAAGGATAAAAGTATCCAGGAGATGCAACAAAGCAAAACATTCCCCCAGATGAATAGATTTCCCTTTGATCTAACAAAGATCTGAAATTTGTCAGTTTTAAACAGAACAGAAAATTAGGATATGCAATAGACATCTACACTGGATAGGGGCAAGATGAAAGATCAGAGATGAATCGTGATTGGTATGAAGAGCTCCAAGTTGTGGTGTTTTGGGTTTTTTTCTGATCTTGTACAACTCTCTCACAACTAGGTAATTACTTAGCTTCCTATCCCATTAAAATTGCATAATGAAAGCTGGGCTGCTTCTGAAAAAAATAGCAGTAAATAAAGATTGCTATTTTATTATAGTTATTTTGGTAGGAATGCCAATATAAAATAGAATATGTCATTGCTGAGAGAACATAAACAGCAATAACCTGTCTTAGTGAAAAAGTTCATTATCTAGCCAGTAGTTACTTAATTGTAAATGCAAACCTAATTATATGTATAGTTGCTGTATTACCAGCTTTTCTTTTAAAAGCTCCATATTAAATATTGTTCTCTCAGTGCCTGCACATCCTGACCTCTACAACAGGCAGCAGGAGGCATAAATCACCCTTGTGTTCACTCAAATCATAAAAAAAAGATTGTACTATTATCAATAACCACCACAATCATATGTAAGTAAGAATAAGTAAATGCTATTAGACCCTCTACAAGGCAAGAAAGAAATCACAGGAACCTTCCTAGGGAATTTTCCTAAAGGTCTACATTTTTGTTTGCTGCAGCCCCCCTGTTACTGATAAATTTTGCATTTGCATCACCTGCTGTTTCCAGGCAGGCATGTTTCAATAGCTATCTTCCACAACAAACCACCTCCCCAGATCTGTTTTATGCCTTTCATGCCTCCTCTCTCACCACAGCCAGTTACAGCTCCAGTGTTCCTTCATTCACATTTCTGTTCCAACATGTGGAGAAGGTGATGCCACAAGCTTGACGTTTATTTACGAACTGCAAGTGACAACATCTCTTAATTCAGCTGGTTGCACCCAGCAGAAAGGGGCATTCCAAAACCGACCTTCTGGAACAACAAACCAAACTGTACTTGCTCAGTTCCTTGAGCAGAGCAGATATAGATTGTTACCGTGATGGAATCAATTACCAGTGCTGGAGCTGCCAGAACACCCCCAAATTAACACAAAAGGGGCAGGGAAGCAGAAGACGACTATATTTTAAGTCAATATCCTTCAAAAAGAAGGAAAAAACCTGAAAACTTCTGGAACCTTGACTACAAGGAAAGTGTGATAATCAGCTGAGCTCACCTGGCCAGATACTAATTCACATAAACACTGACACTATAGCCAGAGTAAAAAAAGCAGAAGGCCAAAGCAGAGTGCCATGACCAGAAGCTGATCTGAAAACTCATCAGATAACCCTGGTATATGCCTTCGCTGAGCTGAGGGAGATTTAATAAACACTGGCAGAGCCCCAGAACTCCTTCCCCGAGCTAGAAGAGGACTTTCCACAGCCGCAGCGCCAAGCATTCAGGCACGAGGTTGGGAGTCTTTCCTTTCTCCTCCTCCCAGAGCCTGACACTCCAGGTTAAGGCCTGGTTTAGATAGAAAGGCTGATGTACAGTGACAGTCGTTCACAGTGAAATTCCAGTAAAGTCCAGTGTTTTGTCCCTTACCATTGCCATTTGCAGATTCCTTAGGAAGAATGACAACAGAGCAAATTCACATGGTATTTCCCCTAATACTCTTCCAGCATCTCACTATTTTTAGCTCAGGGAACATTCAGCTCCTGTGATAGTTTGCTTCGTGTCCCAGTGGATCTCTCATTCACACACTTCCCCCCAGTCCTTGAATTCCTGTGGACTCCATGTATCACAGCATCCTTTGGCCAAGTGGCTTTGGCTAGTTACCTCCTTGAAGAATCTCCTCCTTTTGTTTGATTTTCTGCCTCACTAGTATTTCACTCCATTTTATAGTTTCTAGTTTTTCTGTAGGAAGAGACAACGGGTAATCCCCATTCACCTTTCAACACTACTCCTGTTCTGGTGGCTCTAGCAATTCTTTTAAGCTGTTTCTTTTCCAGGGTGAAGGGTTCTAGACTTCACACTAATTCCTCATGTAGACATCGATTTGTCACCTCCTGCTGAACGTCTGTGAATCTTCTCTAGATAGCTCCCTTTTCTGTGACAAGGGGAGCAGCACTGCACAGTATGTGAAGTTCAGTGAACTGTAATTTTATAGTGATCGTGTATTTTTTGCTTTGCTGTCAGTTCTTTTCCCAATCATTACCAATATTTTAGTTTCCTCCTTTGACTGCTGTCCAGCACCAACCTGATGTTTTCAGAGCACTGTCTACTGTTCTGTCAAGAGATCTCCCCTGAGTAAAGAGACACTGCAGAAATCACTATTGCAAAAGTGAAGTTAGGATTGTTTTCCCCCTGTGTATCACTTCACATTTACCTATGCTGTGTTTCTCCTGCCATCTCATTGTCAAGTTTCATGAAGACTTTCTGAGATTCTTGACAGTTGGCCATTGCCATTCATATTTTGAATAAATTCACATCATCAATATACTTTGTAACTCAATGTTCAAATTTTTCTAGGCCACCCATGAATATGGTGTAGAGGTAAGGATCCAGCACACACCCCTGCAAAATTCCAATGGTAACCTGAGTCATTATGAAGATACATGCCAGGATTTTCCCATTTGTGCCACATCTGGGATGTGTATCAGGCAAGGTAAGCTACGGGGTTTTTTGTTGTTTTCTTTGTTCCAATTTTTTTTTTTTAAATTTATTTTTAAGAAAGCAGAGAACAAACACTGGCCATCATAGCATTTGTTGTTAAAGATGAGAGGACAGAGGAAATCCCTTGTAGTGATGTTAAGGTTTTCAGTTTATCAATGTCAAAACGAGAAGTACCACAAACATCAAAAGTAATTTCCTTAAAAACGAAAGCAAGCAGGGTAGAAATATCACAAGAACCAGCTGATACCTGGGCAGATAGGAACATTACCACCACAAAATTACCTTTGCCATCCATCCTCCCACGTGAATGACACAAGGTATGATGGGGCTGGTACACACATCATGTTCAGAGGAACTTGTGGGTACGGTTCCTGAAAAGAAAAAGTGTAATGGCATCTGGCTGGTTATTATCCAGGCTGTTCCAGCACAGACCTGTCATCTGCTTTAAAAGTATTTAAGGTGCTTGACAAGATGCAGAATGGAACAGAAAGAAATCAGCAACTTTCTAGTCTGCAAAATTTTATTAAGCAACAGCTGGACAACTCTTACAACTCCAAATCATCAAGGAAAAATAGGGCAATCAGTCCATCCCTCAGTCATGTAGACAGTAAAGAATCTGGACAAACCACACTTTTATAGGGAAACCAACAATACTTTCTAGGCACCTCCTGCAAAATCTATTACACAAGATACATAAAAGGAGAGGCAGATCAGGATAGTTTTAAAGTACAATGGAAACCAAGTATACCATGGTATATTAAAAAAAATATAATTAAAAAATAGTACGGGTAAGTAAAGTTCACAAATGGTGTACCAAATTTTCAAAAGCCTTAAGAAAAACATGCTGGGCTTGCTCACTTAAGAATGCAGGCACCTGCATGACTCTATGCTCATTAAATTTAAAAGAAAAATTTAAAACCAAACTAAACCAAACAAAAACAAACAAACCCCAAACCCAAACCAAAACAAAACAAAACAAAAAAAAACCCAAAACCAACCGAATCACTTTCAAAGTTATAGTACCAAAATAATGCATTTATAAACAAATGCAACTCCCCTTCTTTTTCAGGAAACACTACAGTGCCTTTTCAACCGAATGCATCCCCATGCTATTCCACAACACCATATATTTTATCTACAATAAACAACGAGATCTTGAACAGACATACCCTTCCCCAAACACACAACACACAAACAGAAAAAGAAGCAGGGAATGCTGAAAGAGTGAAACAGAAGTGAAAAGCAACCAAAGGCAAAACAAGTATCAAGGAAACTAAAGAAACAAAGGGAAAGTTAGAAAAGTTCTGAACAAATACCTTCAAACAACACAGGTAAGAATTACTGGCCGAGCATTACCCCTGTGAAATACTTGAAATTCAGGTGTCTACACACTGTTCCAAAATGTTCATCTTTTATTATTACTTTAATCTTTATCTGTACATTAAGCCATCTACTTGGCCAGTCAGATAAAATTCCAAAAATAGACAACCTTTGTCAGGATTTAGAATTGCTGAATCAGTCCATATTTTAAAACTGTAAACCAGAAGATAAAGAACAGACTGGCAGGCTTTGACATTATACCATCTAATTTTTTCCTTGAACACTCTGGATAGCTAAGTATTTGGTGTTTTCATTTATTTAATTTTGTCTCACAAAACCCTGTTTTCTTGACCTGGAGTCAGCTCCATGTCAGCAAACCAGTGCACTTCATAGTGCTTCCAAACAATCAATTTGCCTTGAAACACAAATTTCTCGTTACCAGTTCATTTGCAAAAATCAAAAGTTAAAGGCTGAAGCATTTAGTTTTATTGACAAGAACTGTTCCACTGAATCTTATTCCATTCTTTTGTTTAATTCATTGCTCTTGCCTTAAGAATTTTCTGGATGCAGCAACAATCAAACCTCCCAAAGAAACTCTTGATACATCTTCAGTGATATCAGGCAACAGGGAAAGCAGTCTTTTCATCTTAAAACATCTCCATGGGACTTTTTAAGAAGAAAATTAAATAAATACAAAGACAAAATAATTCACATAGACCATTGTTCACAAGTAGTAATTAATTTTATTCCTTTGAGAATGGTGCATGTAAATTCCAATCCTGTAAAGAGGACCTATGGTGCCTCCCTGCAGACTACTCCTGAAGGCAGCAAGACTCTAAATTGGTATTTACTAATGAAGGTTTGTGCCTTGAAGGGGAAGAGACATGAACAGAAAAAACAATTTGTCTACTAGGATTTTCCCATTTTTGTAAGCAGTATAACTGACTTGCTCTCTTACACTGGGAAAACTATTATGCCAATCTCTAAATAACATAAACAGCTTGCCCTCCTGTCCTCTGATGGAATCCTAGAAATGGGAATAAAAGTCAAAAAATCTGAATGACTACACCGTGGCTACGATTTTACTTTTAGTGTTCTTCATGGAGGGTTATACTGAGCTGTCAACATGGCTGTTGGCTAACGCTCTACAATTCCCTTGAGCGGATGTATGGGTCATACAAAGTCATCTTCACACAGTAATGGGGAAATACATTTTGGGTTGGATTCTGGTCTCTTATGCATCTTGGTGTAACCTCATAGTGAGGCTGGAATGCCACACTGCATGCCACACAAGGATCTCATCTCTTACCAAACTCTAAGTCTGATGTACTGGTCAGGAGTAATTTGGGCCCCGCAGATGTGCAATTTCTAAATTGTTGCTCTGGGAAGCGCATCCCTAAATTTAATGAAAATTTACTGTGTCTTCTCTCCCCTTTCATTTCATCAGATCAGTTTTTGCACTTGCTGCTCTTTTTATATGAGGGTGTAAAATGTTTCTGAGAGGTAAGAGAGCACCAAAGTAACATAGGATCACAGACATCAGGTTGCAAAAAGCAAATGCACAGAAATTGTCTGAGGCAACAATCAGGCAAGCTCCAAAATTTGTTTGCAGTTTCTGAGAGGACACTAAAGAGACACATCAAGGAAAGCCTGGACCTATAAAGTTTAGGCTGAAGGCTTCAGCAAAGTTAGATATCCTTGTCTGACACCTGTGGACCTTCATGCATTTTCATAAAAACATTGTTTTACTTGTGGCTGCATCACAGGAAACTTTTGTAACTGAGATGAACCTGTGTGCAGATTTACTGATATTCATGCAGCCCAAGGCACATGTTACTGCGGTCTCTAGAACTGAGTGCAAAACTGCTAACGTGGTAATTCCTTCTTTTTCCTCTGTCACTCCCCACCTTCTCATAGTTTCTTAAGATGTTGCAGAAACATGCATTCTTATTGTTTAAAGCTAAAATTTGCCACTCCATTCATGCCAACCTTTAAATATAAATTTTTAGGTTCGGTTTGAGATATATTTTGAGGGTAACACCATTGTTTTTTTCAAAATCATCAGGTTTTTGGTTTCATCCCATTGCAACTTCAGCACAGCAGATTCTGACTTCAGATGGACACTGTGGCTGCTGGCTGGCATCGGGGCTTTCTCTGCCCAAAGCTGCTGCAGCCAAACTCCGTGGCAGCTTCGTGCTGCTCTTGGAACAAAAATAAGAGGATGAGTGGCGGAACGCCTGCTCCAACAGCTCTCCTATGGAGCATCTTGAAGAGGGCAAAGCTGCTGCAGGCAACGTCAGGGCACAGCTCCATGAGCTCCGTGCAGCACCTGCCAGAAGCACTGTGGCCGAGCTGGAACCAGCTGAGCCCAGCTGAAGAAGGAGCACTGTTAGGCTGAGCAGAGGAAAATGATTCTACTGCTACACCATTCCTTGTGCCTCAGCTTATTCCAGTCTAGTTTGCCTGTACCTCCACCTGGCATCGAACTGCGCCATCGCTGAACCCCACTAAGCTAAAGGGAGCTCCTTACAAGCAGCCCGTGTCCTTCCTCTCTTATCAGGCAACCCACCTTTATCTCGTGCCCTCAAGAAAAAGCAAACCATGCCTTCTATGTTTTAAGCCACTCCCAACCAAAGTATAGTTACAAATAAAGAAGGAAAACAGAGGACAGATTTCTGCAGGTCCCAAAGAACTCACCTAGACTCTTTGGAGTCTGCACAGCTCTCCATAGCAAACTCATTGCATTTAGCTGCCAAAAAATTTTTTTTTGCCTGCGTTATGAAGTTTTTGCATATTATCCAGCAAAACCAGGTCTTCCTATAAAGCGTTTTTTAATTTCTTGCAGCAAAATTTACCTGCTAGCAAACAATTGCTTACAAAGATGCTCTTTAAATATAAATAAGTGTGTATAACTCACTAATACATAGTAATAAAATAATCCCTAAATCACTCGTTACATTATGCAAGAAAAATCATTTGGTTTTTGGACATTAACAAGAAATCTGCATTAAATTATCATAAAAAACCACTCAAAACTCCCTAAAGAAAAATCAAACCAAACTAAAACGAAACAAAAAACGAACCCAACAGAAACAAAACAAATTCCCTAGAGTGTTAAAATTATTGCACAACTGAAAGAAATAAGCTTTGGAAAAAACATCCTTTACTATTGGAAATTACTGCATGTATAAAAGAACTAGATATTTCTGAACACTTGGCTACATTCTTCCTAGAAGTAACTTGTTACCTACAGAAAAACTGGGTTTTACTAACAAAATAGAAAATGTAACATCTATCTTTTGGCTGAATGCAATAGCAGTCTTCACAATTTAAGTGATAAATTTGGGACATTCTTTAATTTGTTTCCTATGTTGTATCGCAATTGAAAATAAAATGACTTTCACTTGTTCTTTTTATAATTTAAGATCCGGTTGCACACTCAGATTTCTATGTATTTACCATTCCTTTCACAAAAATTCTATATATTTGAGAGTATTTTCTCTGTCTAATATTGGGGATTCTCTACGTATTAAAATCCTTAATTAAAGAGACTTGGCCAAATTATTTTCAAAAAGATAAAAGATTATCTTATCTTATAGAAGTTTCTGACAAGTAAATGGACAGGATGTTGGAAATGACATTTATTTCCCCAATTTTTTGGTTACTATTCTTTGTTCTTTGATGGGACAGAAACCAGAACTCTTCCTGTGCCAAGGCTCTTTGTGAGCACCATCAGAAGGAGGCAGTCATGACCTGGACCAATGAAAGCAATGTACTAACTCTGCTACTTGTTTTATCGGTTCCAATTCTTGGTTCTCCATTAGAATGAAACTACTGATAACTGGGAAAAAATTGGCAATGAACAAAGTGAAGAGGAATACTGTTCTCTGGAAGGTGAGAGAAACTGCGAGCAGAAGTCTTTATTTAGATTAGAGTTTCTTCAGCAAAGAACATTTACATTGTTTCCACGTCCTAATAATTTTGGCTGGTGATGTTCCTCCAGCTGAGTGTTTCTGACACATGGCTAAGTGGCCCTTGCCTCAGCAAGCAAACAAGCCAGCCCTGGTATGTTTCTTGTCTCACCCTGTTCACTGTGTGCCTGTCAAACACTAATTAGGGTACCGCTGGTTAGCACAGACCTTAGGGCAGGGGAGGCCACTCATCAGCCAACTTCCCTCCTTATGTACTGGAATCAGTGGACTAAGAATTCAACCTACTCTTCTTACAGTATATAACTCAATTTAGACAAAGGGCTTAATAGTGTTTCCTCACTAAAAACCAACAAGAGAAACATTTCCATTGATTTTCAAGGGACCAGAACCAAATCTATTTCAGTTCCTCTGCTCTCACACAGGCACTCAAACTGCTGAATAAATCAAGCGTGTGAAAAAGAACACAAGTGGGACCAGACAATTAATGGAAACAAACCAAATTAATTTAAAGAAAACAACAACCTGATGGACACTAAGGGTAATGTTGAGCCTGACCACTCCCACACACAAGCAGAAGCTGCTAAGCTTTGGGATAATACAGGCATGATACCATTACTGCCCTGCTCCTTCCTTCCAACTTCTCCTTCCTCCCTCCAATGACACCATCCCACAGGTGGTTTTTCCTGGACCTACCCTGTGGGGCATTTCCGACCTAACCCATCATCTCCCTCTCTGAAACTCCTCTCCTGGCATTGCTCCTCTGTGCTGTACAGCTCTGGGAAGCCTCAGCAGAGCACAAGTTAGAAGATCACTGCATACTGGTAATTTCTACTACAGCAGGATCTTATGTGAAATGTTCCTCTAGAATAAATCCAATGCAACACACATCTGACCTACTACTAGGACTCAAGAAAAACAAAGAGAGAAATTAACACCTATTCATCTTAAGTTATACTGAATTTTTCAAGTAAAAAAGCTAAACCGTGGATGAAAGACAAAGAAGCTGTTGCCATCTCAACAGCATATCTTTCCCAGTGGGCCTTTCACTTCAAAAGATCAATTTTTGGAAAAAAAAAAAAATCTGCTGTGATGTTTTGTAATCTAATGTCCAAATAATTATATGAATAGTTTGGGGGTTGTGTATTACTGGTCAAACTACTTCCATATCAAAACATATTCTGTAGCAAAATGCTGAAAAGGAGGAAAGAGAAAAAGCAAATAAACACGTGCCCAACACATGGACAACAGAGAAACAGTTCTGTGCAAGTAACCTTCTGAAATCCTCAACAGGTCTGCATGTGCACCAGAGAGAACTGCACAGTCATACTACACTGTTATTAAGCTTTCCTTTATCCCTTTATCACTCCATGTAGACAACTGGCTTCCTGCTCTTAGCTGGAGCAAGTAGCAAGGTGAGTGACAAATGACATGATTTTGTCCAGTTTTTCCTTTCTCTTTCAACTCATTTGTTCTCCAGACAGCCATGATGTTTCCTGTAATGAATTTGCTTCCCTGATGAAATTTCTTCTTGTAATGAATGACTTGCTACACTTTTCTCTCCTTCCTAATTCAAAGCACTGTTGTAGAACTTGATTGATACTGATTGCTAAGAGGACTGAATACACTGGGTCTTCTCATTTGCTGGAAAAGCTTTGTTTACATGGTGTAAACACACTGAAATGAGGAGAAAGCACTGAAATGAGGCACGGCCTCAGAGGTACATCTGATCACGCTGTACCTCTCCCAGCTACGGGCCAAATCACAGAATACTGCTGAACAATGTGAACAAAAAAGCAACACTCATGATTATTTCCTCTCCAGTTTTCTGTCACCTACTGAAAGATGTTTATGCCAGTAACAAAAGAAGCAATGCTTGTAACTATTTGCTCCTCTATCACCTACGGAAAGATGTTTATTCCCCCTTAACAGCATGTGAACAAGAATCAACATCAGCTTCTTTGATACAGTGCATTCTTAAACCCTGGTTCTAGCCAGGACAGAGTCAATTTTTGCAGTAGCCAGGAGAGGGCATGGCTAGAACCCAGAGGTTACTCTACCCATCATTTTCTGGAGACATGGGAAGGGCTCCCACGCGGGTCACATCGCGTGGCAGCACGGTCAGGTATTGGCAGAGGCTCCCCCGTGCTGAGCACACGCGTGTGCATCCTCTGCCTCGTGCACTTGGTTATTAACATTGCTGCTGTTACTCTTGCTTTTCTTATCTCACTGCTGTTTGCAGTAAAACGTTCTTCTCTTTAACTGTGATATTTACCTTCTGTGCCTACAATTCTCCTCTCCATCCCACCACAGGGGACGGAAAAGGGGAGGGGGCAGTGAACGAGTGGTGCATGGTTTGGAATGTTTTGGTGGAAAAACTAAATTGGACAATACCATTCCTAAACCATGACAAACACCCACTGGAAACAATTTTTTCACTTCTGAGTAATACTTCACTGTTTATAAATTAAATGTTTACCTACATAAGCCTCCTTGGAACCTGTGGTGCTCAGCAATTAGCAGATATCAGAGAAGAAACATATGTCTTCAAGTATTATTAGCTACTTTTCTTTTTTTTTTTAAATTTTACTTTTTTGCTGCTATCACCGATGTTTTAGTAGTAGTAGTAGTACAAACTGGACCAGAAAAAAGTCATGTTCCCTGTTTTAAAAAGAATAGCATGAGATAAGGCAGTCTATCAAAAAGAGCAGTCTGTTTTAATCCCCCCATGAGCTTACATCAGCTACTGTAGCACACACAGCAGAACCACCACAACAAGCCAAAAGCCACACTTCTCCACGTAACACTGAATGGTCGTCAACCCTTCGCTCTTCCTGACACCCAGCACAACGCTTGAAAAGAAAAAGAAACCGGAAAACAAACAAGCTAACAAACAAACAAACAAACAAACAAACAGAAAACAGCCCCCCACCCTCCACCCCGTGACTGATTAGAGTTAATGCCCTTCTGGTGGGCACCAAGAGACTTTTCCAGTTTTACTGCCTTCTTAACTCCCAGGCATCTCTGCACACCTAAAGCAGGTTGCCCTGACATTTTCCGGTTTGGACTTTATGAGAAGGTTAACATTTTCCTCTCTCCAGTCTCTGCTTTTTCATTTGAGGCGTTGAGTCACATTAGCCAGAGCAACAGCAAAGGCTTGCACTGCAGAAAATGGATACTGAAAGTCCAAAATGTAAGCATTGCCATCAATTCTTCCAAACTGCATCACCTGGGAAGCAGGGGAAGAGGAAAAGGAAGGGAAAAGAGAACAAGGTCAAAAACAATGAACCACAGAAAAAGAAACAGAAGAAGAGCAAAATTTTTCTGCTCCTTTGTATGAACACCATCCCTTCTCAGTTAGTACGACTGGAGCTACAGACAGAATGGGGTATGATGCCAAAGAATAGTAAGAACTCTGTACTTTTCGTCTGTATAGAGCATTTGACTGCAATATTTGACTCCACAGAGTACACTGATAAAACATGCTAGACTGCATACAGCAATGGTTTAAGCAGTTTGTCACCAATTACTTCAGCAGATGTGGTGGGTACACCAGCATCATGCTTCCTGCAGGAAAATATCAGTCTCTCCCTTGGAAATATCCTACCATCTCAACCCAACAGGAAAACACATTTTGTTTTCAAAGAAACAAGCTTTCAGGGAATGGGAATAACCAATTTCCTCACTCTAGCACATCATAGCTGGTAAGGTGTTCATTTTTTTGCAGTTCCGTTTCCTTCTGCGTGAATACCTTCACTGGCACAAAATTACAGCAAGAATGAATTAGCAAAGAGGTAGTGAGAACTGCTTGAAATGCAAAAAAAACCAAAACTAGTCAGGTTGTTCATTGCTCTTCCACAGGGAGTATCTGAAGTTTGGCCTATTACTACTGTTTTTTCATTTGCTTCATCGAAAATTCAGATTTGCTCTACAGAGGAGATCCTTGAGCTAGAATGGAGACCCACTGTGCAAATCAAGGCAGGCTTTGTTACCCTCAGCAAGGAAAAAACCCTTGGTTGGGTGGTTTTGCACAGCTGCCCAAGGGAACATATCCACAGCCATTTAACTGAAGAACAAAGGAGTAGAAATGGCTCTGATGGGTGCCTTTGAGCTGTTGTTCCCTACAAGCAAAACCAAAAGACTACCACTGGTCATGCAAGTCGGATACTTAAGACATCTACTTCCCAATTTAAATCAGAGGAAGTTGTGAGCGTCGATATCTTTAGTAAACCAAAAGTGACTTACAGCTGGATAAGGAAATAAATACGAGTCTCCCGAGTCTTAGTCCAGCGTCCTGCTAATTAGCACCACTTACAAGCCTGGGTTTGGTGTAGTAGTAACAAGGTACCACTCTGGCCAAAACTACATGTTTTGATTTTTTGGACTAGCCATTGTGCCTTCTACCCACAGGCAGTTCAAAAGTGGCCCAGGATACTTTGTTCTGTGGTGGGTCAGTGTCTCCCTCCTCTAGCATTAAGAGCCAACCTCAGAGGCCTGGCAGCTGCTCACAAGTGGGAATTTTGGCATGAAGGGAAGTTAACTGCCTTAGCTACCTGCTGCCTGGCTAACCTTTGTGAGCAGGGCAAGAAGGGAGCAGTGTTAATTAGCTGCCATCCACAACCATCACTGACAGCAAGTGCAGCTGCCTCTGCGGAGAGCTATTGTGTTTACTACAAAACCCTGAGCAGTGAGAGCCAGCCAGACTAAAGGAGGCCCTTGTTCCCACGTCTGACTGCAGTAAGACCAAACATATTTTGTATATTTACTTTACAGCTGAACTTCACCCTATGTGCTGAACTTAGACCTTCGACAGCTGTTTTTTATCAACCACATGGCAAAGCTTTTTCTCACGGAACAGCTGACACAAGCAGGAGGCACTCTGCAGCCTGAGAGACAGCTTATTCCTGGAATAGCTTTCCCACATGCTGGCCCCCATTCCAGCAAGTGTGTGCCACCCCTTCCTACCTGTCGTCCTTCCAGCTCAATCTGGAAGTTTTTTGCCGACTCCTGGGTCACCCGCCCTCCGAAGTCCAGCTGGTAGACTTGCGTTGCCTCGTTCCACAGTGGCTGCTTGTTGGCCATGACATACACAAAGCCTTGGCTTCCCAGTCGCCCATCCTCCTTCTCACTGGCCTTGCGGCACTTGAATTCATCCAGCTCACTGGCTGTCCTCAAACTCCTTTTAGTTTTCCAACCCTTTTTACTGCCCTGGCTCTGGTTCATCAGCTCATCTCCGCTGATAAAAAGCTCCGGCTCACTCTCTGAGCTGTCCTGAAACTCATTTGTCTTGTTTAGTTTCTTGGACTTCAGTTGATCTTTTTGGCTCTTGACCTTCTTCTTCTCCCTTCCCAGCCGAGGGCTGGCTATCAGTGAATTGAAGTCAGTCAATGTCCTTGCCTCCTTTTTGACTTTGCCCTCAGTGATAGCCTGCACATTTCCTTCCTCGGCTCGACTGTCCAGGCGTTTCCGGCTCTTCTTGCCGAATTTGTCTGTCCTTTGAGGAACGGGGCTTTCCGTCAAGGAGAGCACCTCCTGGAAAGTGTCTGCCGTCTCCACCATTACCTCTGTGCCCACGTGGCCCTGCAGCTCCGCTGGTGGGGGAGACATCACCGGCTTTTCCACCACGAGGAGCGGCTTGGGGGGCAAGGTGCCCTGGGGGTTCTGCACGGGTGGGCAGGCGCTGTAG
This sequence comes from Regulus satrapa, assembly GCA_013396955.1. Classification (NCBI taxonomy): domain Eukaryota; kingdom Metazoa; phylum Chordata; class Aves; order Passeriformes; family Regulidae; genus Regulus; species Regulus satrapa. The sequence continues at coordinate 1,348 of VWZN01007064.1, read as the reverse complement.
GAGCTCCACGGGTGCAAGGCGATCGGTGGCAGCTGTAAACTAGAGCAAGTGCTACTTCCCGGGTACATGGGTGGCAAAGGGCAATAGGAGAGGTTGGGTGGATAACCTGGCTGAAGCACAACTGTGGGCTCCTGCTGTGCAAACTGTGTTGGGGCCAGAGCTTCTTTGGGGGAGCAGGGGGCCTGCATTCCCTGAAGAGGTGGGGCACTGTAGCTTCCTGGGTAAGGTACTCCAACCCCATAACTCGTCTGAAAAGTGGCAGTGGGACTGGTTGGAGACTTGGGGGAAACAAATGGCACTCGAGACATATCCAGATGTTGAGCCTGACCAATGATGAGCGGAGGAGGTTTTAGAGGGTTGGGCACTGAGCTCTGAGATGTCCTTTCCTGAGGAACCCATATCTCTTCGCTCACCATAGGATCCCACTGGTACGGCGGGGGCCGTTTTACACTAAGGGTAGCCTCTGTCAAGGACACAGGTACGTGCCGTACTGACTTCTCCACTGGGCAGTGCTGAGAAAGGGCCTCATCCTCCGTGAAAGCGGAGTTGATATAATCCGCTCGGTCACGGGAGTTGTCAGGTGGGCTCAGCAAGCTGTAGGAGGACTGGGAGGCCAGAGGAGAAGGATTGACAGAGTGAGCAATGACAGAGCTGTGTTGGGAGCCACTCGCCGTGCTCAGATCTGGTCTCATGCTACCAATAGTGGAAGTGCTGCTACCAGCACTGGCGCTAGCGACGTTGCCCGCACCACCGGCACTCGCACTGCTGCTGCTGCTTCCAGCACCTCCACTGCTGCATTGGCTGCAGGTGTACAAGGCCGTGGGCACTCTCTGCTGGTACTGCGCTGACACAACGTTGCTCTTGGCCTTAGGGGGAAGCTGCAAGGTGGCTCTCTGACCGTCCATCAGCTGAGCCATTTTCAGAGCTGCCTCTCTGCTGTTCCTCCGCAGAGTAGCATGAATGATACTGCTGTCCAGCCTCTGCGCCACGCTTCTGCCCTGGGACAGCTGGCTGGCAATGTCAGGGTAGGGCGGCGGGTCCCCGGTTGGGATGGAGTAACGGGGGACCGTGAGCCGGTTCAAGGTGGCGCTAGCGCAGGGCTGCTGCATCTTCTTCTCGGCAGCTGTGATGCGCAGGGTGGCGGAGCTGCCGGGGCCCGGCAGGGTGTAGGTGCTCTGGGCACAGAGCATCCTGGTGCGAGGCCGGCACACCTCCTCCACGTTCCCGCTGCTGTCGAACGTCGTTATCCGCTCGTAGCCCAGGGGCGTCTGGTAGTGTCCCGCCGGGTAGAGGGAGAACTCCCCCTTCTTGAGGCAGAGATCGAGGGGCGGCTGCGGGGGGCCGGGCG
>VWZN01007058.1:35448-49477 GCA_013396955.1 Regulus satrapa | reverse complement strand
ACACATTAGAAAAGAAATGGCATCTTTATTCAGCGTTTCTACAATAAACTGATGAATTCTCAAGAATAAATTCAACCTTAATAGGTATGTAAGTGATCATTGCAGTGAACCCAGCTTGTTAAGAATTTCCACCTAAAGGCATTTTCAACATCAGTTTTTCTCTATTAGCAAATGTTGACTTTTTAATGAGATCATTGCTGCACTCTCTGGTGGTGCTATTTTGGTTTGCCTCTAATTATAAACCCAGTAGGTCACAACACAGCCTGAGGGGGATGTCCCCCCTCACCTCCCCCCTGCCAAAAAAAAAAGCCAAGCTAAATACAAACCCAACCAAAATCAAAATTAAAAAAGAAAAGTCCATAGAGAACAAATTTTATCAATAGTTAGTCCCACTAAAAATAACAAATACAAACTCAAGGCTGAGGGAGAAACCAGCAGGCACAGTTTCATAGTTCCATTTTATGCTGAAAGAAATACTATTATGTCCCTAGGCTGGTTATGTTTAAACCTTGCATGCCTGGGTGTTTCACTTGCAGAAATGCAGCACTATCACCTCAAACCTGAAGCAAAGTAGCACAGACTGAGGAACATCCCTGTCAGTCTTCCACAGTGAGGAGGAATGAGAACAGATATGTTAGCACTGTAGGCCAGATGGAGAGTGTGTTTTCAAAGAGAATTTAACTATTACCTTCACAAACATTGGTTCATGCCCAGGAGCAGGCTCAGATCAGAACAGCTATATTCCTTCTGGATGATGCTGAGAAGTTAAATGCTTTCCACAGGCTGACCTGGTGCTTTCCAGCCACTAGTAGACATTCAGGTCAGAGGATGAGACTGGCACCTCTCTGAGACAACTTCACCACCACCAAAAAATGCTAGAGTGCCAACACAGTACCATGGCCACAACCTTGTCAGCTTCTAGGTCACACTGCTTAGGAGTACAGATTGAGCTGAAGTGTAACACGACCCCAAACACCTGCAATGCTGACAGCATAACTACAGCACTGAGAATGTTTTCCTTGACCTTCAACAGTTTTTCTATTCTTTTGGGAAGTACTCACAGCTTGTAAAACCCAATTTATTACCAGGGCTTCCGTACAGAAAGAATAGTTCTCCTTGCAGTTACACAGTTAGCAATAACAGCGAAGGATTGAAAGAGTACAGGAAATTACTGATGAACAGTTCAAGAGCACTGTTTTGCCTAAACCACAAGGCAAGGGGAGATGGAAGAAGAGCAGGATAAATAGACTGTGAATATATTTAGATGTTAAATAAGAAAAAGATATAAAAGATATGTAACTTAAAAATGAGTAAGNCATGTTTTTAAAATCCCTTTTCAAAGGGATTACCTGAATAACTGTCTGTGAATGCAGCAATCAGACTATGTGTTTCAGTAAGTCTCTTTAACTCTTATTTTCTCCTAAGCTCCCCTGAAAGATATGCACTGTGGGTTAGTGTGAATATCATGAAGGAGGAAGATTTGTTCCCACCTAGATCCCGTGTTATCACTGCCTCAGTAGGTGAGGATCAGAACAGTTCCTTCTTGTCAAAGAAGGACAAGGCCTTTGAGGCCTGGAAAGGAAGGACAAGACAGTCTAAGCAAACTGATAGATCCCCACTCTTTCTCATGGAGCTCTTTCCACCACCTGTCAATACAAGAGCAGATGCTTATGTTAAAAGCATCCCTAGCTTTTATGAAAGATTGGCAACCAAAATAATAGTATTTTAGCATACATATATATATATACTGAAGGTTACACCGTTATCAATATTAGGATAATATTTTTTACATAAAATCCTCTACTTAATGTGGCAAGCAACACTACTGCACATACAGCCAGAAATATGTTTATCTGCTCTTAGTGAAGGCTTACAAAGATAGATGTAGCAGTTTGAAATTCACAATTTCTCACTCTACTCAAAGGACTCAAAAATGTTTCACAAAAGGGAAAGCCTGTACTATTTCTTTATTAGAAATGCAGAGACAAGTGAGAGGATCATGCTCCTTCACTCTTCATGCAGAATTGATGGTGCCCTACTCTGGATGTGGGAGTAGGGTTTCCCTGGGGTACAACCAGGCTCAACATTGTCCTGTCTGAAGTCACAAAACAAACTGATGACATCAGAAACCTCACTGCTATCTTCAATTAGACATCTTTCCACATACTTTACTTCCCTGCAGTTGGTTCTTTCTTAGTTCATCTAAAACTCTCTCTTATTACTTACCAACAATTTTTTTATCACAGGTTTTTCTTTTGAAATTTCAGGCATTCAGCTTGTCTCCACAGAAAGCAGCTCCAGGTCATGTCAAGCAGGACAAGTGGTCCAGGTGGACCATCCTTAAGCCACAGAAAACAGGAGGCTGCAAACTTATTATCACAGAATAAGTTTGACACAGCAGGACAGAGGCTCCTGAACAAAATACATTTGAGATCATCTTCATCATTCTGTCATCTTTTTTCTGTAAACTCTAGTAATGAAAATGACTTGTACTTGGATTCATCCTGAAGTGCAAGTTTATTTTATTTTAAATGCATGAAAGACTTTTTTTTTCAAGAAGGGAAATATTATTTTTAATAAGTTAAAAACCTGTTAGCACTATATGAATGTGATCAGAAGTAAAAACTCATTTGTAGAAATGGTCATAGTTAGATAAATTTATTACTGCAAGTATACACAGTCACTGCAAACTAAAACAAAATAAGAAATGTCTGACAAGGGAGAAAAAGTGTATCTTCAGACTTTAGCAAATTCAACATTAACTTCTGCTAATGACACTATCCATTTAATTGAAGCTAACTTACAGAATGGGACCATGTTCATCATTTGCACCTGGAAATAAACTGGGAAGATAAGATGCAAACCAAAAATCAATGGAAATTTTATCTTATCTCTCAGTACAAGCCCAGAAGAATATCAAGTGACTTTGGTTTCAGGATGCCCTCAGATTCTATTATGAGAGGCTCACACAGAGGCAATCCTTTCCCCATCCAGAGAAGACCCCTCAATACCACAGTAATAAAAGAGTGTATAAATAAACACTTTATCACATTTTTAACATCAGGTATTTGAAGAACACAGTTTTAGTAAGAGATAAATCTTCCTAGTTATATTCAGATTCATCACTTTTAGGGAGACTGTAAAAAAAATAATTTCAGACTTACTTTTAATTTAACCATTCAGATTTACTACTTAGATCTCCAATGGCATTCTCTCAAAGAAAACTCTTCAAGCTTAAGGATAGAGGGAGAGATTTTGTCCTTTCTCCTTTTCTGCTAAAGAGACTAATGAAATAATTTCAGTTATGACAAATACTAGGCATAGGGTGCTGGAGTTACAGAAGCTGCTGCAGAAGATTTACTGAAGCCAACAGCCTGTTGATCTGATGAGCATATAAAACTGCTATAAAAATATTCCTATGGAAAGGCAGAGAGAAGTCAGAAAATTGCTGTTGATACTGCTATCTGAAAAGCACTTGTCAGCTGCACTAATGATTGCTTCACGCAATGTCCATCAGTGTGACAATATATGTTTTTATCTAAGTTTCTTTCAAAGATAGCAGTAGAAAATAATACAAATATTTTATGAGAGCTGAGGCATTTTAGATATGACAGTACTGCCCCCTACACATGCCAAGATTTAAAGCCAAAAGATCTGCCAAGTACCTCAGTCAAGCCTGTTACTTTCTCCTACACAGTATTTTGCACTATTTCAGTTTGTTCCAACTGCACCTCACCTACACCTCAAATTTAAATGCAATTTTTCAACTTTTGTGCCAAAACTGACACAGCAATTCAGCCAACAGACCGGATAAAATAACACTCTGAGCCCATGGGAAAGCTTTGTTAATGCTGAGGAAAACAGAGTAAGAGGGAATTGTGCTTACAATAGAAGCAGAATTTTTTGTCAAAAGTAGACCTGGATAATTAATAACTGATTGAGACAGAGGAAAAATAAGATATAAAAGGGGTTTGAAATTCAGCTGCCAGATGTGAAAGGTGGGAAGCAAGGTAAAAGCAGAAGATGATCACTCACTGTAAAAAAGTACAGGGAATAATTCCTCCAAAGAGAGATTTGTAGTAAATTCAGTAGGTTCCAACAGGGATGGCTAGGATTCCCTGATGTTAGTGAAAGTGTTGACACAGAGATAAGAAGGACCTGAAGTTTGATGCCTGGAGGCCTGGCATTCCTTTCAAGCGTGCCTGTTTTTGCAATAATGAAATTACCCTGTTAAGCAGAGATCATACTATTGCATTTTTTTTTAAAGCCAGCAGCAGAAAGAATATCTCTGGTGAAAGTGAAATACTACTTTATTGTCTACAATACCGTATATATAGTATAAAGAATACTAAAGTGGTAGTTTTTTATTCTTTACCCCACCATAGTTTTAATTTACATCAGTCATGGCACATAATGGTCATTTCCATCCATCAGTGAGCCAACACATCATGTTTGGTGCCTGTTGGGACATTTTCAAGACTGCAAAAGTCTGCCAAGAACTGCAATAGGAGGGAGTTCATTAGTTTCCAGCTCACCCTTTTGCTGCTGCAAAAAGTTCTTACTTCCCCACTGGGAGAAACATCCATTTGTAATAAATATTGTTTTAAAAATTCTGGATTAATTTTAGCAACTTAGAGTAAATCAATGGTATTTGTGTACTTCTATTGTCTCAGATTATTTTAGTTTTACGGGTCTCTATTAAGATAAAAGGCTATCCTATCCATGACTTAAATTCAAGCAGCAACAAGATTCTATTGTACCAAAGACTTCCAAGAGATTGCAAGACGTTAAAACAGGCTATGTCTTGATTAGGAGTTTGATATACTAGATGCCTGCATTAAGTGCCTCAGTGTCAGATACCTGCAGTGTGTCTAGAGAATGACCCAGCAGCATTGCACAATTGTTTTGTATGTTGTGTTGTATATGTTGATACTTTCTACACTAAACTGAGGCAGGTTTCAGTCTGCTCACTGTTCAGTTCTCTCCTCTGGAGGCAACATTAGCTGATGCTTACAGATCAGTGCTACTCCCTGGTCAGAAAACAGGAATGCAAGAAAGAGAACAGGACAGATGGACATCTTCCTCCACATCCAAAGCCCAAAGACATTTGGCAAGACCTCAAGCAGTTTGTTGTAGGCTGTTCATCAGAAATACAACAGACCATGATGCTAGATGTGAACCCCATTTGGATGTCATTTTATAATGAGAAGCATCCAAGTGTTATTAAAACTGGGGGAAAAGTGAAATTATATATGATTAGAATTTTCTCCAGTAAAGGCAAGCTGTAACTGCAAGTGCATGTCTGACAAAATACGTTGTGCAGCACTTACGTCTCCAGCTCTGACATATTTCTAATTGAAGGTAAGTTTATAAATTTCGACAACTTCTGTCCAAATTAAGAATATTTCCAGTCCTGAGAGATGAAAGTACTCATATCTCTCAATACAATAAAACAAAATAAAATTAAATAAAACAAAACAAATTTTAAAAAAAGGCACTTCCATTTAAATTGTAATAGTCATGAAATAAAATAACACTGGTGCAGCATTGTGTGTACTTTCCAAACACTTTAGAAAATAACAGAATCACAAATGGGTGAGGGAGAGTGAAGCAAAAGCAAAATAAAAGAAAAGACAAGACTGCATAAGGTGCAGGTCCAATATTTGCAGTTAGGGCATTTAGGAAAGTCAAAAAACAGCAGAAAAGAAGGGAGAGAGAAAAAGGAAAATAAGAAGATAAGTAAAACAGGATCATGGACCCTGAGCTTGGAGATGAAGCGACAGGAAGGTGTGTCCCATGACAGAGCAAGTGGATGCTCTTCATCCCATGGAAATGAGCTCATGCTGTAGCAGTCCATGGAGGACTGAATTCTGTGTGAAGAACCTGTGCTGGAGCAGGGGAATGACGTGAGAAGGAAGCAATGGCTCTGTTACAGACAGAGTGCAACCCTAATTCCCCATCCCCCTGCATTGTCCTGTTGCAAAAAGAGGAGAGGAGTGAAGCCAAACCCGGTGAAGGATTTGGGGAAGGACGTTGTTTTAATCTTTGTCTCTGCCTATCACCATCCCATCCTAATTTTAATTGGCAATTAATTAAATTAATTCACGGCAAGCTGGAGATGTTTGGATGGAGACAGCACTTGGTGAGTGATCTCTCTGAACTCCCTGACCCCTGAACTCCCTGGCTCTCTGCTCCCAATACCCTCTCCAGCTAATCTGAGAATAAAAACTGCCTCTCTACCTTCCCATCCCAGCTTACATTACTGACAGCCAGGTCTCCCACCTCCCTCACAGCTGCCGGAGAACAGCTCAGCTCATGCAGAGTTTAGCACCAAGGTACACGGAGCAGCCAACAAGGGCGCTGAGGCTGAGACTAATCCCTGGCTCCAAAGGGAGCTCTGCGTTGGCACAGGACCTTAAACTGGGGCTTAAGAGACCTTGCAGTTATTTCAGTAAGTACTTTGGCACTAGCCACATCAGTAACATTTTGTGCTAACAGCATCTGCAGAGTGTCAAGGCATGCCAGTATCATATTACATTATTTTTACACTCAGATTTGTTGTCTGCAGTTTGCTGTAAACACACAGCTATTGTAGGAAGCACACTTTACACAACAGAGTAGGGGAAAAAATTCTTTTCTGTTACAATTTTCCTTCTAAACCATTGCCATTCTCTGAATTAAAGTATAGAATTTTTCAAACTTCGTGACAGAAAGTTGAAAAGCATTTTCAGTCTGAATCAGAAAGGACAGATAATTAACCACAAAATATATTTGTATGTTTACAAATCTATATAGAGGTATGTAGATATATTTAAGGTTACTATAATGGAATTTCTCCAATATACCTACAGCAAGTATTTCTGTGGAAGAAACCCTCATATTTATACTGGATTTTGGAACTATTCCAATTTATACTGGGGAATGTTGCATTCATACTAGAAGCAGAAGAAAACATTTTTTTTCTTCTGCCTCTCTAGCCACTAGCCATGCTAATTGTGTCAGTTAGGATTCAATAAAATTTCAACATCTTCCACAAAATACCCTATCACCATCTGCATATATGGATACACACAGGGCTTCTAAAGGAACTTGTGAATATCACAATGGCATGGACAGGTCTAATTTTTTTGGCTTTTTTGACCTGTAAAAGCAACACACAAGGGCAAAACAAGCATGAATCTACTGTGGCACTCAGCTGCAAATGGTCAACAACCATATCAGTTATCTAATTACTTTTATGTTTCTGTGGAAGCAGAGACAAAGCCAGTTAATCTGCTAAGCAAGCTGTCAGGTACTTATTTTGAATGCCACATAATTTCAGGATCTGTTTGTTTTAGCACATGTTATGCCCTACTTTTAGGGCAAGAATGCTTGAACATCTTTTCAAGGTGCGCAAGTAGTAGCAACTTATCCCATGGCAGACAGTAATATAAAAAAATATAATTTTCTGCTAAAATTGCACATTTATGAGAAAATGCCAAAGTGATCAACTTTGGCTGTATTTCAAGGCTTTCCAGGCTGTTTGCAAAAGAGTATGGGTTGTAATGAAAGTAACACTTGACAAGAAAATAGAAATTAAGCATTTTTTTCCCAAACAAAGATTGCTACTTAACATTTTACAGGGTATTTATATAATAGGCATCTGCAGTGCAAGGTTATTAGCAACAGTAGTATGCTGTAGTCTCCCTTGGACTGTGAGGGACCATAAAAGAAACTTAAAAGATATTAGGGTATTTCTGTGAGTGTATACTGGGATATATCAGCACAATGATAATCAGGACACCTAATCTCTCTAACAATTTAAATATTTTAAGATGCATTCTCAGCAGATTAGCAACCATAAATGTAATCTTAAAGCTTTGATCTTGTTGGAGTCCTCAGGCTATAGAAAATCTTTGATTTTGTACCTTAGTATAAGAGCTAAAAATTAGAAGAGGTCATAGAAAAGTGGCAAGAAAATCAAAATAAACTTGGCCATGAGGAGCTTGGCCTGAGTTTACAAAAGAGAATGCATAGCCAAGATTTAGATAAGAGAATAATGTTGGAGTATATGCTAATGTGTTTTAAAAGATCTAAATTGAATAGTGATTAAGTTTTTACAGTAAAATTGTAGGAAAAGGCATCAATACTAACCCTAAGTAAGAAATCTAATGATGATAATGTCATCTTGTTTTGAATTTAAACTAAACAATATCAACAGTTCAAACACTTCTAACAAAAAGCCCCCAAAAACTCAAAAACAAAAAAAAAAACCAACCAAAAAACAAAACAAGACAATGACAAAAAACCAAAACAAACAAAAAAAGGATATTGCTTCTTTCAACTTAATTTATAGAAGTTCCTGCAAGGGGAGGTTTCACATTGCTCTTCACAGGTGAAAAATAGAAGGGGTGAAAAAAGCATTCAAAGTTTCTGTCTTTGTTCTTTTGAGTAAAATATGAATTTCAAGGGGGAACACAAAATAAAAGACAAAGTTTTCAATCTGTCACTTGTGTCCTATCAGATTATACTATAAATTCAGATGTGACTCTATCCCCAAATACAAGTGTAATTTAACTACCCTCTGGTCATTATTTGAAAGTTAAACCATATCTAGCATCTGAGAGATGCTGGTGATCCAGTAAAACTATAGAGCAGTGGTTTTATTTGCATTGAAAAAGCACCCCAAATACAGCTAGCCCTGCTCACCTCATTGTGGAGTAGAAATATTTGGAAATATTGGGGAAAGGAAAGTTTTGCATCCTCAATGAAAGCATGCTCAAATGAAATGAACATCAGGTATCTGAGGATTTAGAGAAGCTTCAAGAAAAATGAATTGGTCATATTAAAAGAGGTAAAGAAAGAGGTGAAATGGTGTTATATAATCTCTTTCTGCCTGAAGATTTTGTTTCAAAAAATTATTCCAGCTGTTGAGTGCATCAAACTGGCAAACTCTCTTTCCCCAAGCACGAGGTAATTTCTCAGCTCACCTGTTGTGTGATGTTTTTCCAGCTCACAAAGTCCTTTTAAAACACCTTCTCTTTCAGCTGCTGAGATGAGCAGGGCTGCCTTCGAAGGGTCCTTCTTGCTTCTGGGACGTGGTGACTGACCACAGACTGTCAGACCTTCTGTACCTCTCACTGTCTTCTTCCCACGCTTGTGCCACTGCAAGAGTGGGAGCGAGCATGAGAGGCACAGAGCTGTGAGTTTCACTCACTCACTCACTCACTCACTCACTCACTCACTCACTCACTCACTCACTCACTCACTCACTCACTCTCCACTTCCAGTTGAGTCACTATCCTGTCCCTTCCAGTTGCACGGATTTAAAATCAGTAAAACAGCAGATGGAGAGGAGAATAATTATTTGCGTGCAAGGCTGAGAGCTAAAAAGAAATATTAATACACTCTTCCAAGACACGAAACAACCACTTTTAGAGTCAGTCAACTCTGACTACTAAGAGGAGCTGGGAAAAAAAACAGGGGGGAACTCTTGTGCTTACAGGGGAGATATCTGACAGGAAAACAGCTTATTGAACAGGAGACTGGCTATAGATAAATTTGCATGACAGACAGCTTGGAGTGCCATTTTCCTTTTGATTCCTTTTCTTTCTTCTGTGCACCTGGATAGAAAAATAATGAACAGCCAGTTGTCTTCATGTCCCCAAGAGATTATGTTTATTTGTCTTTTAACACAGCTACAAACAAAAAAAGCCCTTCAGGAATAAATTTTTTATGCTCCCTTTTATTGTATTTGTATTTTACATGTCAAAAGCATACAAAGTTTTTAATAATTTTAGGTTTACAAAAGAACAGATCATTTAACTTTAAAAAAATCCTTTTTCTTTGGAATAAAACTTTAACTTTCCTTTTGGTGATTCTGTATTTCTGTCCCTTTCACTGAAGAAAGGTCAATCAGAAAAGCATTGTGGCACTGCATATCAACAGTATTTATTAGGAGACACTTTTTGTCCTTCTTTGTCACCCTTCTTATGTTAAGTGTCCTCAATGATTTTAGTAGGACTTCTTAATGGAAGGAAATTCATTTAGTGGGCAGGTAGTGTGAGCTATGCAGAGCCTGATAGTGAGTAGCTATTTAAAACTAAATTCTGGTTAGATGTCCAGAGGCCAGTCTGCCATTCATCCCAAATTCATCTAATCAAGCAGAAACAATTAACTTTAGAAAAAAAAGTAATCAAAACTTACAAGTGAAATATATTACCTTTCTTGTCTTAAAACATTCAGTAATTTCTTGACTGTCTCAGCAAATAATCTTTTTGTTCATTTTATTCTGGATTTCACTGAGTTTTGTGATTTCTTTCTTCACTTAAGCATATTTGGCATGAAGTCAAATCCTGTCAGTATTGAGCAAGGTGGAGCACCATTACTTTTCAGAGGAGACAACAGCCAACTTCATGATGGAAAAAACTGTTAATACAACAGTGCTTAAATACTCTATTTCAATAAATCACAGAGACTTTTTCCCTACTTTTAATGATCAGTCTTTATTTCCTGCAGTAAATCACAAATTAATTTCTCCATGACTCCAGACAATTTTCTGCACCTTTCTAGGAAAAAAAAAAAAAGTTTTCTCCCTGTCAATACAGCTTTTCCAGCATGAGAAACAATTACTAATGTTATAAGATTGGTCCCTGCTAACTTTTCATGTACCTTTGATTTTTTCTAATTGTCTGGTGTTACTGTCTTTTGGAAGAGCACTGGATGTTCAGAAAACACTCAGTTTCATGTCTCAGCACACATTTTTGTTATCAAGTGGGATGGTGGTCTACCACTGTTATGCTGAACATAACTTGAAGGGAGATGAGCATCAGAGATGGCCATGAAATCTGTACATTAAAATGACGAATGAATAATGTGGTCCTAATCTAGAACTGTGGTTTAAAGCAATATGTATTACTTCGCAAAGATACTTTGGAAAAGACGTCTGGAGCACAGAGTCCTTCAGGTACAAATGTTAACAAAGAACATTTTGGTACTTTAGCCCAGGACCTTTAGTTCTGACAGGACTGAAGGTAGTATGATAAAATGTTAGTCAGAGCTGTGATTTAACCCAGCAGGGAGATAAGTACCATATAAATATTTGCTCACAGGAGGAGATTTGAGGGGGAAAATAAAGTAAAACTATTCAGGATTGTGTCACATGGTATGGAATATCCCTTTGGCTGGTTGGGGTCAGCTGTCACAGCTGTGTTCCCTTCACAGATTTTTGGGCATACCTAGGCTCCCTGCTGGAAGAGCAGGAGAATCTGAAGAGTCCCTGATTTAGTGTAAGCACTGCTCAGCAACCACTGAAACATCACTGTGTTTGCAATGTTATTCTTGTACTAAATCCCAAACACTGTGCTATGCCAGCTACTAAGAAGAAAATTAACTCTATCCCAGCTGAAGCCAGCTGGGATAAAACCCACATAAGAAATATGGTGAACAAACACCTAAAGAAGAGTCCCAAATTATTTTAAAGAGAATGCAATACATGCCATACTCCCTTGAAATTATTTTGGCAAGTAATGTGCCACATTTCTTGTAAATTATTCTCAGTTCATAATTTTTTTAGGCAAAAGAGCTTAATTTTGAAATATTTGGGAAGTACTATTCTGTTAATTCTTTTTATATAAGAAGCATAGGAGTGTGAGTGAAGCGGGTGAAGCATAGAAGTAGAAGAACTGAAAAGAATTTGAGAAAAGTAGTAGGCTTATAGGAATGAATACTGTACTAAAGGGAATTTAATAAAGGGACTGAGAAATGGGCAAAGACAAACAGCTTCAAGAACAACTTGGTTTTCCATGCAAAATCACACTAACAGACAGTTACAGAAAGCAATTTGTCTAACCTGATATGAAAGTCAAAGCCACCTAAAATAATAGAGTGTGTCCTGCTATAAAATATAATTAATTCCTTGCAAGATGTGTTGATCTCTTCCCATCCTTCTCTGTGAAGAACTTCAGAAATCATCACTGTTCCCTCACAAGACACATTTTGTGCCTGGGGCAGTATTGTTCAAATACATTCTGCTTGCTGCTCTTCTTGCAACACTCTGCACTGTTCTTTCTTCAAAAAGGAGCATATCCTCCAACTGAGTGGTTAGGCCCCCAAAAAACTCCACTGTTATTTCCTCTAATTCCTTATAATGCCACCAGTGAAGTACCAAAAAAGTGTTTGTCTTTTAAAGGCTGTAATCTTGTGTTTTGTTTTTGGGTTTTTTTGGTTTTGTTTTGGGTTTTTTTTGGTTTTTGGTTTTTTTTTTTTTTTGTTTCGTTTTGTTTTTTAATGCTTGGTTGACTTTTAAATATTTTCTGATCAGTGACTGAAATCACTAATGGCAATGCCTGTTTACCCATTGTCTGGGAGAGATCACCAAAAGCACCTGAAGACCTGACAATCACTCAGAGAATAATTGATTTCTAACCAAGGATGTTCTAAGGAGTGTCTTGCAGAGTAGTCTAAGTCTTGGTATGAAGTCAACAAAAGTCAAATGTTCTTTCACCTTCTTCCTCAATAAGCCAGCTGCTTTTACAAGGAAGAAAATTATATTGAACTATCAGACCCTAAAAATATTCCTTGTTGTTAACTTTTTTTAATTGGGTGATGGAATTTATTTATTTACATTTACATCCCAGGTTTTAACAAATTGCATTATCTTTATTATCAAATCTTTCCAAGAATCAGAGTTAGCTTGATCAGCCAGGTCTTTTGTATTCACCTTTTATAGAAGACAAATGCCATGTCACAGTTTTAATGAAACTGAGTGGGTAACCAGTTCTTAGTTACCTAGTCAATGACAGAAAATCCTAAATCTTCCCCAGGTAGTGGCCTTCTTTTGCCATTAATGAGCAGAAAAATAAGAAAAATGCAGGAGGATTGCAGTTGGTGGTAGGTATTTTAGTGTTGACAGATATTATATATATATATGATTATACAATGCAATTGTTTGTGCATCTGAATTACCATAACACTAAACCTTAGAAAGCATATTAAAACCTGAAAAAGAGGAAATAAGCTCATCATCATTTATGTTTGCTACAAACATACAGGGCACTAAACAGAAGAGACCAGACTGATGAACCAAGTTTTTCAGCCCTCTACTCAGCAAGTTACAGAGGACAAATGCCGTGCCTGGGTGAGACAGAAAGATCACCCCCTCTGACCCAGTGCTGCTCTGCTGCTCGCCTGCTTTGGCTGCCTGGGGATGCCCATGCCACCCACCCTCCCTTACACTCTGTGGGGTGGCTGCTGCTCTGTTTGCCTCTGGCTTTACCAGATGCTGCAACATCCAGCCAAGGACAAGGAGAGCATCACAGTTGTCAGTGTGTTAAATACCAGAGGGGTTGGTAAGTAAGCTCCTGAAAACAGTAGGCCAGCAGCAGCCTAGCTCAAAACCTGACCCTATAATAAATCCAGGAAAGCAGATTATGACAATGCAGAAATTAATTTATTTTAGATGAAGATAACAAGTTATTAAGATATTGCTGTGTTGTAAATTTACATATCAGGAAAAACAGTGAAGGTTTATTGACAAATGAAAATGCCTCTATTTAGTGATGAAAGGAAATGAAGTCAAGGAAGGAAACCTCTCATTCAGCTAAAAGAAAAAAAAGTTAAAATTCTGAAAATATAATCCTGTCAGATAAGAAGCAATCTAATGTGGCTGTCCAAATCTAGTAACACTTCTGCAAGGAGATACTAGGAGAGAAAAGCACATAGGTCAAAGGAGGCACAAATACCTGCATCTAACTGAGGGCAAAGACATATTGAGAGACAGACATAGTGAGAATAATTGGAATAAATCTGGACTATTTAAATAAAGAAAGGAGTGGGAATGCATGTAAAGGTAGTCAATGACTCAGATAAGATAAAGTCATGTATCTTGCAAACCAGATAAAAAAAAAATTTATTTCATTCAATGTGGTAGACATTTGGGACAAGAAGCCTCAAGACAGACACAAACATCAAATAAATGAAGAAACAAAAAAAATACCCAAAGGCTTTACAATGTAGATATTGAGAAGATCCTTAGGGTTAATATGATTAA
>VWZN01007058.1:8814-24031 GCA_013396955.1 Regulus satrapa | reverse complement strand
TTTTATGTGTGCTATGTGGTACCTTATGATGTTACACAAATAGAGAGCACTATTTATAAACCACTCATTTACATTGTATTTATAAATGTGCAGGAAAAAAGAGAGCAACAGGATGGTTTTATCACTTATTTCTTAAGTTGTTTTTTGAGGCAATTTTCCCTAATTCATCCTTTATCAGAACTGCACCAAATTATATCAGTTTAATTTCAGCCTATTTTAGACCAGTTCCATTTCTTGTTGATTTCTATTTATTACAGATAAACTATGCATTTCCTTCAGTAAAATATCTATGAGAGTTGTCTTTATCTTCTAGCTCCCCCAAAGGAAGCACCACTGACCACTGATTCTTTTGGTACAGTTTCTGCCCTGAGATAAGACTCCAGAACCTGGTTTTAGACCTATAGGTTCTTTCTGAAATGCACATATGCTTTGTAAAAATGCTGCTAAAATTCTCTGTGTCTGTGCCTGGAGCAAACAAAACACATTTTCTTTAGAATTTCCTTCTGCTTGACTGCCCACACTCTGAACGCAAGAGTATTTTGATAAGGGAATCAATGCTTCTAAAGAACTTCATTTTCAAAAGCCTATCACAGGAAAATAGAATGTACTTATTAATAATTAAAAAGATGTAGTTAGATGAATATTTGTTCTGCCATCCGGGAAGGACTAGGGCAGGATAGGAACTGTTCACATAGATGTTTCAGGAAATTCTTCACACTCATGCAACTGAGCTAAGTCATACAAACATGCGTAAGATACTAATCATAGTAACGATTATCCCAAAAGCTTGCAGTTTTCATTACTATACTACAGTTAATGTTACCCTCAGAAGAGTATTAATTAGTGGAGAGAAAGTGTAAGAATCAATTTGGTAGAGACACAACAGTTTTTTAATCCTCGTGCGGAGAAAAAGTAAGAAGGTAAGCAGCACTGTTCATGGTTAACAGCCTTTTTCCCATCCCACTGTGCAGTCCAGTTTAGCCATATTTGTCAACACAATTGCACATAAAAACGACATTTAACTCTGCTATGATATGAGCTGGTTCAATTCTACTCTCTTCAGAATTCCTTAGTCTGAATAATAGACAACAGACAGAATCAAAGCAGCAGTTTCTGGAACTTCAGTTTTTTGAGTAGCTTGGTATTTCTGATTTTCACCTAAATAAAGCTTTTCTGGCCATGTATAATCAAAGAAAAAACATAAATAAATAATAATTTGTTGAGAATATATAAAGCAACTATACATAATCAAATTTGCTGTGATTTGCTTTGCTGAAAAACTGTGGGTATTTGGGTTGAAGAGCGGGAGACTATGCTGTAGGTCTGTTTCAAGTAGTACCCTAGGCGAGCAGAAATATATAATCTATTGGGAAACTTTAAATTATGAGTTTAGAAATTTACCAATTCCAGTTAAATCTACAGTTTTGAAAACTTTTTTAAAGGCTCCTGGAGGCATTTCTGTTTGTTCTTGCATTGCTGGAAGAGGGAGAATACAGGTACTTTGGAGGAGATGTCTACATTGCTATGATTATAACTCTCCCCACAAACAAAATGACCAACTTTTTTTCTCACTACCATTATAAGACTTAAGACACCAGCATAGAACAAGACAGTCACACAATATTTTCCCAGGAAAATCTGAAGAAGATAAATATGTGCTGTTTTATAAATAGATTTGAAATCCAATGCCATTTAAAGACAATATATTTTTAGACTATTGGAGGAAACATAATTTCTATGTATTCAGAAATAACCACTGAGAGAAAGAAAATTGTTTCTTGTTACTTGATCCTCTTCAATTTTGTTCCTTTTTTCTCTCTTTCTTTTCCTTTTCACTGATATCTGAGGGAAACTTAAGTGAAAATTATTCATATTTTTGTAAAATTGCACAACAAAATACAAATTAATAATAAAGCAAATATACAGTTATAAGCAAAAGGTCTCTCTTGCACTGGAACTGAATGAAAACACTTCATTGCTGGTTATGCATCCATTCATTTTGTCTTTTTATGGTCAGTTTTTTCTCAAAAACAGTAAGAAAATGTTTTTTCCACTTATAAATAAGCCATTATTCAAGAATTGTCTAGAAACCTCTGGATCTTCCTTTAACTACCCCTTAATTTTCTTAGATCCTGACTATTTTCCAGTTTAAGTATAAAAATTTCTCTCTTGAAAAATAACATCTCTGAGAGCAAAATCCTAATCCAAACAGGTACAGCAAGGGGCAGAAATTACTTCTGTTCGTGTTGCATTTCTTTTGCCAAACTTAGAGATGTCCACTTCAGGTAAAAGCTGAAGATCACCTGCAAAAATATTGTTGCCAGGGAGACATTGGCAAAAGTGGAAAAAAATCTGTACATGACAGAGTAAACAGAGTTTTATTTCAAAACAATCCAGACACAATCTTTGCTCAAAATATCGCACAGTAATGCTGCTGTTTCAAATTAGTGATATTTATATTCATCCTTGGGAATCCCATCTGAACCATATACTGGCTCACAACAGTAGTTCACTACATTTTTATTTTTTGAGGAAATGCAGGCAAAGACCTTCACATTTCTTTCTGTATGGCCCCAGTGAATAAACAATAAGTAAGAGCATATATATTGCTAAGCTACCACATTACTGTACCAAATCCCCTCTTATGTTTCCCTCACAGATCATAATTCATATAGAAAACTTGCTATTTCATACCCACTATATTGGGTGGTAGATATACTTAGCAAGTGTATTGAGACCCTGGATCTGATAACAGACATCGAAGGTTGAATGCCTTTCAAAAGGGTTCAGGTTCACAGATGACCTTGAGTACAATTTAAGTGCATTTCTACAATTTCTATTGCAAATTGGCACATCATCTTTCCTCTTCCAAACTCTTTCTCATTAGTCATAAGTACAAGATACAACACGAGATGTTGTATTACTGTAGCAATTGGCATAGTGCCTCGAATGAAAACCAGGCTAAAGCCTGAACTCTATGAGTAGTAGTATAAATAAATTTATTCAGTGGTCCCATTAACTAGCTGCATTTTTAAATTGCAGCAAAACAAGGGCAATGTGTCGATTGATCAAACTTATATTAAATATAGAGGCAAATGTAGCAAACCCAGCGCACTTGCACTGAACACACAGATTTATGAACTGAAGTCACATAAACTTTCCCAGCCAAATGAGTTCCTACTCAACAAGCTATCAAAACCATAAAAGTGCCTTGTTACTAGGTAAATTATTATTCACCATATCTAGAAGTAGCGAGAGCTGGTCCTCAACTACTCATTCACATATTTATGTTAATAAAAATTGTAGGTTCTCACATTGACTTTTGGCATCTATTACATATATTTAAGAACTCCTCTGGCTGTTAAATACAATGTAATAAAGAGAATCAGCTCTTTGCAAATTTATTTAGTCTTTAACCATCATTCATATAAAAGAAAAATAGAAGTTTATGGTAAACTCTTACCTTGAGTGAAACTTACAGAAAGAATCTGTTAAAAACACAGTAACAAGGAACAAATTCATCCATAAAATAATTTATTGTAAAAAAAAAAGTCATATTTCAAAACTATGAAATTCTACTTTATATAGCGGGGACACTTAACACACTTTTAAAAACCAGAAACCTAAAATAAACTGTTGCACGAGAAGTGACCATTATTAACCTCACCACTTATTAACATGTAGCCAACACACAGAATTCAGAAGTTTCTGCAGATTTTATTCCAGATTCTAGCAGTTGGAAAACAAAATTATAGTAATTGAATAGTCAGTCAGTGAAATATTTAGAGCAAGAAGACAGCCTTTTTGCCACAGGCAGAATTTCTGATTAGTTATGTCATTGACAATTTTGTCAGAACATGATGCAGAGCTCAAGCAGCAGTACCACAACAAATAAAAAAAAAGGTACCGACCTTTCCCCCAAGAGAAAACAGCTTAAAAAGCCACTGTGATTAAGAGAGAGTTACACTGGAGACAAATGTCTACCTCTCATATTGAACTTAAAGATTAGAACCTCTGTCTTGTTTCAGTTGCTCCTTGCTGCGCAGAGAAATGCCTCACAACATCCATTCTCAGAAGATGAGCACAGGAGGTGCTGACAGGGGACATCACATGCCTTCTTGGCTCCCACTGCCTCTGCTTCAAACCTTCTGTCATAAATGTGTAATCCCCACTTTTCTGCTCCTATGACTAGCAAGTTTTTAACAACTTGTTGTTTCACCATTGCCTACAGGGCGATGGAAAATTTGATGTCTCTTTGTGTTACTCATGTTGCGTTTCATGGCTTAGAATAGGTCTGCAGGTCAAATAGACAAAGCTTAAAAGAACATGCAAATAGAATGCTGCTGTCTTCCTAGTAAACTACAATAAACTATGTTAGGATATTCTCGAGGCTACAAATCCCTTTTGTGTAGAATATCATTAAAAGAGAAGCCTTGTATCTGTCCAAATATTTTCTTTGTAGGCCATGTCCAGAAAATTTTGCAGCCTTTACAGAGCAGCTAATAAAAAGACTTTGGCATAGAGGAATTCACTGAGAGAAGACTTTTTTCTGATTTCTGATGTCTATCTTCAGAAAATTTATTTTGTGCCAAAGATATTGTGATGTGATCTACCACGATCAAAAGCAGTGCTGTCAGTCAGCAATTATGTAAAGTTTTATGTCAGCAGGCTAACATACTCTCAGTAGCTGTGGCTGAACAGTACATATTGCATGGAATGAGCAATATCTGAGCCTCCAAGTCCTCTCTGCTTCAATAATCTCTATACAAATAAAGAATCCTTCCACTATAATTTCAAACCAATTTAAAGATATGCAGATTTTAGTAGTAGTTGTGACAAACTCTCAAATTATGTACCTGTTTCTGCCATCTTATAAATTTCTGGTAATCTACTCAATTTCTTGAAACACACCCATACAAGCTCTTTGAAGTTCCACCAGTTCTAACATTTTTCAGTAGGTTATGAACAACAGAAGTACAACAAAATTATGAATGGGTTTTCAGCTGGGCACCTGTGGCAAAAAGGTCAGAAATATTTTCAAGAAAATAGTTAATCAGTCTCATCACCTGCACCACATTAGTCAGCTTTGAGGCAACACATAATCAAAGTGGCAAATTAAGTTCTTTAATCTAAAATTTTAATTTTTTTCTAAAATAATTTTCATTAGTACTTTTAAGACACAACATTCCAAAAACTAGGAAGAATTTATTTCTTTCTGCTTCCAATTTTTTGTCTCTTGGGTTATCAAAATATGTCCGTTATTTACAGTGTTCAACACATCCATTGTGTTGTTTACAACAATAATTCACATATGTAATTTGTTTACATCTTGCAAATGTACACTACAATAAACTAACAAAGTCAGAATTCATATAGAGTCAAATATCTACAAATCACTTAATGAAAACAAATGAACAAACCTTTGTTTTGTTAGGGAAACAAAGAGCAACATATTCTTAAACATTTTAAAATTTTGCTTTAACTTGTAGGAGAAATTTTGTTTCAGAACTAAGTAAGAGTTTGGGCTATATTAATCTGAAACACCTTAAGATCCAGATTGAATCAAATTTATTTCAACTTATGTTGCATTTGATCTTGTGTATGATGAGGTCCTAGATAAAATCAGAGTCTGTTATCACATGCCATTCAAAATTCAAAATCTGATAAAGCCACAAGTGATACAGTATCACCAGCAGCTTTCTCAAAAATTAATTCCAAGAAACTGCTTTAGGCACATTTCCTCACAGAATCACAAAACCAGTGACAGAATCACAAAACAGGTCAAGTCAGAAGGGGCCATAGTGGTCCAACCTGCCAGCTCAAGCAGGTCATCCTAGAGCACATTGCACAGAATTATATCCAGATGGCTCTTGAATACTTCAAAATATTTCAAGGATGGATACAAGGTAACGAGAAAAAAATACCAGACCAAGGAATTTTGGAAGAAGTTAAACTTTATATCTGTATTAGAGAAGGAATTCAGCATCACTGGTTGTATAAATTGATTTCCATTCATAATGGTTATGCTTTCATAGCATTGGACACCTATTGTAAGAACCAGAAAACCTTTCTTAGAATGTGATGAGATACTCCAAATCAGTGGTATTAAAAACATACCACTGTGCATAATGGACCCCTAGACAAATAGAACTTTCACAGCATACACCCTAACTGCTTCCTCATAGAAGTGTCTGATTTATGTCATTAAATATACTCAAGTACAGTTATTGTGCTTTTTTTCTTGAAAAAAAGCCTTTGGTGGCAGCTGCAGCTGCAGCAAATGTTATATACCTAATTACCAAACACAGTACTTGTTTGAACACACATAGATAGTATTTAATAAGTTTAAAACCTTTTACTTAATTGGGTCTTTGCAAGACCTTGTAAGCAAGAGTTTTGTAATGACATTGAACCTCACCCTAAAGTTATTGATTTATTTCTTGTCTGAACAAAAATCAGTATAGTAGGCAATATCTAACAATTGGTTTCAAATCCATCCTTCCCTTGTTCAGCGCACAAAACAGTGTATTACTCTTGGTTAACCAAAACTAGACTCATCAGAAGGCTGGCATGACTGTCCATGCCAGTGAGAGATTGGAATATTAATAGTTAATGACTCAAAAATTGGACATTTGCAGTTGCCACCCAGGTGCAAAGTAGGTGTGCACCCCTTTTATACTGCACACTTATCATAAAGTAAAATTCATCTGCATTTCTTGACTTTTCATCTCTCTTCCCACAGTTGTCAGAGTGGATTTAGTTTGTAATTTCATTATGTCAGAAATGGAAATCTTTAGATTCTCAAGATAAATTCTAGAAAGAAACCCACAATGTTTTCAAAATATTTCCATTTATGCAAGATAGAACTGAAAACCAAACTCCAAACCTACCAAGCTTTACAAACCACTAAAAAGTTGATAATCTTATTTAAAGGACAATAAAATAAGCCCATGAGATCAAACTTATAATCATCTGACTCTTTCAATAGAAAGGCTTTTTCTCATTTTATGTGGCAGGGACAGATAATATTTGCTTTTGGTGAAAGACAGAGATTGCTTGACAAGTGACATTTGCAGTAAGCAAGCTGTATTTTTGTTCTTATTTAACACTTATGTATCAGGGGAAGTAACAGAATAACACATTATGCCAGTTAGTGTTTAAGTATGCATTGCACATAATCCTGCTTGAGGGTCTATCAAATTGCACTTTTAAGAATAATTGAAAATTACACAATACAGATTTGAGATGAAGTAGCATCATTATAACGGAGTAGGCAAGCATTTTGATACAGCTGCTGAGATTACTTCTGAAATGTTACAGTCATTATGGAAATCTATGTTTGTCATTTCCTCAAGACCAAGAAAACGGCTGAAGTTTAGAAAAGTGTTTTTAATAGAAAGATATGTCTTCCAAAAGGGCAAAACGTTAGCTGGGTATGTATATCCTTATTCCAGAGTAAAGGTAATTTCCATACTGTACATGGAGAAGTTTATGCAAGAAGGAGGGAAAATCTATTTCAATTTTTATCTTAATTCAGATAAAATTGTGAATTTAGTTAGTCAGCTAATACTTGAGGGTTTTTTCCATAATTTGCTTTATTTTACTGAAAGAGAAAGCTCTAACTGGATTTATTGTTAGGAATTATTACTAATAAGATTTTTTTTTTCATTATTCAGAAGTCATAGTTAAAAAGAAATAACTCTAATGAGGCATAAAATTCAATATTAATGTTTTTCTTAATCATTACACATTATATCTTCTCTTATCTAGTAGTAAATTCATCATTTTTAGAACATCCTAAAAAGATAAGAAACTAAAGCTCACCATTGTTTGGTAATCTGATTGGGAAAAATACTAATCCTTGGCTGAAGTTAAAATCCTATCATATGGTACAGGTCATTATTATCAATAACTACAAGCAGCACTAATTTCTTTATTTGTTTTAAGCACACACACCTCATAGAGTCTGTCTTTAAAAAGCTGCATTCACCATATCCTGGTTTTTTTACTGGTAATTTATCTTGTATTTTGTATAATAATAAATGCAAAAAATTTTAAAATTCTCTTTCTGTCATGAAAGGCCTATAGCTTCCTGAGCTTATATGCAAAATATACATAGGTTCATAAGTGTGTACATATACATATACATATACATATACATATACATATACATATACATATACACACATTTATCTATACATATGTATTATATTTTATATTTGTATCTATATATTTATAGATAGACTGATATACACACATTTGTGTATATATGTATATAAAAGTATACAGTATGTATATATTTATATACATAATTTATGTGTGTATATATAGAATATATATATATTTGTATATGTAATATAAAAATATTGCTTACTCAATATTTATCCATCAGAACAGAACATGTTAAGTGGAAAGAACAGAAGACTAACATCTCTGGCATTGCTCTGAAACCAAAACAAAAACCAGGATGCTAAGATCCCAAAATGAGAAAATACTCTCACCTCAAACAAGGAAAAAAAAAAAAAAAAGAATCTTAGACTTTTGGCCATGACTATGCAGCAACTTGCTACATTTTCAAAGTGCTAATAACTGGGACACTGACTGGAAAACATGCCACCAAACGATGTTATATGATGAATTAGAGAGGAATTTCTCCTCAAATCTAATGATTTGTAGATGGACTTTCTGTATCTGTTAGTCTCTGTCAAGAAATAAGCAATATTTGTGTGATTAATTAATTTCTGATAAAATCTGGGGAGCACGAGTGGAATCACAGAGGCGCCACAGCCTGGAAGCAAAAGTAATCCACTCAGGAGTCTCCAACAAGAACAGTGGTTCCACAGGTAGAGAAGGATTCAGTCTGGCTCTTCCTGAGTGGTTGGTTAATCTGGGATGAATGAAAGCAGTCACGTTGAGCCCTTTGTTCTCCTGTCTCTTTCATGTTGAAAACAGAGCAGGAACTGTATGTGTCTTGTTGGATTAACTTATTAATACTTATATAGCTATATATGAGAATTACATTTTCTTTCCTATTTCCCACAACGTCTCACATGTTTTTTTGTGACTGGAAAGCAGTTCCAACCCAGAACTAGATGAATAATCTTGTTTAAAGTTAATTTCTGCTAATTACAAGACCTTTTTACTTCTCTGGCTTTATTTGTGAGGAATTTAAAAAATTATCCTGTCTGGATTTCCCACCTAATTCTGTGATTTAAGCACTGTGTAATCTCTACCATGTATCATTTTGAAATTATATCTTTATCTCATAGCAAATAAAAGGACAATAACTTGAAGCAGTGTTGTGGTTTAGTACAGTTATTCCCCAATTTAATGTGCTCAACTGTAACATTAAACCATGCAGTGTTTGCTCTTCTCTCCCTCCCTCCCTCCTCCTATCCCTGTGGGTGGCTGGAGAGGACAATTAGAGGCACAATAATGGATTGAGATAGGAATATTTTATTATAAACATAAAGGTAATAAGAAAGCCAACAATACTAATAACAAAATCTACCAGAGACAGGAGAACAATACGTAGATTACTCACAGGCTTTGCCATGCCATACAGCCCCAAGGAGACCCTTTTCCCAATCCCCAGAAAATGGCATGAGGTGGAAAAGAATAACCTCCGGATCCTAGCTGTGGCCCCTCCTAGCTACTGCAAAATTGGCCCTCTCCTGGCAGGAGCCAAGACAAGCAGGCAACTCTTACATCCTGGAGAAACCTTCCCTTCATGCAAAGAGAAGAACCACTTGGAGCATTAAGTTAATAATGATTTCTCCTTTCTAGAAAAACGGGTTTTAGCCTGATGATAAATATTAGATTAGCATTAAAGTCTGCTTTATATGGCATATTTTCACCTCAAATTGCACATGCAGTTCAGACAGCTCTGCTCATTATTCCTGTCAAGGTAAATGAAAAAATAAATAGTAAATAATTTTTTTCTTTTTTTTTCTTCCATTTTTTTGCATGGTCCTTAGCCAAAAGGAACCTGTTTCACCTATTTAATTATTCCTGTATTTAATCACTTATACATCTTGCAAAACAATTGCTGGTACAAATTTTAGTTTTAGCTCATTCACCTCATGAGATTTCTTTTGTCCATGAAGGGTTAGAGGAGAGAGATAAATGTTCTGGTTTCTGTGCAACTGTGTCATTATGACTTTCAAGAAACATCTAGTATGTCCTTATGCATTTCTCAGGAAGAATTCCAGAAAATGAAGTCATGCACACTACTCTAGAAGACACAGTCATCTATCCAATGACACAGAAGTACAGACACTGCCCTTTGACATGGAGATGGGACTGTGAATACATGAGCCTTAACAATATAAGAAATAAGGAAAACTAAAGGGCAATACTAATAAAGATGGACCTTCAGAGTCTTACCCTAGGATGTCTTTATGCAGTTGTAAGTCAGACTCTATAACACAATCTAATGCAGTGCTTAAAGGCTTCCTTACTTCACTTTTTCAGCCTCAGTTCCCTGTGGTTTTAGTCCTCTGTTTGCACAAGTTCTTTTTCTTTTTCAAACATGGAAGTCTTCCACAACTGCACAATTAAAGAGAAGTTTTTAATTGTGGACCGGAAGAAGTATTTTGTGAACCAGGACATTGGTCCATGCAATGGAAGTATGGAATCTCAAGATTTCCTGCCCTCCCCATTGACTTCCATCAGTTTTACAGTGAAGGAAATAGGGGAGCTTATCTGATGAGCCATTCTTTGCAACAAAAATAAGACTACAAGAGTAGTACAAATTTGGAAGTGTTTGATAATAATTTACAAGTGTTCCTACCAAAATAGCATCCAATCTATTTAAAATTCAGCACATCCAACTTTCACCCCTTGTTTTACCTCCTATATATGCAATATTCTTTACACCTTCTGTGTTGGGTCCAGCTTGACATTGATGATTTTTTTTTTCTTTAAACATCAAGAAGGACAGAAGGAAACAAGAAAAGGCCAAATAAGTGCTATATACTCTATTGATCACTCTAGGAAAGGAAGTGTGCAAACAAAATTTAAAGTAATCTGTCTTGAAACCTTTGAGAATTTCCCTCATTAAGTAAATACTTTTGGAGAAACATGAGTTTAATTTAAAAATTCAATACATAAAGCTTAAGTTTTTCTATTGAAGCTATTTCCACGTGTATGTTTAAAGACTGCAAAAGAAATAAATTTCAGTACCAAAGTTTTAAAAGCAAGAAGAAACCTTTAATATTCTAAACATTTAATGAGTGGTGCAAATAAATCTGTGTCTCCATGACACCGAGACTATTTGTTGCTTTAGTTTTCACCTTTTAAAGGAATTATCTATCTGTAGGTATGCCTGTACTATTCCTGTGATTGTTGCGGCAGTGCTTTTCATTTTGCTCTTTTTCTGTGGGCTCTGGCTCCCCAGCATTCCCAGGATAACTACCAGTGGTAATTGGTAAGCTTCACTTAACAGTGCTTAAGTGACAATGTCCACGTTGACATATCAACACTTCTGAAGACTTTACCTTGTTCAAACTCTGCAAATTCCTCAACCTGCATGTGAAGTAGACATAAAAAGTGAACGGGAAACAATCGCAGAGCAGAGCCAGAACCTAAACTGAGGGTTTTCTGAACAAGCTAGGAGCTTTTCCTGTGAGAAGAGGAAACCTAAGCTGAAGAGGTATATTCTCTAGTGTTCTAGGATGTTCTACTTCTCTAAGATGTGTATATGTGTTTTAAAGAAGCTCTTCAAGGCTGTTGTAGTCATACTATGGTTATGATGTTCCATTTCTTACTCTGCAAACAAAAAAAAAAAAAAAATTATGGCATGCAAGGAGTGGTTTATTCATTCCATACACAAGACTTCATCAGGACTGCCAAAAATTAATCTAGACCTGGACACAGAGAAATGTTCTGAGATCCAGACACATGGAGAAGAAACTCTGACACATTTTAAATCATAGCAGGCCCAGAACATCCCAGTTGGTAAAGTGAGTATCTCTACCCAAGATGCAAGTGGGATCACCCTGGAATTTAACCCCAAAGGCAGAAAAACTCATTAAGTCATTTTGTCAAAAGTGTATGTATAAAAAACTAAGGAAAAGTGCATCTAGACCTTTAATTGGGAAATACAGAAAAAGTCAAGAATCAGGGGCAAAAAATGAGAAAATGGCAAGCTGTTTTCCAAATTTTTTTTTCAGTATCTCAGGCTTGAAAAATAACTTTTATTTCTTCTGTGTTGTTTAGCACTCAGTTGACAGGCATTGTGTCTCCAGATTTTAAGAATGCCACAGAGTGGCACCTATGTTTATTTTCTTGTGTGCATTGAGAAAAGCTCACAGATAGGAAGATAAAAGCTTTAAAATTCTGCAATCAAAATATGAAAATGCTGAAAAAGAACAGAGCTGAGGAAAGAAAGGGCACTTCAGAACTGATTGGAACTTGATTTAAGGAATGTGACCAGAATGAAGAGCAATAAAAATAATAAAGAAACAAATTAAAGGAAACAGGAAAGAAACAGGCTTGCAGCAACATTTATAATCAAAACAGTTTTGAAGTAATTTTTTCTCTATTCAATTTCTCTAAATTGTGTGTTTCTGATGTTAAAGAAGAAGCCCTGCTGCACATTTTCTAACCAGCTCTACTGTACAATGGCAGAACATAAATATCTACCTGAAGAAAAGTCTAAATCATAACCTCTCAGAGAAGCCAAGGCCAAGAAAAAATTTGTGCATTTACATTGTTTTACCTGAACTTAAACTCTGCATCATCTTTAGTGTCCAACTCCTTCATAAAGCTAAAGAAACATATTAAAAAAAAAATCCATGCCAGTTCAAGATGTAGTATAAAAATCTAATATATAAGAATTCATAAATCCTTACTTGTGACCACAATTGCTAGAAACAACTGTTCACATGTACTTATGTGTGTGAACAGGTCAGAAAGCATAATCTGTTACCCAAAAATTGGTTTAGCTCTGTTAGCTAAAGCCTCTTGCTGATGTAAAAGTTTAGCATGTATCTAAGCTGTTACAAGACATCTGATTGGTATTATAATCAGAAAGTAGAGGATGTAACAAAGATATTAAGAACAGATTGTCCTCTCATGAAGGGATTACTGTTCATGTGATTTCCAGGAATATAATTATTTTTCTGTTATAGGCTCTGTTATCATCTTTAATAGATAAAGATATAAGGAAAGAGGTAGGAGGGGTATGAGTTAAGATGTATATTTTGTTAATAAAAATGTATATAGGCAAGAAGATGAAAAAGATTGTAGGAATATTCAGGTCTTCCTCAAATACTGTCAAGTGATTGCAAAACAGAAAAACAAAATCTGTAGTGACACTGCCATATAATCCGGAATTCTATCTCACTCTTACAAGAATATTCCAGCTTCACAGATAACATGCATATAATTATAGGACTATTAAAAAAACCCACTTGACTGCAGTCAAGAACCAAACCAAATGAAAAATTATCCACTAACTTTTCTGTTTTATTCCCTACTTAACAGCCACACCTCAAACTTCCATTACACCAACTTCAAACTTATTTATAGAAAAGTCAAAAGTTTTTTAATGCAAAGAATTTAAGATACAAAAAAATAACTAGCCCAACAGACAGAAAGACAGGTAGCTAGAAGAACAGGGAATGGAAATAAGATCGTTGCACCCTAGAAATCATTTACACCCTAGAATTATTGAAGCAGGTTTCTGTGAGAATGTGAACACCAGAGCATTGCAGTTGGCTTGGCTTGTTAGACCTGGTTAATGTCAACCACCATACGACATTACTTCATGTACATTATTGGGCAAGCTTGTGGATGTCTTCCCTGCCCCACAATGGAATATAAATCAGCATTGTAAAACAAAAGTTGTGGCTAACTGGAGGAATAATACTCAGCGTATGCTACAGGGGTAGCAGGGCAGTTATAACCTGCTCCAGTACCTGGGCTGTTTCTAAAACTAAAACTACTCACAGCCACACAAGTGCTACTTTAATGCAGAGCAGTTACCTCACAGTTTGTGCTCCCTTACTGCCTAGCAAGAACTGCCCTGTCCAAGGGAGCAAAGACCACTTAGCTCTTTTCCCTTCACCAATCCACACTTGAATATTATACAAATTCCCAATACAATACAAGTTTTGCTGATATTTGAGGTAGAATAATTCAGAACATTAACTTCTTCACTAAGTGAAGAGCTGAGTAACCACAACTTTACTGAATCTAAACATCACTTATGTCTGCAAGTACACAGAGAAAACATCTTAAAATAATCTAGCAAAGACAAAGCTGTGAAAAACATATATTAATACCATCCAGAAGCCTCTATAATTGATCTTATTGGTATAATAAGATCCTACATAAAGGCAGAAAACAGGCAACACTGCACTCAACATGAAACAGCAGTAACATATCAAGCAAGAGTTAAACTCATAAGTCACAGAAAGAGGCAAACACAAATGGAAAAGAAAAAGACTTGGATACCCTCTCTTCCAGTCTTAACAGTTGAAACTGATTTTCCACAAAGCTCCTTAAAAGCTCATAAAAAGGAGCTTATATCAATAAGCAGAGTGATTAATCACACTGTCTAGTGCTTCAACACAGACATGTTAAGTTCCACATACTGCATAACATAATCAGTCAATCAAACAGGACCGTACACAAAACCTGCCTTCACAGATATCTACAATCAAGTAACAGTAATAAGAGAGGGATTACTGACTCCAAGCAGAAGTAAAATCCTTTCACTAGAGGCAGCAGAATTAAGAAGCAAATTCATGTTCTTATAAAAGGAAGACTCTTGAAAGCGCAGCAGTTGAAAAAGAACACAGCCTATGTTGAATGGTTTTACATTGAATGATATTCACTTTCTACCTACTGCATGGAATTAGTCTCTTATTACTGTGAATGTTCTATAATGGGATAGTTAAAACTGCATAATTTATTTCCTAAAGCCTCAGAGACCCATAAGGTTTTCTGCCTTCTACGGGAAAAAGGAGATGAAGATACAATACCATAAAACAATTAAGTAGGTGTAAGAGATCTCCATCTGACATAGGAAAAAAGATTGAGGAGAACAATAAGAAAAGTTACTGCTCAAATTTGGAAACTCCACTCAGTCGAAATCATTGTTACAAATGGTTTCTTGATACGTTTGATTTTTTAAAATCTCCTACTTCTAAAATAGATGCAAGTGTCCCTCCCAGACTCTGATAATTATTAAATTATCAGGCATTAGAGT